>CM020518.1:0-105000 GCA_009823395.1 Thamnaconus septentrionalis | reverse complement strand
ATGATCTCTATAGGGTCGTTGCATCACGGAACATATAACACTTGAAAAAAAGCAAACGTGAAAAAGCAACATTCAACAGTGGAGTACCGTCAAGACATCAGGCAGAAGAAAAATTATTATTATTTCAAAAACAACTACCACATGTATTTAGATTTACAACTGTTTCTGCTGACACAGAATTACATTGTTAAAGTCGGTGTGTTGTCTTGGTAAACATTAAATTGACTTTTCGTTGACTTGGTAACCAGCTTTTTGTCACTGTTTCAGTATTCATCTCCCCATAGCATGTTAGCACAGTTAGCTTGATGCCACAGAGGTGCTTTTCAGTCGCAGAGTTCAAGGTACTAGAAGCTTTTACTCCTCTATGGTTTTTATTCTGCCAAACACATGCGACAACACACAACAGTTGTCAAAATACAGTTGTATAAAATGAATCATTTTCCTTCACTGAGTGCGTCCACATTTGTAGTTTTTAGTTGAATTGTGGCAGCCGTTAACTTTTCCAGCAAATAAAACACACACAAAAAAATAACAGCTTAGAACAGCTGTGGTCCAAATGTTTGACTGGTGGGGCCACAGTGGGTTCTACAGTGTGTCAGAGGGGGGTAGCGGAGCAGCAGCAGATGGATGCAGTGTTCTGGTGAGCCACCTCATAGGAGGAAACAATGTATCCTGGGATATCATGGAGAAGACATGTTGCTGTAATGTCAATGGAAAATGAAGCAAAGTAAAGTTGCAACCAAATCAGTGTCTTCGAAGCCCCACCAGGGTGTCCAGCTCCTAGAACCACCCAGAACCATCCAGTACCACCCAGAACCACCAGGGTGTTGAGCTCTTTATTGAAATGACTCTGAAAACACTGAAACATGGAGAAAACACAGCTGTTTGATGACTGACTGACTGTTGATATCATTTCTTCAAGTTCAGAGGGCCGGATTAAAAAGCTAAACGGTCCACATATGGCCCCCGGGGCGTAGTTTGCCCATGCCTGCCATAGACAAAGATCTGTCCATGATGTCATTTTTAGTTTAATATATTAGCTCTACAGTGCATGGCACTGTTACACTATTTCATTGCACTTAAGATGCAACTAAACAAGAAACCAACACAACAGATAACACGTGAAGACAACATATACATGACACAGCATCAAGTCTCTGAGATCATTCATACATTGATGCCGGATGTGCATTTTTAGAACACACTAATTGAAACTTTTTAACAGTAATATTAGCATCGGAATAACGACAGTAGTGCAGTTGGAATAGCCAACATCATGTGGTCATTATGGAGGTCATTTATGAGTCACTTATAATTAAAGTGGCCTTCCTGTTGAAATAAATGACCTCATTGGACCATCTAGCTCAGCTGCATGTTGATGAGAAGGTGAGTCCAGACTGCCCCCTATAGGCTAGCTAGCAAATGGCCATTTTTGTCAATGAATATCACAATTTGCGTGATTCTGGATACATTATTATTGATAGTAATGAGACTGACTAAGGTCCATGGGCCTGTGCTTCACTGCCTGGTATAGATACATAGTTGACATTAGGGGATGAGAGCAGCAGCAGCAGCAAAGTACCAGACCCTCAGACCATCATCCAAACCGCAGCTGTCAAACTCTGTCAAAATATTATGAGACTGCGGGGCCAAATTTGGCCCACGGGCCAGAGTTTGGCACCCCCTGATCTAGAGTGAGGCCTTGTCTAGTTGTGGCGTAGTGCAGTTGCACCTCCTGGTGTTGTCAGATCAGATGAGTCTTTCCTCTGGCGGAACCTTCAGCATGCTGTCCATCTCCAGCCGAGCTCCAGCCACCTCCTGAGCGCTGGGGCTGTAAACTCCCTCCGACTGACGCTTCTTCCTGGCCGTCAGCACCATGTAGGTGGAGCCCACCACCGCCATCAGCGCACACAAACACAGCAGCGGGACGGCCACTGTCAGCCAGTGCGCCCCCTGCCTGTGGGCCTGTTTCTGCAAAAATGGAATGTCAAAAAAAGACGATCCCGGTTATTAAAAGCGTCTGTTGTGTTTACAACAGTTGCGACAAATGACAAGTTGGCAAATGGCAAGTTGTGCCAGAGGGCTGCTGTCCAGAAGTGACTATCAATAAAGAAATATTTACCTTTATGTTAAAGTGGCAACAACCACATTTCATGATCAATTCGGCACCCAATTTTTTTTGCAGAATTTGCCTGAATTATTTTTAATATGATAAATTAATAGTATTTAATCATAATTTGATAAACATTATGTCAACTGCGCATTTAAAAAAATGTATTCACTCTCTTATGATGTTCATGAAAATGAGACTTGCATAATAATTTTGCACACAGTGTAAATCTGTGGTTGCTTTTTGTGTATATTTGCTGCTTTTTATGTCATTCATCCATTCATCTTCTATACCCGCTTATTCCTGTTCAGGGTCACGGGGGTCTGCTGGAGCCCCTCCCGGCTGTCTTAGGGCGAAGGCAGGGTGACACCCTGGACAAGTGGCCAGTTCATCGCAGGGCCACATAGAGACAGACAACCATTCACACTCACATGCACACCTACGGACAATTTAGTATGTTCAATTGACCTCACATGCATGTTTTTGGAGTGTGGGAGGAAGCCGGAGAACCCGGAGAGAACCCACGCAGACACGGGGAGAACATGCAAACTCCACACAGAAAGGTCCCAGGCCCGCGACCCGGAATCGAACCCACGACCTTCTTGCTGTGAGGCAGCAGCGCTAACCACTGTGCCACCGTGTCGCCCACCGCTTTTTATGTCTATTATGTAAAATATATTTCTAAACAAAAACATACGTTAGAGTCACAGGTGGCGCCGCTGAATCCTGGAGGACAGTCGCACACAAACATGTTGAATCGATCCAGACAGGAAGCGCCGTTTTGACAGGGATTAGACTCACACTCGTTAATCTCTGTCTCACATCTGCAACACAAAACAAAATAACTGGCCGCTGTTGGAACAGAGCGTAAACATAAGACACAACAGCTGACTGCAAACATGAAGAAATGAATTAAATCAGTTAGATTCAGTTCAACTATTTGTATGGCCGTGCATTGTAACAAAGTCGTCCACATATGATATTATTTACACAACTCCAAACACTGCATCCACCTGCTACTGCTCCGCTGCCCCCCTCTGGCACATTTAACAACCCACTGTGACCCCACCTGTCAAAAAGCTACATCATTATTATTATAGGCCCACAAAGAAGGACAAATATATTGAAATTACAATTTGCACCGTCACACACACCTACGGCTTCCAGTTTGCCTCACATGCATGTTGTTAGACTGTGGGAAGAAGCCAGAGAACGTGGAGAGAACACACACACACACACACACACACACACACACACACACACACACACAGAAAGACCTGGGATCAAACCTCAGGACCTTCTTGGTGTGAGGCAGTGGTGCTAACCAGCGTCACCCCAGTGTATAATCACATGTCATTACACAATCAAGCAAAACCAGCTGACCTGCTGCCTGTGAAACCTGGCATGCAGGTACAGTTGGCTCCCCACAGCCCGTCGTTGCAGATCCCATCATTCACACACTGCAAATCTTCACCGCACTGTATGGGGGGGTATTTCCACCTGGTGGAGAAGAAGCCGAGAACACTGGTTCAACAAGCGTACAACTGCGTACATCTGTGAACAAACTTAACTCCACTTCAGATGGTATCAGCACTGCCACGCTGAATACTTTTGCTTTGTTGTTGTTGTTGTTTTGCATTATTGTTGTTGTTGTTGTTGTTTTGCATTAGAATGGAAGATGTGTCCGCTACAGCGTGTTTACAGTGTACATGTTAAAGCAGTGCAGTGAAATGGCTTAGTGAGAACTCACTGGCAGAGTGGACCCCGGTAGTCTTTGGGACAGACACAGGTGTAACGGTTGAGTCCGTCCTCGCAGGTTCCTCCGTGCTCGCAGGCGTGATGTGCACAATCGTCAATGTCCACGTCACACAGTGGTCCAGCGTAGCCCGGGGGGCACTGGCACTCAAAGCCACCCAGATGATCCTGACAGCTTCCATGAACACAAGGCTGAGACACACAATCATCAGTGTCCGTCTCGCAAGCCTCTCCCTCCCAACCCGAGTCGCACGCACAGTTGAATTTGTTGAAAATGTCCTCGCACGTGGCTCCGTTCAGACAAGGATCCGGGTCACAAACAGGTGCGCTGGTGCAGCCCAGATCAATCCTTGGTTTTTCATCGGGATAAAATTGAGATAACTGAGGTGCTTTGAAGTCGTCCACAAAGGGAAGGTAGACCCCGCCTACTCGGATCGTACCCAAGCAGCCGGTGAAGCTCTCAGCGACGGTCAGCGTGGCCCCCTTCTGGTTGAGGAAGTTCACACTCCCGGCGCGCTGAGGCAGACTACTGGCATCCGTGATCCCGTCCACGGAAATGAGCCAAGCGGCAGATTTGCGGCCCTGCTCGCCGGTTGAGATGTTGATACGATGCCACAAGCCGTCAGCCACTCTGCGAACCCCCGAGAAGGCCAAGGTCTCGGCCCTGTCGCTAACGTGAATGTCCACCCTGACCGAAGAGTCCAGCAGGCTGACCATCAGCAGGTCCGTGGCCCACGAAGCCCTCAGCAGCACCGCGTTCTCTGAACGAGTGCGCAGCTCCATGTATATGTCCGAGACGGGTTTGGTCAGGGAGCCTCCGGCACTGTAGCGGACGGGGTCGTTGTCAAAGGTGGCGCTGTACAAACCTGTGGAAACACAAAACAAAACAATGAAAAACTGATTTAAGTGTATTGATGTCTCTGCTTTTACTTTTAGGGTTCAAAAATCATCTCTTCACCAATAGTTTAATGATCTTAAACCAGGTCTGTATATTTAAAATAACTATCAAAGGTGTCATGACATAAATGAGAAAATCAGATGCCATACACTGGCTGAGACGAGTGTACATGCCAACACGGGCAGTCTAGTACGCCTAGTCAGTACTGAGTACGCCTAGTCAGTACCTAGTACCTAGTACGCCTAGTGAGTACCTAGTACGCCTAGCTGAGTGTCAGTACCTATTTACACTTTTGCTGTTGTTCTTGGTACCTAGAAGGTGAGTACCTAGTAGCAGTGTAATTCTAACTTTTGCTGTTGTTCTTGGAGCAGAAGGCACAAGGTGCTTGACTCAGCTTGGGATTCAGCTTCCTTCTTCCTTGTGCTTCTTTGTTGTTCATATCTAACAAAGTCTTGTCGACCGCCTCCTGACATATTGTTTTAGATCGATGACAACAGCGGGCTCATGCTTTGTTTGGCAGATGATCTTACATTCATATCCGTCAGGGAGGTCCACACACTGACCACCAGTGACACAAGGATCACTGACACACCACACTCTGGTTTCACACGTCTTGCCAGTGTGGTCCACTGGACAGGAGCAGGTGAAGTCATTAAATGTGACGGTGCATTCTCCTCCATTCAGACAAGGCTCCACCTGCAAAAATGAGCATAAGGTTGAGACGTCATGTGACTTCAACCCAGGGGTGTGAGCAGAGCCATTCCCTCTTATCGTTGACATGTGATCTTATGATGGTTGTTGTTGTGAAGGACATGAATCAAGGCTTTTTTGTTTTCTATTTTTGGAAATCTAAACATAAAGCGTTTTCAGGTTTCAAGTAGTACGTGTACTTTATAAAGGTATCTGTTTATAAAAACCTTGTTCTATTCATGAACTACAAGTCTCACAACTGACAGCTACTACGTTAGCTAGAGTGCAACTTTCATCAGGATGAATCGATCACTTTTCCTTCACCTTGCATGCGTTGTCACTGACGCAGCCGTCTGTGATGTTTGAAGCATCACTTGACAGATACACGTCCATCTCATCAGGGCTTCCCCAGGGATCCACCAAGAGATGCACCCAATCTAGGCGAAGGTCCTGCAGACAACCCTTGTAGTGCCCCCCCCACGCAGCAGAATCCACCTTTCCTGGAAGTCCACCAACATAGGCCCGATCCCCACTGTTAACAGTCACTGCAGGGATCTCTCCGATTCCGTAGCGAAGGCCTCCGTGCTCGAAAATCACCTTCCCATGTTGGACCTCCACCTGGACCAGCTGCCTCTGGCCGGTGCTCACGAAAACTGGAGCACTCAGGGGGGCGCTGTTGGGTAGCGAACTGACAAAAACACGCCCCATTTCTAGGTAAACCGAGAAGTAGACGCCCCATTCCTCCTCTTCCTCCTCTTCCTCGATGGGTCTTCTCAACTGAAACAGGAGGCCGTCGGGTTTAACCGTTCTCAGAACCAAGGACACATTGAAGTTGCTCCCGTGAAGCTGTGGAATATCGTAGGTACTGAAACTCAATGTGTCCTCATGGCTATATGTCCATGAAGGGAACTCTGTAAGGACAGAAGAGAAAAGGAAAAGTAGTTCATCAATTCTGACCTGTGTGTTGTAATATGCCAGTCAAAATACACATTCATAGCTCAAAGCATTGTATTCCTGTTTTGCATGCAAGAACTCTTTGTACAAAATGATGGTTTCATTGCCGTCAGTCGCTAAATGTGTTGGTATGTTGTCAATGATCTCTGCTGGCCACACACACACACACACACACACGCGCAGACAATAGTCTTCTTCTCCATGTTCTCTTCATGTCATGTGATGATATTATGCCCACTAGATGGCGCTGCTTCCATTGTTACAATAGAGTTTCTTATCCAATCATATTTCAGTTTCAGTTTCTGATGCTGAACTGGACACTGGGACTATTGCTGCCGGGGGCACCTGGTGTTTTTAATACTGGGACTAGCTGGAATAAAGACGCCTACCTTCAGAGCAGCTCTCTCCACGGAAGGGCCGGTGGCAGACACACTGGTAGCTGGTCCACAGGTCCACGCAGTGCCCACGTCCACCACAGGGGTCTGGCACACACCAGTCTGTCTTCACGCACCCCAGCTCGTACAGCTGGTCCTCAGGCAGGGTTCCGGGTAGGACAGGCGTGGAGTCGATCACGAGGTCTTCTATACATCCGATGAAGTTTGAGCCACTCAAAGAATGCTTTAAGAGCTGCTCAGGTGCGCCACCTACATACGTCTCGGTGAACGCTTCAGTAGGCACGAGAGCTTCTTCCGTGTGACCGTCGACGACTTTGCACGCGTCCCCGTCGCAGCCGTGGCCTTGGACGACCAGAACCAGGCTTTTGTCATCGACAGAAACACGAGCGTCCCACCAAACTCCGTCGCTCACCGAGCCGCTGAACGTCACCTCCAGTTTGAAGCCGCCAGAAAAGGATTTTGCGTGAAGAACCTGGTTAGCGATCTCAAGGAGGAGGTGATTTTCCTCATCGCCCCTGAAGAAGAAGCAAAGCATTGGGTACGGTCGTTCGAAAGCGCAGCTGCAGGTCCGAACCCGGATGGACGCGGCGCTGGACGTCCCTGCGGCGCCGCTCCGTCTCGACGACCTGGAGGTGGATGAATCCTGGAGTGGAGAAGGAGAAGGTGGTTCCTGTGGAACAGCGGTCGTCATAGAAGCCAGGAGGGCACGAGCACGAGTGACCGTGTTCTTCTTCTTCTCCTCCTTCTCCTCCCCGCAGCCACGGGAGGCAGGTGGCGCCGTTCTGGCAGGCGTGGTCCACGCAGCCGGACAGTTGGACCTGGCAGTGGCGTCCCCCCCAGGGCAGGTCGCCAGGTTCCGGGTCAGAACAGCGGCAGGTGTAGGACGCTAGGCCGTCTTCGCACCGGCCTCCGTTCTGACACGGTTGACTTTCACATTCGTCAACGTTGACCTCACACAGCTCACCTGCAGGGAACCAATCAGAGCCTTGTTCGTCGTCGTCTTTACTTTTTAATAAATCCAAAACTAAAGACAACGCAGATAAAATGCACCCTTGCACTGTAATCTGGCAAACATGACAACGATGTCATTTAGCATTAGGGGTCTTTGTTGTTCAGTTTTATTGTTGAAATATGAATCTTCACTTCAAGAAAAACTGGTGAATATGTGTAAAACCCTGAAGTTGGAAAGTTCCCTTTGATGGATGCTAATCTGAGCGAACTGATGCTTTCAAAGACTCACCCAGAAAGCCGGCAGGGCAGCTACAGGTGAAGCCGTTGATCTCGTCCTCACAGGTGGCCCAGTTGAGACAGGGTTCAGACTCGCACTCGTTGATGTTCACCGAGCAGTTCTCACCTGGGGGCGGAGGAGTCAACGTTATCAGAAGACTGAGAGCAGCAGAGTCCAACTCATTCAGTGGCGCCAAGATTTCAAACTGGGACCAAAAGTCTCAGTCCAACCAACACTGATACTTATTGGAAAGATCTTCCTCCAGATAGAACACTGAACCTTTTTATATGGAGCCAAACAACCTGAACATGGAGCAAAGCAAAGCTTCATACTGTAGACAACCAATGACTTCATATTGCACAAGTGGAGAATCCAAATTCAAATGTAAATAAACTACAAAATAAATCAAATGTAAATAAAAACTGCATGTCTCTTTTTCATTTCATTTAACAGTGACCTTTTTCCAGAGACTGAAATCACATTTAGAAATAAAATAATAATAAACCAATATACAACAAACCAAAATACCCAGCACAGCATTCTGGGATTTGTAGTATTAGGGTTGTGCTGTATAATAGTGGCTGGCTGCTGGCTCTTGTAGTGATTTTGTATTTTGCCTCGTGGGCCAAATATAATTTACACTGCAGGGCCCAAATTTGGCCCGCAGGCCAGGGTTTGACACCTATGACTTAGAAGGAGAAGAATTTGAAGTAGCTTTGTGAGGATAGAATAGAATAGAATAGAACACCTTTATTAATCCCACGTTGGGTAAATTTGCTCAATACAGCAACAAAAAGTCGTGCAAAGAGAAGGAAAAATGATGGAAACAAGATATGAACATGTTACAAAAACTGACTGGTGTTCATTCACCTGCAAACCCCGGCTGACACTGGCACACGTATCCCGACGCGTCCTCAAAGCTGATCTCCCAGTCCGGCTCCCAGTCCAGGTCCCAGTGGGACCACTGGGAACGCTGGAAACACTCGCCGTCGTTCTCACAGGGACTTCCGGCACACTCGTCGATGTCAATCTCACAGTTTGGTCCTTCAAAACCTGGACAATGAAGATACAGAGCTCAATTAAAACCTGAAGTCTGGACCAGCTCTCCTTTAATTAGAATAGAATAGAATAGAATAGAATAGACCATACTGGGCCTCTTCTATCTTATATATCAATAATAGCACAATTCTTGTGCTTGTTCATATCATTGCAGGAATGTTTTTAGTGTATGTGATTCTTTACCTGGCCAGCAGAGGCATGTATAGCCACGGACCCCCTCCATGCACATGGCCCCATGTTGACAGGGGCTGGAGTGGCACTCTGGGATGTCCACCTCGCAGTGCTCGCCCTCGAAGCCGGAGTGGCTGCAGTCGCACTCGTAGCTGCAAGACGCGTTTCAAAGAGCTGCAACATCAACAAGCAGAGGTGCCAAACTCTGGCCCACGGCCCAAATCTGGCCCTGCAGTGTCATTGTATTTGACCTGCTGCTATTATACAGTATATATATATATATTTATATACATATACAACTCCCAGAATGCCCTGCTGGTATTTTGGTGAATCAATCAGGACAGGACATTGATTGAAGAATATTATTATTATTATGACTCCATTGGTTTATTGTCGTTATTTTATTTTGAAATGTATTATCAGCCAGTGGAAAAAGGTTCCTGTTGAAATTGAAATCAGAAGGCTGTAAATAAAAAAGAGGCGTAGGATTTTCATTGACATTTTATTTAGTTTTTTCTTTATTTGAAATGTGATTTTGCATGCGTGCACTATGAAGTTATTGATTGTCTTGTATGAAGCTTTGCTTTGTTCCATGTTCAGCTTGTTTGGCTCCATATAAAAAGCTTCAGTGTTCTATCTGGAGGAAGACAGGTCCTCCAATGCTTGGACCCAGACTTTGTCCCAGTTTGACATTTTTTGGCCTCCCTGATCTCCAGCATATCCACGCTTTGTTCTGCTTTCTGCCATCTCATCTTCCAGAAAAAGGAGGGCAGTTGCTTCATAGTGTTTCTAAGGGCGGTGCGGCTGAATATCTCGGTGAATTAGAAGAAGCCATCAGATGTTGAAACAGGTCCTCCTGCTACTCCTGGTCTGGTCTCACCTGTTCTCCATGTCGTGGCAGACGCCTCCGTTCAGACACGGCTCGCTGGCACACTCGTCGATGTCCAGCTCACAGTCCAGGCCATCGAATCCGGCCGCGCACTCGCAGGAGTAAAAGCCAATCAGATCGTGGCAGGTGGCGCCGTTCTGGCAGGGACTGGATTCACACTCGTCAATTTCGTTTTCGCAGTTGATCCCTGTGGTGGGTGAGAACAGCATGGAGATGGTGGAGGTCTGCAGTGTCCGGTCAATGCACCTCGTGTTTGATCTTCTCTCGTTCCGAGTCGTCATACAAATCTCTCACAGAAGAAACGGCTGTGAGTCTCTGTTGTGGTAGGAAAAACCTGCACTGGCCTTTGAAGCACTTTTACATTGTCTTGCATTGGACTCGCTCAGTACCACCTTCTTCTTCTTCTACTTCTTCTACTTCTCCTTGGTTTATTTGAAGATGCCAGCGTTCAGCCTAAATACCAAACACTATGCTGTCAGGCAGCTGGATTGCCAACACCAGGCTTCCTTAGAAACATGGTGGTGCAAGATGGCAACTAACTGGGAGCACTGGGACCCGTACTGATCTATGGAGATTGTCATATTGTACATATATATATGAGAACCATTCTAAGGGTCGGCTACGGTACTTTTATTGTACTGCCAGTGTACACTTTTAGTAATGTATTGTGCAGTATATTAAGCTTCTTTGCCAATATAAAAATTGTGACTCAGGCCATTCATTCATTCATTCATCTTCTATACCCGCTTATTCCAATTCAGGGTCACGGGGGTCTGCTGGAGCCTATCCCAGCTGTCTTAGGGCGAAGGCAGGGTGACACCCTGGACAAGTCGCCAGTTCATCGCAGGGCCACATAGAGACAAACAACCATTCACACTCACATGCACACCTACGGACAATTTAGAATATTCAATTGACCTCACATGCATGTTTTTGGAGTGTGGGAGGAAGCCAGAGCACCCGGAGAGAACCCACGCAGACACGGGAGAACATGCAAACTCCACACAGAAAGGTCACAGGTCCGGGCCCCGGAATCGAACCCACGACCTTCTTGCAGGCCAACCATATTACCCTGTGACTGGCCACATTTAAGAAACTGACATTTAAGATGACCTTAGGTTTGGGTTGTCAATATTTTTTAGGTACAATAATATTCTACATGCACAGTTATTCTGACCACAAAATAACTGTGCGTGTGTGTGTGTGCGTGTGTGTGTGTGCATGTGCGTGTAAAGTACCTGCAAATCCCAGCAGGCACTCGCACTGGTAGTGATCCTTCTCGTTGATGCAGGTGGCGTTGTTCTCGCAGGGTCGAGATGCACACTCGTTGATGTCAATCTCACAGTTGTATCCCTGGAAACCAGGCACACAGAAGCAGTGGAATTCTGCCACTGCGTCCACGCAAATGGCTCCGTTCTGGCAGGGCTCCGACGCACACTCGTCCACATTTTCCGTGCAGGTCTCGCCGTCAAATCCCGGCGCACAGTGGCACTGGAAACCATCTGGTTGCAACTGGCAGGTTCCGTTGTTCTCGCAGGGTCGGTCCACGCAGTCGGTCACGCGTGTTGTGCACTGCCGTCCTCCATGTCCCTCAGGACACCTGCAGAAATAGCCATTGGGCCGGTCCACGCACAGAGAGCGGGGTGCGTGGCAGGGGTCGCTCTCGCACTCGTTCACTTCCTCCGTGCAGTTGTCGCCCGTGAATCCGTCCGGGCAGACGCAGGAGTACCGTGCCGTTCCAGGGATGCTGGAGCAATTTTCACACGGCGCAAACGAGCAAGCGTCGTACAGCTGGTCGCAGTTTTTCCCCATGTATCGCACACCCTCCGTGGCACAGATGCAGGCGTAGTCGTCCACGGTGTCCACGCAAGAAGATCCGTTGTGGCAGGGCGCAGACAAGCACTTGTCTGACGTGGCTGTGCAGAAGATTCCTTCAAACAAACAAACAATCCAGAAAGATTTGACAGGAATATACATGACGCACATGATGAACAACAACCCAATGAAGTCATAATAATAATAATAATATCCTTCAACCAACGTCCTGCCCAGATTGATGCTCCAAAATACTAGCAGGGCATTCTGGGAAATCACGGCCAGGTGAACCAGACCGCAAGTTGAACTTCTCACTCCTCAGGTTGACGCATTTCTGGGGCTTTTTTTGCGCCTTCATGTTTGGGTCAACGTCACTGTAGAGGCTTTTAACCCAAAACCACAGTATCAACACCAGCTTCAGAGTATTCCAGTAAACATATACATTGCTCCTGTGAAATTATGCAGCTATAACCTCCCAACATTCATGATGGTGGTATTCATGTTTGTCACAGAGAAGTTTGTTTGTTTCGTTGTTTGTTGATTGTAAGATAGATACTCTCAAGATTAATAGACAGCGTTACTCCTGTGTATGCCAAGTTATGCATTTATTTTTTTGTTTTGCATATTTTCCCTGAGCATTCTGGTGAAACTTTTTGGAAAAGTAAACTAATATATTTCTGCTTGCCGGCTGCATCTGTCAGGTTTCTTTTCCGCTTGGAGTTTGATGGTGTTATCGGGGTTTTTGGTTGGATATTTATCGGGATCATTTTAATGTCCAAGTGTTTGTTGCCTTGTTGGTTTGGCCTCAAGTTGTCTGAAAAGAGGAAGAACTCGTTTTGTCTTCAACCATTTTGACAAAGATGCACCCTCTCCTGAGTGAAGTGGACATGTACGTGCCGCACTGCTGCTATAAGAGGTCACAGTTGCGTGTTTGCCAGCGACAAACTAAAATACTCCCGGCTCGCTCTCCCAGGGTAAAGGATTAGTTTCAAGTCTCGTTAATGTAACCACGAAAGTAGGACAAACATGTTTATTAAGTGAGAAGGAGTCTGACAATCCTTATTAAGAAAATGAGCTAAAGTGTTTTTGTGTCAAACATAGTTTTGTCGAGCGTAGTTGAAGCATCCAGGTGCACACAGGACACGAGAAGCTTTATCTCCGTCACTGTGAACAACAACTGTGGACGGAATTACAGTGCTTCTGTACTGACCGGGCAGCAAATCCCGTCCCACAATCAAACTGTTGATCAGCCCCTGTTGATCCCATATGAGTAGCATCACAGGTGGTCCTTGATAAGTAATGGGACTGATGAGACTGCATGTTCACCTGTCTTCACTCTACGCTCAGCCTTGATCATTTCCAAGTGATGACAGCTCTGCAGGGTTTCATCTGTTTACACTCCAGCGTTCCCAAGCCCGGCACTCATTGGGTGATCCAACATCCCCAAATGCTTCCTACCTCATTGCCTTCCTGCTTGGCCCCCAGGATTCAGGGTTGGACTTGGGGGGTTTGGATCACTCAATGATTCCTGGGCCCGGCACTGCTGCTGCCACTGCTGCTGCCACTGCTGCCCACCACTGCTGCTGCCACTGCTGCCCGCTGCTGCCACTGCTGCTACCACTGCTGCCCGCCACTGCTGCTGCCTGCTGCTGCTGCTGCCACTGCTGCCCACCAGCTGCCCCCCACCACCACTGCTGCTGCCACCACCACTGCCCCACCAGTGCTGCCCACCACTGCTGCCCGCCACTGCTGCTGCCACTGCTGCTACCACTGCTGCCCACCAGTGCTGCCCACCAGTGCTGCCCACCACTGCTGCTGCCACTGCTGCCCGCTGCTGCCACTGCTGCCCGCCACTGCTGCTACCACTGCTGCTACCACTGCTGCCCACCACTGCTGCTGCCACTGCTGCTGCCACTGCTGCCCACCACTGCTGCTGCCACTGCTGCCCGCTGCTGCCCACCAGTGCTGCCCACCACTGCTGCTACCACTGCTGCTACCACTGCTGCTACCACTGCTGCCCGCTGCTGCCCACCACTGCTGGTGAGGTCAGACCAAAGACTGTAGAAATGGTGTCCATTGCTTCCCTGCTTGACACTCAGTATTCGGAGTTGGACTTTGTGGGTCTGGATCCCCAATGATTCCCAGCGCTCCCTCAGGGGAAGATGGGTCAAATGCGGAGGACAAATTTGGCATCATTTGGAATGTGACACTCATTGGGACTTTAACTTCAGGTAAAGCAGTTTTTTACCTACAAGGTGGCCACTCCTCAACACTAAAAGCTCTGTACGTACACAGGTACGGTTGTTTTCTTGGCCATAACTTTGAACTTTGCCCCAGAACTTTTTTTATGGCCTCACATCGCAGACTTTCTTTTGGCAACTTGCTCACAAGGCACAGCTGTTTACATCTACACAACGTAGATATAGAAACATAGATATCCTCGGCGCACACACTTCCCCCCGCGCATGTCACTTACTTGTACACATCTGTCCGCACACGTGTGGACACATATATGTGTACATGTATACATACACATATCTCACATAGTTAGTCTTTTAAAAAACACTCTCATTTTTTTAACCTTTCACCTGGAATGTGCAGGGACATTAGATCACCTGGACATGGTCTTACTACAGAAGATCAGGATGTCAATTTGAATGATTTTATGGTTTTTACCGTTTTTTTTTAAAGAAAGACTAAAAGTATGACACAATAACATAAAATTGAGAGATTTGCCCTGAACCATTTTACAGGCATTTATTTTTATACAGTGATGGAAATGGAAAGAAAATGCTCTTTGGTGCCGCTTAGGGATTTTTGGCTGCAGTACCTCAAGTGACCACTATAGAAAATTGCCACACCGCCGCATATAATAATGCATCTGTGGCTTTTATGTTTATATTGGTGTCTTGCACGTTTCCATCTGTTTGCTTATCACTGTGTATTGCACTTTCATAAAGACTGCATCATAAATAAATGAATCATGTTATTGTGTTATTATTATTATTATTATTATTATTATTATTATTATTATTATTATTATTATTATGAAATACTTGACCACATTCAGGTACGGGAAGGAATGAGGTCCAAACATCAGAATCGTGGTCTCCTTGTTTCTCCCAGTGTCACTGAAATCCCACAGGGCTGGACACCATCTGGGGGGCAGGGAGGAGTAACCTCCCATAATCCTTTGCTGCCGAGCACGTGCTGTCAATTCAGGTGAGTCTATCTCAGTACAATAGCACATTTAGGATATTAGTTTATATTTTATATGTAGGGATTATTAGATAGCATTTTGGACACTGAAATAAATATGTTACTACTACTACTACTACTGCTACTACGACAGTGAGTACTAGATTACAGTATAAAACCTTCAAGAGTCAACTGATGTACTGATGGACAGACAGACGTCCACCTCCACGGCTCCAGATGAGCTTTCTGTCTGTTGTAAAACCAGTAAATTCCAAACATTTTGGAAACCTTCTTCTTCTTCTGCACCTCCATTCACGCACACAGTGATGAGATGAGAACGAGCCTCTCTCTCTCTCTCTCTCTCTCTCTCTCTCTCTCTCTCCGTGGCTCTCTCACCACAGTTTGCTTTGTTTCAGCACGCTTGACTGACCTCTGATTGTGAACCAGTCATGTGAAAAAAATTTCAGAGGAAGGCTTGTAAAAAAAAAAACAGAAAATACTTTATTAATTTAGCCCAAAGCAATCAGCTATGTTGAAGTTATTCGTTTGTAAGAATCCACATTAAGCTATAAGAAAAAAATGATTTGAAAACAGGAATTATCCTGATAGAGAGAAGGTTTTGGTTGACAACGTGTGTGATCCCTGGGATTGTGTTCCATTGTTTTAAAAGGAACAAAGCTTTTCTTCTGTGGAAGCTACATAGCATAGCATAAAACAGCCCCTCAGAAAAACTCCTAGTTCTACTAGTACCAGACGTGGAACAGCGTCACTCTTAGCCAATCGTGAGGCTCCACAGTTTACAGTTGGTCGGATGAGAAAACTTCAACTTGATCAATAAATGCTGTGTTGTATTTGCAGCTGTTCTAGTGAGAGCTTCCGACTGTTCCTCCAGGACTGACGAGGACAAGTACGAGTCGGAAAAGCAGTGCAACAAAACCCAGAACTTGGATTTGTCTTCTTCTGATGACTTCGTGTCATTTCTTTACACCTCACGTTTCTCTTCAACACGTCCGAGCAGTCGATTATAATCACGCGTCAAGAATGTTATCCCAAAAAATAGAGGTTGATGTTATCATCTGAATCCGTGACTGCAGTGACCTGCCGTCATTCAAATCACCACTCAGACACAGCACACTGCTTTACAGGACTATGTATGTAGAGAGAGTACTGCTTCATAGTACTGCTTCTAATGTCTAATCACTGTTTTAATCTTACTTATTCACTACAATTGATACTCACCTGTTTTCTCTTGTTTTTACTCAAAGTCTGCTTCCATTTATTTTGCTCTGTCTATTTTTTAGCTATTTTTAAGTGCAGATTTTATTCCGATGTGTTTTAACCTTTTTTTTGTAAAGTGTCTTTGAGGACTTTGAGAAGCGCTCTATAAATAAAATGTACTATTATTATTGTTATTCTGAAATGAAAGAGGAGCATCTATGTTTTTCAGAAACCAATGGATCCAGTTTGGGACTCACCCCACTTGAACATCATGGTCGTCAGCAGCAACGTCCTCAGGTTCAGGTGAAGAAAACTCCCCTGCTCCATTGGTATTTTGTTCGGTACCAGCAGAACCACCAGATATTGTGTCCACAGTGGTGCGCTCACTGCGGTGGTCTGGAGTCTCCAGTGTGGAGACCGAGCAACATGTTGCTGCCACTGGACTTAACTGCAGGCCGGCCGGCCGGCCGGCTCCGACTTAGAGTGTAATCAGCCATAAGAGTGACCAGCTGGCAGGAAAACACGAAGTGGAGCCACGGCGCCCCCCCACCGCCACTGATGTCCAGGCTGCTAACACACACATGTGCGACTGGTAGGGAAGAACAGACGGATAGAAAGAAATAAAAGAGAGCAAAAGTGGTGGGCAAGATGAATTCTGTCAATTCAACTGCAGAAGGAAAGTCTGCAGTTTCTTCTCACTTTGTTTGTTTCATTGAAGATATAAAAATATTAGCAATATTTGTTTCTTCCTACGTGCCAACCAACCTGGCACAACAAGTTCCCAACAGTAACTGTGGAGGTGAGGAACAGAGACACAGCCTGCTGCCTTCCTCCCAGTGGTTCAGTGCTGATGACTTCCGTCTGCTTTGACTGGAATCCAGCTCGGGTTTTGGTTCTTGGCGTGCGGCTGGCACCTCGGCAGAGCAGCTTAGCAGATGGACGTCCAGCACTCGGCCTGAAGGCCACTGATTCACCCCCTGACGCAAGCTTTGATACAGTCTGTTTCCTGTTTATTAGCATAGCACCATGCTAACTATGCAATCAATCAATAATCCATCAATCCATTTTATTTTGCATTTTAAGTTAGAACAGTTTGCCTCAGAGAGGTTTTTCATTCTGCACACCGCTGCTCTGTCCTGAGGATTTGGTGAGGAAAAAACTGCAACAGAAAACAACCAATGAAACAACAGCAGCGTCTAAACAAAGACGATCCTCACAGACAACAGGAGGGCATTTGGTGAATTTCAGAGAGCACAATTGGCTGAAAACTCTCCAGATGAATATTGCTTTTGCTAGTTTTTATCACATTTTCCTTTCCTTTAGACTAAATAAAGTATCTATCCATCTATCTATCTATCTATCCCTATCTATCCATCTATCTATCTATCTATCTATCTATCTATCTATCTATCTATCTATCTATCTATCTATCCATCTATCTATCTATCTATCCATCTATCTATCTATCTATCTATCTGTCTATCTATCTATCATCTATCTATCTATCTATCATATATCTATCTATCCATCTATCCATCTATCTCTATCTATCTATCTATCTATCTATCTATCTATCTATCTATCTGTCTGTCTATCTATCTATCATCTATCTATCTATCCATCTATCTATCTATCTATCTATCTATCTATCTATCTATCTATCCATCTGGCCAGAGGATGACAAGGTCTGGTGCTGGATTTTCATCTGTAATGTTTATTATTATGTTGTGGAAAAGGTTCATGTAGTGGTGACTGCGTGGGCTAATAGTGACACTGGGCTCAATGCAGTTATACTTTCCTGTGAGTTTGGCTACAATATTAATAAAAAGAAATCTTGGCTTTTTGTTTTTGCAGGCCTCATATTGATGCCGTGTGGCAATCTGACCAGTCACAGTTGTGTATTATGTACACAACACACTGTAGTTTCTGAGGGCAGTGTGTGAGAGCAGCTAGGCTGCTCCTCCAGGAGCCTGAAGGTGGCGCAGCGCCAAGCAGCAAACGGCAGGTCCTGTCCGCGGGACCTGCTGACGTCACGTCACGTCATGGCGGCGCGAGACTAACAAAGCTGGACCGGACCGAACCAGGTGAAGTCGATGAGCGAGAGTCGCATTACATTGGTTCTCCGTCGCGCGGACTCGCTCCAAAAACGACACAAGTAGATTCGGCGGTGTGACATCACAGCTTTGACCTCACAACCACACCGGAAGTTGTTATTGTATAGGACTGTTTTTTTTAGGGAGTCGTGTCTTACAGGAGATTCAGTATAGGAACGATTCAGGAATCATCTCGGGAGCCAAAGCGAAGTGAACCTATTTGTACGGTGGCCCGCAGAGGTCATTTAGGTTGCCTTCTAGTTGTATATGGGGTTGGTCTCTCTTGTCACATCTTTGTTTAGTGTGAGAGCTCCCACTCCTCCCCCGGAGTCTCCTGGCAGACCAAACTGAGCAGCAGCAGCCGCAGCCGCAGCCGCAGCAGCAGCAGCAGCAGCCGCAGCTCATCCGCCTCTCCATACACATCCTTCCAACGCCATCCCTCCCTACAACTTTCCTCTTCTTCTTCTTCTTCTTCTTCTTCTTCTGCTGTTTGGAAAACTAACAGAATATCACTCTATAAAGACCTCATGTAACCTCCGAGTGAGACATCGCCATATTCACAGCATCAGATGTCGGCGCCGGAGCTGCTCTTCTCCTCGGACCGCCGCCTCGGTTCCGCTCGCTGACAGGTTAGCTTGCTGAGCTAACTGTGCTAATGCTAGCAGTAGATAGATACCGCCGCAGCCGTGTGTGTTTGGGGGGAAATGTCTAGTTTTTAGGGTTCAGTAGTTGCTTCTTCACGGTGCTGAGGTGTTTAGCAGGAGCTGTCATTCAGTGGAATAAAACCAGGAAGTGCTGCTAAACCGATAGATGCTAAAGAAGTTGCTAGTGTTACCAGCTGCTGGTGGTGCTGATTATTATTGGTACGTGGACGCAAAATGTGGTGTTCTGCTAAATAATGTTGACATTGAGTGCAGCTCGCTTCGAGCCGCTGTGTTTGGTTTAGTCGAGTAGCTACATGAAGTTAGCGTGAACACGTCCTGTCACATCTCAACAGTGTTGATTCAATAAAAACACAACCTGAAATAGAGTGAAAGAAATGTCTCCTCATATTGTTGATGTGTCCTGCAGAATCTCGGATTTGTTGAAAGCAATTTTTTTGGGTCTATTTAAAGATTCTGTGAATAGGTGTAATGACATAAAATGGGTATTTTAAAGTGGTTAAAATTTGCGTCATTCTATTATGAGTCAGAATCCACTTACAAGTGGTCATTTTACGGATGTCACAGACCGAGACATCCATATACATCAACCTTCTTTATTTTCCTCCTTAAAGGTCAAGTAGCCAGTAACAACACGACCTGTAGTAACCCCTGGTCATGTGACCTCCCGCTCCCTGCAGGTGTTGCCGGTGGCTCCTCATGCCCCCATGGAGGACTCGGCCTTCGAGGGGTGGCTGGACTCGGTGTCCTCGGCCTTCCTGACTCTGAGCGACCAGCAGAGGAATCGAACCCTGGACCGGCTCATCTCCCAGAGCGGCGCCGCTCAGCTGCGCCACCTGTCGACCGGGCTGGAGACGCTGCTGAAGAGGGACTTCCTGCGCCTGCTGCCCCTGGAGCTGACCTTCTACCTGCTGCGCTGGCTGGACCCCCGCACCCTGCTCACCTGCTGCCTGGTCTGCAAGCACTGGAACAAGGTAGGAGCGCCGTGACGGAGAGAGAGAGGCAACGCTGGGATGGTGGGAGTCCATCAGCACTGCTGCCAGGCCAGAGTCCAGGTTCTAATAGTCAGGAAGTCCACGGCCCACCAAATGGAAGTTGGTCCTAGTTTGCTGTTCTGTGACTCCATCCCACACGTTGCTCACGCCACTGGGCCACAAAGTCAGTTCAAAGGAAATAAAAACTATATATATATAGTATACATATATATGTATATATTTATACATATATATGTGTATATACAAGTCAAGTAAACTCTCTCTCTCTCTCTCTCTCTCTCCCTCCCTCCTCCCTCCCTCCAGGTCATCAGCTCCTGTACGGAGGTGTGGCAGGACGCGTGTCGCCAGCTGGGCTGGAGGACGGTGGTGGAGCAGCAGGTGGAGCAGCAGGTGGACCAGCAGGTGGAGCAGGTGGTCCAGCAGCAGGACGTGGGCCACTGGAAGGGGGTCTACGTGCGGGCCCAGCTGAGGACGGCCCAGCTGGCGGACCAGGGGGCCTTCCAGACCTCGTCCCTGATTGGCCACAGCGCCAGGGTCTACGCTCTCTACTACAGGGACGGCCTGCTGTGTACTGGTGGGTACACACTGAGTACACACTGAGTACAGTACACACATATATAATATTAGAATATTGTTTCCATCAATGTGTGCGTTTCTTCTTCTTCTCCTCCATCAGGATCCGACGACCTCTCCGCTAAATTATGGGATGTGAGCACCGGTCAGTGTATTTATGGGATCCAGACTCACACCTGCGCCACAGTCAAGTTTGACGAGCAGAAGCTGGTGACGGGTTCCTTCGACAACACCATGGCCTGCTGGGACTGGAGCTCCGGGGCCAAGACCCAGCAGTTCCGAGGCCACACTGGAGCAGGTGAGACTCACAGACTCACCTCCACAGTAGTGAGCTGGAGGCTGCACCACCACTCAGGTCACTTCCATAGTACTGTAGTTAGGAAGGTGGGTAGGTAGGGGTGGAGCCACAGCCATAGCAGCATCAGTGTCAGGTATCAGTACCAACACCAGGGTTGGGAACTCAATTCACACTGGTAAAATACTGTGTGTGTGTGTGTGTGTGTGTGTGTGTGTGTGTGTGTGTGTGTGTGTGTGTGTGTGTGTGTCTCCCTCCCTCCCTCCCTCCCTCCCTCCAGTCTTCAGCCTGGACTACGATGATGACCTGGACCTGCTGGTCAGCGGTTCTGCAGACTTCAGTGTGAAGGTCTGGTCCCTGACGGCCGGTTCCTGCCTCAACACCCTGACCGGACACACCGAGTGGGTCACCAAGGTCAGCTGGACCTCCTGCTGCTGGTCCTGGTACCACCTGGACCACCTCTCACTGTTCCCTATCAGACCTTGACCTCCTGCTGCTCCTGATCCACCAGGTGATCCTCCAGAAGAGCCGGGTGGAGTCGCTGCTCCACCGTCCTGGGGACCACATCCTGCTGAGTGCAGACAAGTATGAGATCAAGGTGGGTGAGGCACCCAGAACCACCACCTAGAACCTCTCCAGAAGCATCTAGAACCAGCCCTGGTCTCACCTGGTAGCCTCTCTGCTCTCCAGGTGTGGCCTTTAGGCCGGGAGATCAACTGCAGGTGTCTGAAGACGCTGACGGTGTCTGAAGATCGCAGCATCAGCCTGCAGCCGCGACTGCAGTTCGACGGCCGCCACATCGTCTGCAGCTCCGACCTCGGGATCCACCAGTGGGACTTTGCCAGTTTCGAGGTTCTCAGGTGAGAGATCTAAAGTCCCAGTGGTTGTTGCATCATCCCCTGAGGGAGCGCTGGGCAGCAGCACTCAGCCCAGCGGAGGAAACTCCTCCCGGCCGCTTGTATCCGTGATCTCGCTCTCCTCGGTCAGCACCCAAAGCTCCTGACCGGAGGTGAGGGTGGGAACATCCAACATCTCCTTTTGGCTCAGCTCCTCCTTCACCACCGCTGATCGCTACAGCGATCGCATCGCTGCAGACGCCGCTCCGATCTGCCGCTGGATCTCACGCTCCATCTTCCCCTCACTGGTGAACCAGACCTGGAGATACTGGAGCTCCTCCACCTGAGGCAGGGTCTCTCCACCCACCTCTTTCCTGTCGGTGGTCCTCCCACCTCCCACCAGAAGGAGACCCTGAGGAAGACCCAGGATGGAGGTACTAGGTCTCTGGGTTGGCCTGGGAACACCTCAGGGTCACACTGGATGAGCTGGAGGGCCAGGGAGGTCTGGCGGTCTCTGCTGAGACAGCTGCCCTCGTCCTCAAAACAGGTCCACGACCCACCAGTTGAGAAACGCTGCCTTTTCCTGACTGAGCTGAATGTAAACTCTTCACTCACTGTGTTTTCCAGGGTGATCAAGACCCAGGACCCGGCCAACGTGTCCCTGCTCGGCCTGGGCGAGGTCTTCGCCCTCCTCCTGGACAACAACTTCCTGTACGTGATGGACCTGAGGACCGAGGTCATCTCGGGCCGCTGGCCCCTCCCCGCCTACAGGAAGTCCAAGCGAGGGTCCAGCTTCCTGGCCGGCGTCACGTCGTGGCTCGACGGTCTGGACGGGGCCAACGACTCGGGCCTGTTGTTTGCCACCAGCATGCCGGACAACAGCATCCACCTGGTGCTGTGGAAGGAGAACCAGTAGATCCATGAACCAGTAGGTTCTTGAAACAATCGCTCCACGAACCAGTAGGTCCATGAGCCAGCGTCCCAGTCTGCTGGTGCTGATGCTGCTGCTGCAGCAGCATCAGCATCCACCTGGTGTTGTGGAAGCAGAACCCGTAGGCCCGTGAACCAGTAGGTCCATGTCCCCGCGTCCCAGTCTCCTTCTTCTTCTGCTGCTGCTGGTACTCGGATGTCTCTGCATCACGCCGGCTGGGCAGCACCAGGTCCACCTGCATGGGCCAAAAACATTGTTTTACCCTCCTCTTCCTCTTCCTCTTCCTCCTCTTCCTCCTTCTTCTTCTTTCCTTTCTTTTCTTTTCTTCTCAACGTAGAGTCGACCTCCCGAAACTCGTCTTTGCAGATGGAAATCAGCGAGTCTCCAAAAAAAGCCCAAGTCCGGTTGATTCTGAGAACTCGTTGCTTTTTTTCTCCTTATTTCTTCAGAAATAATACTAGAGAAATGGACTCAAGACTCATGTATATGTGTGTGTATGTATGTATATGTATATAAATTTTATATGTGTGTGTGTGTGTGTGTGTGTGTGTGTGTGTGTGTGTGTGTGTGTGTGTGTGTGTGTGTGTGTGTGTGTGTAAATATATATATATATCTGGGGGTTTCCTGGGTTCAGATTGTGATGGCTGCTCTGTGGAGAGCCGTTGCACAGCAGCTAGCCTAGCGCCTCGGCTAGCCTAGCGCCACGCTGGTCCTAGCGTCACGCTGGTCCTAGCGCCACGCTGGTCCTCGCAGCCGTTTTTGCCAAATGTTGCATTTCTGAAGTTTATGGACTTTGCCTTAAAACGCTGTTTGCTGTAATTGACTGTCTTAGGTTCCAGTGTGACATTAAAGGAAATTCTCCTTTGAGCTTCTTTTACTCACAGCCCAAGTGAATCTCACCACTGAGCCGTTTTTGCCAGGACAAAGACCCACATTTCTCTCGTGTCTCGTCACTGAATGATTGAATAAAACTGTGTCCTGCAAAATACATGGCCAACATTTTCTGTTTCTATAAATATGTAGAATGTAAAATGTGTCATGTTTTGATTTGCTCACGAAGCTGCGACCCAATCAAATCAGCTCCGCAGAGACCCACTTTTGGGTCGTGACCCACCAGTTGAGTAACACTGGGAGGAAGGAAAAATAAGATTTAAATGTGCGAAATATACAGAGTCAAGTTCACTCACACACACACACACACACACACGCAGACAACACAAACAGCTGTTCATTTGACTGTGACAAAATTGCTTATATGTAAGTGTGAGTATATATATATATATATATATATATATATATATACATACATATATACATACACACACGGTGGCGCAGTGGTTAGCACTGCCGCCTCACAGCAAGAAGGTCGTGGGTTCAATTACGGGTCGCGGACCTGGGACCTTTCTGTGTGGAGTTTGCATGTTCTCCCCGTGTCTGCGTGGGTTCTCTCCGGGTTCTCCGGCTTCCTCCCACAGTCCAAAAACATGCATGTGAGGTCAATTGAACATTCTAAATTGTCCGTAGGTGTGCATGTGAGTGTGAATGGTTGTCTGTTTCTATGTGGCCCTGCGATGAACTGGCGTCTTGTCCAGGGTGTCACCCTGCCTTCGCCCTATGACAGCTGGGATAGGCTCCAGCAGACCCCCGTGACCCTGAATAGGAATAAGCGGGTATAGAAGATGAATGAATGAATATATATATATATATATAATTTCCCCCTCACTTGCAATGACTCACTTTCGCCACAAGATGGAGGCATTAAGCTGTGGGCCACGCACAGGGAGGCTCTCACAAGTGATAGATGGATGGATGGATGGATGGATGGATGGATGGATAGACAGACAGATAGATAGATATATAGTGTTATTCATGCAGTACAAAATATTTTTGAATAAAACGTCCTCGTGCTGCTGCTGCTGTCTTGTGTTCCAGTGCTGAAATCGAGTTTTACTGCGTGAATTACAACCAGCTCACTTCATCTGACTTGAGTCACACATTTTACAACAATGGTAAAATGTGTGTGAGTGTGTGAACACTAAACTTCTGTCTATGAAGCCCCTCTGAAAACTCTGGAAACATGGAGGAAATACAGCTAATTTATGACTGACTTACTGACTGACTTACTGACTGATTATTAATATCATTTCTTCAAGTTCGGCGGGTCGGATAAACATTTTAACGGGCAGGATATGGCCCTCGGGCCATAGTTTGCCCATGCCTGCTCTAGACTGGTGCCACTACGCTATTCACTGTTGGCCGTCATCGTCCAAGCTTTTATTTTGGTAGCGCTGCTGACCCGGAAGCAGCTAGCAAGTTCCTGAGAGTGGAGCTCATCCTGACAGTGTCCGCCGCGACTGTCCGAGGAGAGGAGGACACAACAGAGCGAGGCTGGAGGAGAGAGGGACGAGGGAAGACAAGACCGAGGAGAAGACACTGGGCTCGGTTCGGTTCGGAGAGCCAGTGGGAGCCTCGCTGGTGAGATGCTAGTAGAGTGGAGCTCCGCTGGTCGCTGCTGCTGCTGCTGCTGCTCCTCTGGTCTGTGAGGAGCATCAGCACAAAGCTTCCTCCTCCACACCGCTGCTCACCTGGACAGGTGAGCAAGAAGTCACAGTACTGGCTGAGTACTGACTCAATAGTGACTGAGTACTGGCTGAATACTGACTGACTGGCTGAATACTGACTCAATACTGACCGAGTACTGGCTGAATACTGACTGACTGACTCAATACTGACTCAATACTGACCGAGTACTGGCTGAATACTGACTGACTGGCTGAATACTGACTCAATAGTGACTGAGTACTGACTGACTGGCTGAATACTGACTCAATACTGGCTGAATACTGACTCAATACTGGCTCAGTACTGACCGAGTACTGGCTGAGTACTGACTGACTGGCTGAATACTGGCTGAATACTGGCTGAGTACTGGCTGAGTACTGACTGACTGACTGGCTGAGTACTGACCGAGTACTGGCTGAGTACTGACTGACTGGGTGAATATTGGCTGAATACTGAATGAGTACTGGCTGAATATTGGCTGTATACTGGCTGGGTACTGGCTGAATATTGGCTGAGTGGCTTAATACTGAATGAGTACTGGCTGAATATTGGCTGTATACTGGCTGAATACTGAATACTTGCTGACTGACTCTGTACTGGCTAAGTACTGGCTGAATACTGACTGAGTACTGGCTGACTGACTGTTCAAGTCGAGCTCTGTTGCAATGGACTCGATATTTGCTGTACCAGCACATATATATGTAGGATATAAATATATTTATATATTTTATATGTATTTATAGGACTACTTAACATGGCGATCTCTATATATGTATATAGTGTCTGTGAAAATATACATGTGTATACATATGTGAATAAATGAAGTCTTTTATTGTCATTGCAACATGTAAACGTGTACAACGAAATTGTACAACCGTCCAAACATATACAGTACAGTACAAATACAACACAACATAACAGACAGGACTGCAGGATTGAGCGTTTTCAGTGGGGGGCGGAAAGAGGAGGACAGAAGGCGAGAGGAGGAGAAAAAAGGAGGAGAAAAATATATAACTATATATACATATGTATATTTATATATATGATGTTTTGTTGATGTTCTTCACCTGTACACAGTTGTATGGTGGTGAGTGTGTTTTAGTACTTTATATTTATTTTCACAGCACTGTGTTCCATGTGGAGTGTATTAATACACACTTCATATTGTTGATATCATGAACATCACTCATTGATTTTAGCGTCGTAACATTTGCTCATAAAATAATATAAGCAACACAAAATCTAAGGAGCCTCGTTGGAGCCAAAAGAATCAGCGACTCTTTTTAGTGAGCTGAGCCAAAAGAACCGGCGACTCTTTATATTGAGTCGAGCCAAAAGAACCAGCGACTCTTTTTAGTGAGCCGAGCCAAAAGAACCGTCGACTCTTTTTAGTGAGCCGAGCCAAAAGAACCGGCGACTCTTTATATTGAGTCGAGCCAAAAGAACCAGCGACTCTTTTTAGTGAGCCGAGCCAAAAGAACCGTCGACTCTTTTTAGTGAGCCGAGCCAAAAGAACCGGCGACTCTTTTTAGTGAGTCGAGCCAAAAGAACCGGCGACTCTTTATATTGAGTCGAGCCAAAAGAACCAGCGACTCTTTTTAGTGAGCCGAGCCAAAAGAACCGTCGACTCTTTTTAGTGAGCCGAGCCAAAAGAACCGTCGACTCTTTTTAGTGAGCCGAGCCAAAAGAACCGGCGACTCTTTTTAGTGAGTCGAGCCAAAAGAACCGGCGACTCTTTATATTGAGTCGAGCCAAAAGAACCAGCGACTCTTTTTAGTGAGCCGAGCCAAAAGAACTGTCGATTCTTTTTAGTGAGCTGAGCCAGAAGAAAGGTTTCTGTGAGAGGAGCTGGAGTTCCCATCACTATTAGAGTCACAGATGTGAATCTGGGACGGCCCAGGTCATCCTATAATGGGTGATCATGTGACACACTGCTGCCATCCGGTCTTATTTTCTCAGCATTCAAAGTAGAACAGCTGTGGAGGCCACGAACGCATCGCAAGCATCACTGTGTGGCGTTCACTGTCAGTGCAAATCATGTGTTGCTGTTGACCATCGCACCCTGTTTGCTCTCTGTTTGTTTTCTAAACATTGTGTTGTGTTTGTGTCCAGCAGGTGTGTTTCCGTGGTTTGCCCTCAGGGGTCAAAGGTCAGTGTCATGACTGGAGCTGAAACTGAGGACGACGTCCCGTTAGGTGAACGCAAGACGGTGACAGACTTCTGCTACCTGCTGGACAAATCCAAGCAACTCTTCAATGGCCTGAGGCAAGTGTGCTGCTTCACGCCAATATATACATGCATAATGTGTATGAATATATACTGTATGTGTGTATACACACACACACACACACACTGGTGTGAAAAGTGTTTCTCTCTTTCCTGAGTTCTAATTTTATTTTGCTTGTTTGTCAAATTTCAATGTTTCAGATCATCAAACAAATTAAAATCAACACAAATAAACACGAAATCCACTTTTATAATATATTTATCATATAGTAAGATTCCAATGAGTTTAAGGATCTGAAACATTGAAGTGCAAAAACAGCACCACTGTGTGTGTGTGTGTGTGTGTGTGTGTGTGTGTGTGTGTGTGTGTGTGTGTGTGTGTCACACATACACGCTAACAGTAAACTTAAATTGGCACATTTGTTTTAATAAAGAGGAAAGTGAATAATAATGATAATAATAATAATAATAAAGTATAATGTAATAATAGATGATAATAAGTAGTGACTGATAAATGTATTTATGATGAGTAATGGAAGAGATGTCTTGTTCTTGGAGAAGTTGAGAACTTCGTCCTCCACTGCTGGTGATCAGAGCTCCAGGCTTCACTCAGATGTTTGCTGCTCACTGTGGTTGTTTCTAATCATTCTTCTTCTGCTGCTGCTGCTGCTGCTGCTGCTGCTGCTGGGATTGAACCATGTCTTTCCCACAGAGACCTTCCTCAGTATGGACACAAGCAGTGGCAGTCCTACTTTGGACGCACCTTTGACGTCTACACTAAGCTGTGGAAGTTCCAGCAGCAGCACAGGTTGGTGCACTGCCCCAACTGGAAGTGGTTGCAGTGTAATAAGCGGGAGTTGTGCTGCTGTGCTGATGCTGCTGTGTGGTGTCCTGCTGGACAGACAGGTGCTGGACACTCGCTACGGGCTGAAGAGATGGCAGATTGGGGAGGTGGCCTCCAAGATTGGACAGCTCTACTACCACTACTAGTGAGTCCACCACTGCATCCAGACCTGTTCACTGCTCTTCTAGCTGAGTGCTTCCCTGCCCTAGCAGCTGTGTTGCTAGAAGTTAGCTGGCAGGGCTGAATGGAAGCCTTGTCAGACTGGACCTCTCAATGATATCAGAAGAACCAGGCTGTGGTGTTGTGAAGGTTTTGCTTCTGACAACTAGAAGCTCCACTGTTGCTTTCAAGTCTGGACCCAGTGTGGGCGACGTCATAGGAAAAGAAAACTTAGGAGCGAGTTGTGTAACATATATGTACATATGTGTATTGTATTGTACGTGTTTGTTCCCACCTCACTCCACTGCTAATCTCTTTATTGTCAATCTGATGGAACTAAAGTTCCTCTTTTTGCCAAATATTGTTTCAAAACTTTCCGTCTTGTTGCTTCACAAACGTCTTTGAGAAGCCAAAGTTGGCTGAACTGCGTTTCTCTATTTGATTGTTGACACATGAATGGGAGAATGAGAAGCTTGAAATGAAGGTCACTCCAAGGTGATGCTTGACTGACTTTTCAATCTCGACTCGTCAGCCTGCGCACCTCAGAGACCAGCTACCTGAACGAGGCCTTCTCCTTCTACTCAGCCATCCGCCAGCGCTCCTACTACTTCCAGGTCAACAAGGAGGACAGGTAGGCACCAGAACATCAGCCTGCACTTGGAACACCACCGTCCTGAACACTCAACTTTATATCTGCCTGATGATGTTGCACTGACTGGCTTTCTGTCAGAGGACACGCGTAGCTACGCAGTAACTTTACACTCAAAACTTCATTTGATTTTGTGATTTGGTTCCATGGATTTTGTGAGGGTGCAGTGAGAAGACGGTTGCACCAGCTTCAATCTGTCGCCTCCGTGACTCCACAGCCGTTCAGTCTTGTCAACGGCCTGAGTTTTAATGTCAGCCGTCCTCATGGGGGCGCTAAATAGACCTGCAGAACTACCAGCAATACCAGCACAACTCACCATGATGGCTCTTTGGTGACTTGACAGCGGCGTCGGCTCTCCGAGGGGAAATTCCAGGTCTTGAAATGTGATTTTCTGGTGGGCGGTTCAGAAAGATCGACTGACAACAGCAGAAATCAAACTGTGGCTGCATTTCTGAGTGCATGTAGATGTAAAACTCACTGCCGTTGTTGAGATTATAAGTTGTAGGCTAATATTTGGGAAGGAAAATTGTTGCATAATCTTTCCTGCAATGCTTTCTGCCTTTTTTTCTGAATCAGACCAGAATTGGTGGTGAAGAAGCTGCGATATTACGCCCGCTACATTGTCGTCTGTTTACTGCTCAACAAGATGGACCTTGTCAAAGTTCTGGTGAAGGTACGGATGTTTAACCACTTCAGTGACGTCACGGTCGAGCTGGTAGAGGCCGTACATCTTTATGTTTTTGTTTGGGATCATTTCAGCTTAAAGGCAAAAAAATATGACAGGAAGGAAAAAGTGTTGTTTATTTTGAATGCAACTGCTTAGTGACTAACGAGTCTCTCATCTCTGAGCGCTTCTCAGATGTAGTGCAGTGTCATTGTTCACACAACATGACTGTTTCTTTCTTTTCGCTCCAGGAATTATCGGACGAAATTGAAGAATACACACAACGTTTCAACACCGAGGACCAACTGGAGTGGAATCTGGTCCTCCAGGAAGTGGCGGCTTTTGTCGAGGTGATTGTCACCGTTTGCTGCGTCTGATTCAGTGTCAAGAGTGTTTTCACACACGGCTTTAAAGATGAAAATCAGTGGAGTGCAACTCCAACACTCAGCCAGTTAAACTGGGACAAAGTCTGGGTCCAACATGGATGTTGATTGAACTAATCTTCCTCCGGATAGAACAGTGGGCCTTTTATTATGGAGTCAAACCAGCTGAATGTGGAACAAAGCAAAGTTTCATACTAGACCATCAATAACTTCACAGTGCACTCATGAAAATCACATTTCAGATCAAAGAAATCCTCAAAATAAATAAAATGTCAATAAAAGTCCCATTGCTCTTTTTTATTTGCAGCCTTCTGGTTTAAATTTCAACAGGAACCTTTTTCCACAGGCTGATAATACCTTTCAAAATAAAATAACAACAATAAACCAATGAAGTCATAATAATGTGTTTCAATCAACCTCCTGTCCTGATTGACAAACCAAAATACCAGCAGAGCATTCTGGGAGTTGTAGTATTAGTGGCTACATGTGCTGCATAATAGCAGTGGGCCAAAAATAATGACACTGTTGGACCAAATTTGGCCTGCGGGCCAGAGTTTGACATCTATGATGTAGATGTTGTGTTTGTGACCTGCCCTACAGCCTGTGTGTGTGTGTGTGTGTGTGTGTGTGTGTGTGTGTGTGTGTGTGTGTGTGTGTGTGTGTGTGTGTGTGTGTGTGTGTGTGTGTGTGTGTGTGTGTGTGTGTGTGTGTGTGTGTGTCAGGCCGACCCGGTGGTGGTGCTGAGTGACAGCAGCAGTGCAGTGGCGTTGAGCAGCCAGCGGCTGCAGGAGGGCAGCGTCCCTCCACTGCAGCAGGGCATGGTGGTGGGTCAGCTGACCCTCGCCGACTCGCTCATCATCGGCAACTGCAACAACCAGGTATCCGCACTGCACTGCACTACTGCTACTGCACTACTGCACTACTGCACTGCACTACTACAATACTGCTACTGCACTACTACTACTGCACTACTACAATACTGCTACTGCACTACTACTACTGCACTACTGCACTACTACTACTACTACTGCACTACTACTACTGCACTACTGCTCTCCTCCACAAGGCTGCACTCACACTCAGTCAGTGACTGAGTGTATAAACCACACACACACCTGTAATTAACTTGTTGCCATGTTGTCTTGCTGCTTCTTCTTCTTCTTCTTCTCCCTCCTCCTCCTCCTCCTCTCAGGTGAAGTTCAGTGAGTTGACCATCGATATGTTCCGCATGCTGCAGGCTCTGGAGAGAGAACCAGTCAACCTGGCAGCTCACACCTCCAAGCACCTGGCCACTACTGTGAGGAGTACCACTGTGTGGAGTACTGTGTGTAGTAGAGACGTAGTGACAGCGTGTACTTGTCACGTGTTCTTCATGTCGTACAATAATCACATCTTGCCTGCTGAAACCTTCTGATGTCACTGCAGGAGTCCAATGAGAAGCCGGCTAAAAGAGAAAACCCTCACAAGTATTTGCTGTACAAACCAACGTTCAGCCAACTCTTCACTTTCCTCTCTGCTTCCTTCAAGGTCAGTTTTCATTCATATGAATACGTCGCTTTTTTCCTTTCAGACTTTACCAAAGCAGCCAGTGTGAATCTGTTATTGCCATATTTGGCTGTTTTTACACCATGCTTCATCTTCACTGTCCCAGTATCTTGATGCTTTTGTCCGATGCTGTGATTGACAGGAGCTGCCGGCCAACAGTGTGCTGCTGATCTACCTGTCAGCCACTGGAGTCTTTCCAGCTGGACACTCAGAGTATGAAGGTTGGTTAGCACACAGTGTTAAACTCTGATATTAAACACCAGGTGAGCCCGGGTTAGGTTGCCTGCTGAGGAACTCAAGTGTCTCCAAACATCTTCATAGGACCTTATGACTTTGGAGGCGTCCTCACCAACACCAACCGAGACATGACCAATGGAGAAGGTGTTCAGAAGAGGAACCAGGCCCAGAAGGAGATGCACTGGTGAGCAGCTTCATGCCTCCGTCATGCTTCTGACTTCACATCCATCACACCACACTGACAGGTGGAAGGTCTCTTCTGTATGAGAGCTTCACATTCCAATAAGCATCTAGATACACACTTTACAATACAAGTCACAACAGCCAGGAGAGTTGTTTTCATATGTATATGTATATATATATATATATATATATATATACTGACTGTAAAGACCGGATATTCCCCAGCATTGTTCCTACATGGCAGCGCTCTTTCAAAGTACAATGGAAATAGACTGACACTAAAATCACTGGCAGCCTGGTCTCCTCAGATCCCAGGGAGCCAGTGCAGTAGCCAGTGCAGTCCATGGATAGCATTGCTAGCATTGCTAGCAATTGAATCATGCATGTGCAGCGCTTGTATCAAAGTGCTTCATGGGTAATTGTTCTGACGTTGTTCCTTGTCACCATTGCAGCCTTCACCCAGGTGACCTGTTCCCCTTCACCAGGAAGCCTCTGTTTGTCATCGTGGATTCTTCCAACAGCGCCTCCTTCAAGGTAGACCTCCTGCTCAGCTCCTCACACTCTGCAAGCAAAAGGACCTTCGGGTCCTGTCACTCTGTCCTCTGCCTTTTCCACAGTATTCTGCTCTCCTACCAGACAGTGTTTGACCTCAGCTGATTCCATTTCCATGGTCCCTGAACTGCAGAACTCTGCAGCAGAGCAGCTTCTACTTCACTGGCTCTCAGAGTTGAGATGTTATTTCCAGCTGTGGTGCTAGCCACTTAGCGCTCATTAGCTCCAACAGCAGGTGACTGTTCTGGTCATCAAACAACATTATGGCCGCAGTCAGTGTGGCTTTGATGGACTTTTGTTTCATTCTTTTTTCCTTTAACATTTGGACTCGTGATGAAAAAATGAAAAGATCTCACTGTACAGGCCAGAACTGCTGGTTGCTTTGTTTTACATTTGACTGGCCTTAATAATATTAGAACTTTATTCTCATCATTTATGACTTCATTGTCACTTTTTTCCTTGAACATTATGACTTTACTGTTGTAAAATATCTTCACTTTACGTTTTCATTTCAGGCTCTCATTTTATGGGCGGTGGTGACGCCGCATGTTCATCGTAACATTGACTTTAATGTCGTTGTTTCCAAAGAAAATCTCCTTCTCACAGGAATCCACATGAGTTCAACACAGATGTTCAGATGTTTCCCGACCAACCAGCTGCTGTGACGTCACTCTGATCGCTTGAGCCAAGATGTTTCTCTCTCAGTCTACGACAGGAAGTGATTGTCGGGCGAGATCGGCCAATCAACTTTGTGGTTTTCTTTTTTTGCAGAACTTTACGAATCTGTTTGGTCAACCTTTGGTGTGCCTCCTCTCACCTGCAGTGTATCCCAAGAGTGTTCAAGGTGAGTGTGTGACAACATCAGGACCTTCTGTTGCTCCTTCCTCAGTGTGGCTTCACCTTCCTGTGAAACAAAGCAACTGCATGAACTCAAGCTGTCATTGGACCTGACAGCAGACTGTAGTTTGAAGAAATGTGTGCAACTGTGAGGATGTCGAGGTGGTTTGACAGCATCAGTCCAGTGGTGTCCAGCTGTTTGAGCCACCACACAGTTTCACACGAAACAAGCAAAAATATGATAGAAAGAATCCTCATAGTGGCATTAAAGCCTCTTCATGTATTTCAACTCAGTTAGTGTGAAACCTGGGAAACCTGTTGAGATGAGAGCCAGAAGGCCTCCAGTGATCCCAGGCTGGAGGAATCTGCACAGTTACTGCAGAGTGCAGTGCAGAGAAGAACCATCAAGGAATGAGGAAAATTCATGTACAAATGATTTCCATCAGCAGTGATGATGATGATGATGATGATGATGATGGTGATGGTGATGATGATGATGATGATGATGATGATGATGATGATGGTGATGGTGATGGTGATGGTGATGGTGATGATGATGATGATGATGATGATGATGATGGTGGTGATGGTGATGATGATGATGGTGATGATGATGGTGGTGATGATGATGATGATGATGATGATGATGATGATGATGATGGTGATGATGGTGATGATGATGATGATGGTGACGATGGTGACGATGGTGACGATGATGATGATGATGGTGATGGTGATGATGGTGGTGGTGATGATGGTGATGGTGATGGTGATGATGATGGTGATGATGATGGTGGTGATGATGGTGATAGAAGCTCACAGCTGATATCTGGGAGGAAAACACGCTCACATTCCTTTTAAAGCTCACTCACCCCACAATGGAATTCTAGTATCATTATTTAGACCACTGAAGGGAGATTGGATGGTTTGTGTAGCATTAGTACACTAGTGTGTACTAGTGTGTACTAGTGTGTACTATTGAGGCCGCAGTGCAGTGGTGGAAACACTATGCAGCGCTGAGAGGAAAAAGACAGAATAAAGGTTTCTATGCAACAACAGCAAAGAAGAAAACACAATGTACACAATGTACACAATGCACAGTACTGTGTCAAAATAATACTGCGTATTACAAATCTCACTATCAGTCATCAAGACCATTCAGTTGCTTTCCATCAAGAAAAGTCATGAAAATGTGTGTGTGTGTGTGTGTGTGTGTGTGTGTGTGTGTGTGTGTGTGTGTGTGTGTGTGTGTGTGTGTGTGTGTGTGTGTGTGTGTGTGTGTGTGTGTGTAGACCAGTCCCAGCGCGGGAGCCTCTTCACGCTCTTCCTCTACAGCCCCCTGCTGGCCTTCTCCTCAGTGTGCGGTCTGAGCAGCCTCACTCGCGGCCTGTGGGAACGAGCGCAGGAGCTGCTGCACACAATCTACCGCAACATCGCACAACTCCTCACCCAGTCACGCAACATAGGTAACCACCAGAGACCACGGTTCAGATTGTTTACATGCTACTGGCAGCAGTGATGAAGTTCATTTCTGGCAGTTACTCCATAATCTGCACCTGAGCTGTGTTTCCTGAAGACTTCCTGTGTGTCTTGGAATCACTACACACACTAGTTGTACTGAATACATCTGCACTGAATGCAGGACTTTTGAATTCATTATTTTTGAGATCTTGTTTTTAATTGAAGCCTTCTATGGAACTAGAACCAGAAGCAGAACTAGAACATCAGGCACACCTCTGGTACACAGACAGACAGAAGTGTTTATTACTGGCATATGAAGTAGTTGATGTCAACCAATCACTGATGTGAATGAAGTCAGTGGTCTCCTGGTGACTCCTGGTGACTCCTGGTGTCTACTGGTGACCCCTGGTGACTCCTGGTGTCTACCGGTGACCCCTGGTGTCTCCTGGTGTCCCCTGGTGTCCCCTGGTGACTCCTGGTGACCCCTGGTGACTCCTGGTGTCCCCTGGTGTCCCCTGGTGTCTACTGGTGACCCCTGGTGACTCCTGGTGACTCCTGGTGTCTCCTGGTGACTCCTGGTGTCTCCTGGTGACCCCTGGTGTCCCTGGTGACCCCTGGTGACTCCTGGTGACTCCTGGTGACCCTGGTGACCCTGGTGTCCCTGGTGACCCTGGTGACTCCTGGTGACCCCTGGTGACTCCTGGTGTCCCCTGGTGACCCCTGGTGACTCCTGGTGACCCCTGGTGACTCCTGGTGTCTCCTGGTGTCTACTGGTGACCCCTGGTGACTCCTGGTGTCTCCTGGTGACCCCTGGTGACTCCTGGTGACCCCTGGTGACTCCTGGTGTCTCCTGGTGACTCCTGGTGTCTACTGGTGTCTCCTGGTGTCCCCTGGTGTCTCCTGGTGTCTCCTGGTGTCTCCTGGTGTCTCCTGGTGTCTACTGGTGTCTCCTGGTGTCTCCTGGTGTCTCCTGGTGTCTCCTGGTGTATCCTGGTGTCTCCTGGTGTCTACTGGTGACCCCTGGTGAGCCCTGGTGTCCCCTGGTGTCTCCTGGTGTCTACTGGTGACCCCTGGTGACTCCTGGTGACCCCTGGTGACTCCTGGTGTCTCCTGGTGACTCCTGGTGACTCCTGGTGTCTACTGGTGTCTCCTGGTGTCTCCTGGTGACCCGTGGTGACTCCTGGTGTCCCCTGGTGTCCCCTGGTGTCCCCTGGTGACTCCTGGTGTCTCCTGGTGTCTCCTGGTGTCTCCTGGTGTCTCCTGGTGTCTACTGGTGTCTACTGGTGTCTCCTGGTGTCTCCTGGTGTCCCCTGGTGTCCCCTGGTGTCCCCTGGTGACTCCTGGTGACTCATGGTGTCTCCTGGTGTCTCCTCTCAGATCAAGCCTTCTTGCAATTCTTCGGAGATGAGTTTCTGAGGCTGCTGCTGATCCGCTTCGTCTTCTGCTCAGCAACTCTGAGGCTGCACAAACTCTTCAGAGTGAGTCACAGCTCTTCTCCTTTTCTTCCTCAAGTGCTGCTGTTGTTCACAACCAAAATGTTGTCACTCGGACTTCTCACCAAAGAGACTTCTCACACTTTTAATAACAATGCACAATGTTATTTTTTTCTTGTACTGAAAATGTACACAAAAAACCCAAAACAACAGTCCAGTTCAGTCCAGTTCAGTCCAGTCTAGTCCAGCACCAGAACTTCCAGCAGACGGCACTTTTTCAGGAACTGTGTGAGCAGCCGCTCGTCAACATTTCAGCCCAACTCGTTCCTGCTCAGTCATTTTCTGGACCTTTCGAAGGTGCAGCTCGGTGGAGATGCTCAGAACTCCAAGCTCTCTCAACCCTGTCTGGTTCCATGTCCTCAAGCCACCTGGAGTAACGGAGGAGAGCGTCCAGGGTGTGACTTGTCACTGGACGGTGTGTCATGTGATGTCATGGGATGTCATGTGATGTCATGTGATGTGGTGTTAGCGCAGTGTTGTGTTTGCAGGAGTCGCGCAGCTTCCCAGACTCCTACCCTGAGCTCCCCAAGCAGGACACGGTGGAGAGCGCCCTCTTGCAGAAGCTCATCCTGGAGTTGGCCACCATGCTGGACGTGCAGAGCCTCTTCTGGGACGACATGCTGGAGGCCTACTGAAGAGGGCGCCAGCGAGTAACAGTTCAACTGCCACAGGTGGCCCTGTCTTTGTCAACAGTACCAGGACGCTGTCTATTATTTTATCATTTGTCTCCTGTTTCTCAGGCCTGGCGCAACTCAGAGGGCCACCTGCTGGAGGTCTGAGGCACTACATCACATTTTAGACCAGAGGCTTTAAAAAATGCATGAAAACTGGATGGTTTCATGGAAGGAAACAGTCAGACATCATTTGTACAACATGTTGATGACTTTTGAAGATTTCAGCAGATCCGTGATGATGATGATGATGATGATGATGATGATGATGATGATGATGAGCAGCCTGGATGCTGCTGGCTGCTGTACAGGAGCTTCATCTGTAGCAGCTTCAGGTGCATGTTTGCCTTCTGTAGTGACTCGTCATTAGTGAGAAAAGAGGTCACCTTTTTATACACACACACACACACAAGGTTTTGTTTCAGTGCCATGTGCTTCAGGTGAATTCACTTGGGTTTGTTTGTTCAGTTCATTTTTTGTTTTTCTAAAAAAAAAAGATGTGCTACTCGTGTGTAAATGTGTCAAAAAAAGTTTCTTAAAACTACACAGACTCTAAAGAGCCTTAACAAGCTTGGAGATTCTTTATATATACACATAAAGGTGAGATGAGGGTGAGATGAAAGACTTGGCATAGAAAGCTTAGAAAGCTTAGAAATTTGTTTGAGCCAATGAGAAGCACAGTTTACTTCACTGCTGCAGATGATGGTGATGATGGTGATGAAGGGAAAGATGATTATTGATGATTTGTGCAGCTGGAACACTGGCAGCATGTGAGATTCCTCTGTTGTCCAGGTGAAATATGTAGCACTGCCAAAAAAGGGGGTCAATGACTCAACATGATTCATTAATGTAGCGCTCAGATCAACAGTGGAAACGTGAAGAATTGTCGGCTCCACTTCATTCATAGATAAGATGCACATTAATGTTTCTTAAATTGAAATTCATTTATAGTAAAAACAAAAATGTTAGATTAAGGCACTAAAATATAGGAAATTATGTGTAAAAAATAGGAATTCAAGTCACTCTTTAGAACTGGAGTAACGTATTTATTTATTATTATTATTATTATTATTATTATTATTATTATTATTATTTTGGCCATCTTAACAACACGTTTATTTATGCCAAGTCATTTTTGTAAATTATTGGCTGTTGATTTTTGGCCAATAGAGGCGTCGAGAGGAGCCGACTGTACTTTTACTTGATGGTTGTACTTTTACTTTACTTTTGTACATCATCCAGTCTTACAGAGAAGACTTTTACTCTCACTATAAATTCTTCATATCGACTGGAAACTCCAGGCTGGGCTGGGAACAGTGGCCAAGCTGCTGTACTTCATTAATGGCTTTCAGTTGACTTCAGTTGACTTCAGTTGTATATTGGAATTCTGGACTATTGGAAAAGCTCATCCTCTCCACCTTTGCAACATTGGAGAACCTTCTCATATAGCTAATAAAATCAAAGTGCGGCAGGAGCCCCCTAGTGGACAGGAGCTGCCATGGCTGAATGTTGTGAGTGTGTGGAAGACCGACTGAAGCAGCAGTGACTGCACTGCATTAATCATCCTTCAGTCCACACAGAGCGACCTGCTGCTGCATCAGTCTCACTAGTTTCACTAGTATCACTAGTCCTACTAGTCCCGCTAGTCTCACTAGTATCACTAGTCCCACTAGTCCTTCTAGTCCCACTAGTCTGCATGTTGCTGAAAAAAGAGTGACTGCCAATGTTGCTGTTGTCCCACGAGCAACGAAACCAAACGTGTGGTGAAAAAAGTCCTTATTTTGGGGGGGAAAGCAAATTAATGATGAAAAATAAGTATGAAGAATAGTTGACGCGACTAAATAGAACACAATCTGAAGTGTTTCTTGTATTTATTTTATGTACAGATGATGTTGCAAAGTGTTTTGAAGAAAATGTGCGTATTTATGTGAATTTTAACTTTAAGTTTAAATTATATAAGGAGAAAAAAGTAGACAAGGCCAAGTTTTTTGTTTTTTTTTATGGTGTTTGTTTAAAAAAAAAAATACATTCCAGCTTGAAAGACGAGTAGCAGAAGTGCAGCTGCTTTCTCCATTTTCACATGTGGGAAAGTGAACAATTTTCTATTTCCTTCTATCGTCACTGCAGCCGACCTCCACGTTGCCCAGTGCAGATGACTGTGACAACTGTTGGCCTGCACTGGTCAATTCTATTCCTGTTATTATGATGATATTATTGTTGTGCTTCATCACCTGTTGTTCACGCACCAGACTTCAGATCTGGTGAGTTTCACTTTTTGAACCAAACCACCAACACAAACGCTGCTTCGCGGCAACGTGTTGATTTTCCAGAGTGACAGTTCTGATTCTGTGGAGCAGCTTTGTTCTGAAGGAATGCAACACTGAGACCGTGATATTCCACCGTGATATTAGCTGAATACAAACTGAAGAAGAAGAAGATGTGTGTTCATTTGGAGCGTCTAAGAATGCATTTGGAAAAGATTCATTCAGTAGTTTGTATTACCCAGAATTCAAAGCTATCAACATAGCAAATGCTGTCTCCCACTACAAAATAATATATTTAAATAAAATATCCTTTCAGTCTCAGAAGTGAAAGTTTGCTCTGCTCAGATTCAGAACCATCAACAAGAAATAAACCGAGTGCTTCTAAGCTTTTGTTCATGTTTTTTTTACAGTATTAATGTCTTGTAAGTTGACATGTGAAGAGCCAAAGCTGTTGTGTGGTTTTGCAACAAAAAAAGAAGAAGCTGGTTATGCTTGTATTCCTTTTTAATAGTATTATGCCTTTTCTATGTTTGTGTGTGTGTAAATTTTTATCCCATGTTTCAGAGCAGCAACCTGCAGTTTGACGCTGAATCAGCATGATGTAAATGTTACTTTATGTCTTGTCACAGGAACACCTGGAGTTTAAATGAGTATAAATTGTTGATTAAATGATATGAATGATATATTTGAGGAAACGTGAAGTAAGAATGCATTGATTTTCCATTCAGATGGGATCCTGCTGTAGTCTGACCAGCACTGCACAAGCAGGGAGGTTCCCAGGCTTTATGGAGCCCAGTGTGGATCAGAAGCAGGCTAGGAAAGAGACAAAGTTTAAATATATAAGAGTAAAAATAAGCTGAACGACTATTCAACTTGTCAAGTGTCAGTATTTTGAACAAATGTTCAATATCACCAAGTAAAAAAAATTGTGACAAACAACATGGTTTGTGTTGCAAAAAAACAGTGTATTGTTGACAGTGTGCACAAATTGGAAATAATGACACACGAGAGACACAGAAACAACAACGGGTTGTTTCTATCTGATTGACTTGAATGGTAAATCCTTGCATTCAGTGCTGTGACTGCCCTGAACTCCTGTGTGTTAAGATGAATTCTGCTCGTTACCAACCAGGACTTCTGTGTTGTTTCCAGCTGTTGCGTTGAAATATCTCCCCAACACTATTGTGGGAAAAAGTCAAAATAAAGCTGTACGTTTTCACTCTTTCCAGAAACATTCAGTCCATAATGAGCAGATTAAAAGTGAGAGCTGAGACAGAAGCAGAGACTCAGGACTGACGGCCGATGGTTTTGACATGAAAAGCACAAAAGTCTCCAGAAGTTTCATTCTTCATTTTCTGCCGTCAGTTGGCGACACATTGATGGAGAAACATGTCAGACCAGTGGCAACAGCGCCGTCCTGGCTTCACGTCATTTCTATTCAATTCAAGTCCAGGGGTGTTTTCACTTTCTTTATTTTGCACTTGTAAAAACAATGTTGAAAAGAAAAGATGGCTGTTTTCATGATTGCAATGACTTTCACGTCCTGATGGAATTAGTACCTGATGTATTTTCCAAATGAAAAAGGCAGTTGTGTTTGAACCAGCATGCATGTGTAGAACAGTGAGCCAAAGACTGCTAACTTCCTTTGACAAGGTTGAGGTGAGGTCCACTTCCTGTTGAAGCCAATAAAGAACATTTGGCTGTTGGGACAAAGTGTGTTTGTCAGTGTGTTTGTGGTGGCAGTGACGCTGATGCTCGGCCGCTTGGCTTTGCTGCACTCTTCTTTATTACATGCAAACCTGATGAAACATTTTGAGCATCAGCTCTGACATCTGCATCTTCATCAAGCTGAACACTATTAGCACCGCTTTGACCCCTCCTTTAGTTGATGGAGATCCAGGCTTCTTCATTGTCCTGTGCTCAATACTACTACTGCTACTGCTACTAACAATAATAATAATAATAATAATAATAATAGTAATAATAATGATGATGCCTTTGCTACCAGCAGTGACAGGTGCTGTGCTAGGGTCACTGTTAGTTAGAGTGGAGACCACAGGAAGGAAAAAAAGGCATATCAAGGTAGCTCAGTACCTTGGGGGCCCCCTAGAGGCAGGCAGAGTTTGACACCAATGCCCTTGGGACAGTGTTGGAGGTGTCCAGGGAGAACCTGGTCTGGACCTCCTTACTGAAGGTCACTGATGAGACCTGGAGAAGCCTAAGACACCAAGGTGGTGATGATGATGATGATGGTGATGGTGATGATGGTGATGGTGATGGTGATGGTGATGATGATGATGGTGATGGTGATGGTGATGATGATGATGATGGTGATGGTGATGATGATGATGATGATGATGATGACAAAGTCACAACATTAATAAGAGCAGTGAGTGGAACACAGTCAAGTGATCTCCTATTGGCTGCTGACGCAGTCTGGTGACAGCATGTGATCCAGGAGGACTGCAACAGAAAACACTTCAGGGATTCTGATGCTGATCAGTGTTCACAAGGCAGCCAGTGTAGCTTCACACTTTGTGTACATACATACGTGTGTGTGTGTGTGTGTCAATGTGTCAAAGCAGACCTTGAACAATTTATGAATCAATGTCTTTAAAATAAATTAGATATATTTACTGTGTTCGGTTTAAACTGTTAAAACAAGTGGTAATAAAAAACATTTATGCTCCACCGGAAACTCCAACAATGATGCAATAATGTTGTCTCAGCCGCACACATTTACATGCTGGTTCCATTTGATTTCACGTCTTTGGCACCGATTTTTATTTTATTTTATTGTTATTATTTTTTAAACTCAACGTGTCGGGCGTCTCCGGATTTCATCGGCTGTTTCCGGATAGCTGCAGAAGATGACGTCACAGTAGTGAGAAGGCAGTCCAGCCATTGCAGAAGGGCTTCTCATCCCATCGTCGTTGATCGACCTCGACATTCTTTCGTTCAAAGCTCAGTTTTCCTCCTATTAAGGTAACACAAACACACTGACACACTAACTCTGTGTTGTCTCTGAGCTACTGGCACTGACTAACTGGGCGATCTTACATCTGCGTGAGCAGATTTTATTTCTTTTCATGAACGCTGCAACCAATTGGCTGCCGTTCGCGTGGAGGCTAACTGGCTGCAAGGCTAACTGTATTTATCTGCTGTGATCAGCTGCTGTAGTGTTAGCTCGGAGGCTAACTGTATCTGCTGTATGTAGCTGTTGCAGAATGTCTTGTCTGGTGACGTCACGTTACGGCAAATAACGACGGAAATCACGTTGCCCTTTTGCACATTTAATTGCTTCATTAACACCACCAAGATGCGTCGTTTTGATGGTTTTATTCTCAGCTATGCGGCTACGTCGTCGGTTAGCTTCGAGCTAGCAGTTGTAATGGAGGCGAGTCCCCCAGCAGCGATCAGAGGTTTCCAGTGTGACAGCGACCCGAGGCGCCCCAGTGAGAGCCGAGCTGGCGGCTTGTTGCGGGGCTCAGTGTGAGTGTGTTGGCCCTGGAAACGTCCAAGCCCTCCTCAGTCCACCATTACATCTGTGCTTGTTAGCTATCGATTTTTTTTTGCTTCTCCTCCCATGAAAAAATATTATATAAACTGTAAATACAGAATCGTCGTTTATCTCACCCCCCCTCCCCCACACACACACACACATTAAATAAAAATAAATATATTTATAAATATTTTGTTTTTAAAAAAGAGAGTGACCGGAAATGATGATGTAATGCCCATCCCGAGCAGCAGTGCCATCCTGCTATCCGTGCTAAGTAGCAGCTAGCTGTGCTAACAGGGAGGGGAGCCGCCCAAAATAACTGCAGCGGCTGTCTGCTGTCTCTCCGAGGCCAGAGCTGCTGGACTCAGAATTCTCTCTTCTGTGGTCACATACATTTGGGGGGGGGGGGGGCATGTCTCATGCATGATCTGTGAATTTAGGCTTATATTTGATGAAATGACGTCATAGTTAATGGCGTGGAAGACGGTTTCAGTCGCAGCCATCCTCCCTGTGTTCTTCCTTCAGTGAACCAGTTCAGTACCGTGACCCAGATAGGAACTAGGACTCTCAGCTCCTGCAGGGAAACAGTCCTACAGTTGTTGTACAAGTGTACAATACAAGCTGCAGACATGTTTGCACTTTGCTTTTTATTTCCAATACTTCATTTGATATCACTTTTCAAAATAGATCGTAACTAAAACAATGGCTGTTGTTGTTGTTGTTGTTGTTGTTGTTGTTGTTGTTGTTGTTGTTGTTGTTGTTGTTGTTGTTGTTGTTGTTGTTGGTGGTGGTTATAACATGATATTGAATCATTATCACCATGCAATTATTGATGATTCTGTCCTTGCTTGTATTGTTATTAGTACTGTTGGTTACTTCTTGATGATTGTGCGTTCAAAGTAGCCAAATATTAAAATACAGGCAAAGACCTGGTACAGTGAAGCTGCAGTGAGGCTGCAGTGCTCCTCTTTCACTGCTGCCTTCAAAGTGTTTGAGTGGATGCTCAGAGGGATGTTGAGTGCTGGTTTTGCTGAGTCAATGTGGGGATGGGTCGGGCACTCAGCCGCTTACGCATGGGGCCGGGCTTCATCTTGGCTCCCTCTACACCTTAGTCATTGCGGATGCAATGCGTCTCTGTTGCTTGGGCTCTTCATTGGTGGAGCTGCTTCACCTCACAGGGCTCAGTCCAGGGTTCCACCCTGACGCTGATCCAGAGATGTGGGATCCTGACTCGGAAACATTGACATTCGTACGTATTTCCTCTCTTTCTGTTGCTGCGACGCTTTAAAGCTTTGACTCAGTTTGAAATGTGGCTCGGGTGAGTTTGAATGTTTTGGAAGCTTTGCTCTGAATTGAGGACCCCGTGTGTTCGGTGGTCACGGATGAGTGGGTGGAATTGCAGAATTAGCAATGAAAACGTATGAAATGTATTTTGAACAGAGGCGCCGGGGCTTTGACAGTGGGACAGAAAGCTGCTTTGTGTGAAGAGGAACTCGCTGCTGGTGGGGAGGATGATGTGCGGTGCAACCCTGCTGTTGTCTCAACCTTTATTGAACAATTTGCTCTGTCGCTAAATTACATTTGAAAGCTCCTGGCAAATTAATGGAAGAGGTGTCGCCCCCATCTGGCTGCCAGGCAGAGGATAAAAGATGCTCGATGGAGTGTTTGTGTTCTTGATGTCGCTCGTCTTGTGGAGGTGATGGTCTGGACCAATCAGCTGGTGGTGACGTCACGCCTACTTGCCAAGCTAACGCTGTGAAAGCAGCCTGCTGTGCTGCTCTGTGTGCTGAAGCTCATCTGAGTGGCAGCTCATTGATTTGTCAGTGGAAGAAGCTCAGACACTGGACATGAACCAGAGGCGCCAGTCACACCAGCTGAACTGGGATCTGCCAACTTCCTAGTGATTACAAGCATGGAAATATCTCCACTGGCCACTGAGTTCATTCATCAGAGACTGAGAGTTTAGTTTTGTCCTCCACTGCTTCACTCCTAAAAGAAACACTTTGCTTTTTGTCTTCTGGAAACACTGGAAAGTGAGTTCAAATGGTTTGTAGCCATCGCTAACTTCCGATGCTAACAGTTCCACATTTTAAACATGACATCAAGTTGGCTAAAACAAGCATGCATTGCCAATAACAATGAGGGACGCATCTGAAGAAAAAGAAGAAAAATGGCCCACAGAAGAAATAATGATAATAATAATGATAATAATATTAATATTAAAGCATTAAAACAAAATAAAATTCCTTAATGCTCAGTGACTTGCAGAGGAGAACCCACTCTGTGTCCGACCCACTCTGTCATTTAGTATCTAGGATTTTGACGTGTGGTCAAACCTCCAATGCTAACAGGATGGTGTGTTTTCTCTGGAGTGTGTGTGAGTGTTTGCAGGCCTTGCAGATAAAGCAGTGAGGCTGCTGCTGCTGCTGCTGCTGCTGCTGATAAGAACGCTGCTTCCATCTGATCTTCTGAGAGCAGCTCTTTATCTGCTACCTTCTGCTGGCCTGGACTCCCACATCTCACCCTCGCACTAATGCACTCTCATCGTCTCTGACTGGAGCGGTCGATCGTATTATGCAATAATATTATTTGTCCGTGTGTAATGCCGCTCAATATGAGAAGGAGAAGAACATTGAAGAAGTCAAGGTGAGAAAGCAGGCAGGTGAAAGCAGAATAAAATTCTGATTGTTTGGATACAAAGAAGCAAGGAACGTGTCAGGCTTCCGCATTGTTGGGTCAGTAGAAGATGCGGCCTAACCCTAACCCTAACCCTAACCCTGCAGCAGTGTCACCTCAATCAGAACAATCCTGGAGAACCTCACTTACAGGCACGACAGGACGCAGCCAATCAGAACCAGCTGCAGTACCTCGAGTGGCCACTGGAAGAAAAAAAAGAGAATCAGCCCGCTGCCGTATTGCCAGTCTGGTGTCCAGTTCTTCTAATACATCCATGGGTGGCACCGCCTGTCAAAGTTCCCCATGCTGGATAAACAAAGGCATCCTCCTTCTCCTCCTCTTCCTCCTCCTCCTCCTCCTCCTTCTTCTCCTCCTCACCCGTCTGGGTTATGGCTGTACTACAGTTAAGGGGGGAAATTCTTCTCCTTCTTTGTGAAATGAGAAAGTTGTGGATTTTGTTGTGGACATGAACATTGTCACAGAGGGTTCGTAGTGAATTGGTTTCCAAAATAACACAAGTGTGAGTGTTTGAAATGATTTTGTTGATTGCATCATCAGCTTGTTTGAGCAGAGAGATGAAGTGGAAGAGTTGGATGATCACTTTGATGAGCCTGTGTGTGTGTGTGTGTGTGTGTCAGCTGGCTCCATGTGAAAGCTCTCCTGCTGACTGCAACAATCCTCTATTGAGAGACGCTCCACCATCCACCCATGGTGTTTTCCTTCCTGCCTGCAGCATCAGCAGTCAGCAGTCAGCTTGGCCATCACTCACTGAACTGAGGGTGGGGCTAGTGAGACGCAGCAGCAGGTTGACATTTCTCTTCATCACTCCATCACTCCACCACTGAGCTGGACTTGGAGGGAGTTGAGGACACTGTGACTGGGCGGTGCCGAGATCTCATGAGATGAAACTGTGACGATGTCCAGCTGTTCTCCGGGCTTCAGGCCAGCAGCCAATCAGACTGGCAGCTCTCCGTGTCCAAGGTCCTGTGTCTCATGTAGTTTGCCAGCAACTGAGAGGAAGGAGACGGAGGGGCAGCAGCACATTGATCAGAAGCTGCACCTTCTTGTCAAGGGTCAGTCGCCTCTCCACCTGCTGCGTTCTCATTGGAGGCAGTAGGCAACCCTGTCCATACTGAAACTATGGCATGGTGATTGTGTCAACGCTACATCAACTCTGACGTGAGGGGATTGGCTCGCTCGCCCGGCTCAGTGGGGCGAGAGAGGCTGACGGCAGAACTTTCATTGTGTGCTAGCAGACGGAGGAATTTCCTGTCCCACCCCTCTGTGGTATTCACTCTGTCAGCTGCCGGCCTCTAGACTCCACCCACTCTGAGTGGGGGTGGGGGGGGGGGGGGGGGTGAGGGAAAACATCTGACTCTTCACATGTTTGAAATGATCCCGCTGCTGGCCATGTTAACCAAAGTAGAATCATCAGGAAGTTCAAGGACCTTCAGTCCAAACTCTACCCTAAGAACTTGTGAATTGATTCCTGTTCGGACCTCTGCTCACCTCACTGATTGCTCTCGGGACTAACGTACATATGATCTGTATTCCAGCCTCCACATATAACACCAACAACAACCATGATAATATTGAAGCTCCGCTCTAAAGCGAGCTCCGGTATCAGAACAGTGCTGGCAGAGACCCAAGTTCCAGAGTCTCTGTGTCTGAGCAGTTGGGCGTCTCTGTCAGCCTGGTAGTTAATGAACAACATGTGAGCAGAGATATGACTTCCTGTCTCTTTCTGTCCTGGCTTGGTTGTCTTCCTGCAGAAGATGGACAGCGCAGGGGCGAAGGTGCTGGAGACGGCCGAGGACATCCAGGAGCGTCGGCAGCAGGTGCTGGACCGCTACCGCCGCTTCAAGGACCTGTCCATCATGCGGCGGCAGAAGCTGGAGGACTCGTACCGCTTCCAGTTCTTCCGCAGAGACGCCGACGAGCTGGAGAAGTGGATCCAGGAGAAACTGCAGATCGCCTCCGACGAAAACTACAAGGACCCATCAAACCTGCAGGTACGCCGGCCTTGCCGCTCACACTTGGAATAGATAATATATAATATTGAGAGACAGAGGTCATTGTTTTATTGCACCTTGATGAGAAGTAAGAAGTGCGAGCTGGTGTATTGACGTCCTGTGTTGTGGTTGCCGCAGGGGAAGCTGCAGAAGCACCAGGCCTTCGAGGCCGAGGTCCAGGCCAACTCTGCAGCCATCGTCAAGCTGGACGACACCGGCAACCTGATGATCAGCGAGGGCCACTTTGCATCCGAGACCATCCGAGTAAGACCCCTCCTGCTCTCTGTGTCCTCCACACTGGTGTCAAGCTGCTCACCTGCTGCGTCTGCTTCAGTCTTACACGCCCTACCGGACTCAGCACATCCCCATAGTGACCAGCGTCATCATGGTCCAGTACATACAAGTTGGTGCTGCGCTGACCCTGACTGCAGTGCTGTCAACTGCCTCTCTACAACTTCTCTAGTCTTTCCCTCAGCTTTATATCTCTCTTGATGATGTAGTTGACTTTCCTAGTCAACTACTGTATATCAGTCTGACTGCACATGAAGGGCCTGGGTTTGTGGTGCTTGCTGTCTGTGTTGATTTCAAAGGAATGATCAGAAACGTGAAGCTTTACCACTGAAGTTGACTTTTTTCAATTATTATAAATGAATGATGACTTTTTCTTTCTTTTGCTTTGCGTCAGACTCGTCTTGAGGAGCTGCACCGTCTGTGGGACCTTCTCCTGCAGAAGACCAAGGAGAAGGGCCTGCGTCTCCTGCAGGCCCAGAAACTGGTGCAGTACCTGCGCGAGTGCGAAGATGCCCTGGACTGGATCAGTGACAAGGTGACAAATAAAGTTTTTAAAAACCCTTTAAGCCTCATTGTGTCCTTAGTACCACCCAGAACCACCAGGGGGTTTAGCTCGTTATTGAAATGACTCTGACAACACTGGAAAGATGGAGGAAGTACCGTAGTTTGCCCACAGTAGCTGATATTAAAATGCGTGCGTGACGTCGCTCTGCTGCAGGAGACCATGGCCACCTCGGAGGAGTTGGGCCAAGACCTGGAGCATGTGGAGCTCCTGCAGAAGAAGTTTGAGGAGTTCCAGACCGACCTGGCTGCCCACGAGGAGCGCGTGAACGAGGTCAACCAGCTGGCGGCTCGGCTCGTCCAGGAGGCCCATCCGGAGGCCCAGCTCATCACCCGCAAGCAGGACGAGGTCAACGCTGCGTGGCAGCACCTGAAGGACCTGGCCCAGCAGAGGCAGGCCAAGCTGTTCGGAGCTGCCGAGGTCCAGCGCTTCAACAGGTCAGCAGCAGCTGCAGCAACAGCAGCAGCATTTTAAACCACACGTCTGAGGTTTCATTTCAAGGTCCAGTGTGGAATATTTGATCTTTATATTGGTAGAAACTCAACACACTGCCCAGAAATACATGAATACAAGTGGATGATTGCATTACAATCTAAGGAAGCCTGGTGTGGACAATCCAGGAAGAGAAGAGAAGCCTTCATTCATTCCACATTTGGAAATGAAATTTGTGTAATTCCAGCAACAAAAGAAGAAGAAGGTGGAGCAGCTATCCAGGTTGGGGTGCACGGGGCCAACGTAGTTCACTGGCAAACTCAGGAGAGGCAGGGAGAGTGAAATATGCTGCAGTCTAAAATGTGACCACTAGATGTCGCTGTTTCTTCTTCAAACTTTCCAAACATTCCACAGTGGACCTTTAGGTTGTTGTCAATGTGTTGGAGTCAGAGTGAAAGTGCTGTTGAAGACCTGAAGTTTCACCAACAGGGACGTGGACGAGACCATCAGCTGGATCAAGGAGAAGGAGCAGCTGATGTCCTCAGACGACTTTGGTCGAGACCTGGCCAGCGTTCAGGCTCTGCTGCGCAAACATGAGGGTCTGGAGCGAGACCTGGCCGCCCTGGGAGACAAGGCAAGGACTTCACTGCCCCCCTCTCCCTCCCTGTCATGTGTAGATGAACCCTAACCCTAATGAATAGATGGTCTTTGTTTTGAGAGAACGCCCTGAGCTGCGTGAGGATGAAGAGGGTTTATGGTCACATGATGTGTGTGTGATGATGAGGGGAATGTGACACCATGTGATTTATTGTATGGAGCTGCACAGCAACCCTGTGTGTAGATCTTCAGATGAGTCTCCTACTGCTTCCTGTCAGGGCAGAGACCCTCCTGCACCTTCATCCTGCTTCCTCCTGATGTTTCACGCTCCACACGTCTTCTCTGTCTGTGGCTCCAGGTCAACACGCTGGGCGCTGACGTGGAGCGTCTGCAGCAGACGTACCCCCAGAACGCCTCCCAGATCCACCTGAAGAAGGACGAGCTGGTCACCAACTGGGAGCAGATCGGCACTCTGGCGGCCGAGCGCCACGCTCGCCTCAACGACTCCTACCAGTAGGACGCCAGCAAGGCTCAGAGCTTCTCTGTGTTGTCTACAGTGGATGATCTGCAGTGTTTGTCCTCTTGGTGGAGAAACCTTCTCACCTGAGGCCCCTTTCAACATCATCTCTGCTGTTTACATTAGATCAGCATTATGGAGACAGCTGTCAATCATCACACTGTTCATGTCAAGAACTCATCAATATTTTATTTTCATTTCTTTTCTCTTTGCTCTACTTTGGTTGCAGTAATGATGTCAATGTCTCCATGATGACTAAAGTCCTCTGTGCTCTCCAGCCTGCAGCGCTTCACTGCTGACTTCAGGGATCTGACCAGCTGGGTGACGGAGATGAAGGCCCTCATTAACGCTGACGAACTGGCCAATGACGTGGCTGGAGCAGAAGCTCTGTTGGATCGCCACCAGGAGCACAAGGTGGGATGTGGTAGCTTAGCATAAAGCTAAAGGCTCCACCCTATCAGTGATCACCTTCATTGGCAGCAGCCAATCAGAATGAGGAAGCTGCTGCTTCACATCCTGGCAACATTAACAGTCGTTGTGTATTATTGTATTGCAGTTCCACAATAGTGTGACTTAGTAGAGTGACCACACACACACACACACACACACACACACACACACCTGACTCTGTCCTGACTGTGTGTGTGTGTGTGTGTGTGTGTGTTTCCAGGGGGAGATCGACGCCCATGAGGACAGCTTCAGGTCCACTGATAAAGCCGGCCAGGCGCTGCTCACCAGCGGCCACTACGCCTCCGAGGAGGTCAAGGAGAAGGTGGGGCTGATCTTCTCTCTCTCTGCTGCCGATGATGTCATCATCGCCAGAGTTGTCACTCTGCTGGTGTCCGTCTGCTGCTGCAGCTGGAGGTCCTGGGCCAGGAGAAGGAGTCCCTGCTGGAGCTGTGGGAGGTGCGCAGGCAGCAGTACGAGCAGTGCATGGACCTGCAGCTCTTCTACCGAGACACCGAGCAAGTGGACAACTGGATGAGCAAGCAAGAAGTAACTTGAAACTCAGACAGAGTTTTTTGTAGACTGTGTGAATTTGCATGACCCAGATGAATGATTGTGTGCGTGTGGCGTCCAGGCCTTCCTGCTGAACGAAGACCTGGGGGACTCCCTGGACAGCGTGGAGGCTCTGCTGAAGAAACACGAGGACTTTGAGAAGTCGCTGAGCGCCCAGGAGGAGAAAATCACCGTACGTCTTCACTCCAGTTCTTCTGGAACTGGGGGTTCAACACCTGCCACGTTCTCTGTTGCAAGTGTTTTTCCTCTTGAGCGGTTCAGACATGGACTGAGTGTCTTGGTTCTGCTCGTCTCCAGGCCCTGGACGAGTTTGCCACCAAACTGATCCAGAACAACCACTATGCCAAAGAGGACGTGGCAACACGCAGAGACGCTGTAAGTACCACAGTCATCTAAAGTCACTTCAGATTACAGTTACAATACCATCATACATTTCAAAATAAAATGACAACAAGAAACCAATGAAGTCATAATATTAATGTCCTTCAATGAAGGTGCAACCATTCAACCATTGCAGTCTTAGAGCAGCAAGAAAACGTTACTGATGGTCTGTTAGAGTCCATGGTCTGCCAGCATAGCAGCAGAGCATTCTGGGAGTTGTGGTCATAGTGGTTACATGTTGATACCAGCGGGCCAGCAGCTCCAGTAGTGAGTGTGCATTGGCCTCATGGGCCCAAATATGATGACTACATTGAGTTCGACCCCTACAGGGTCTTGGCCATCCTAACGCGTCTCTCCTGTGTTTCTCCTGTAGTTGCTGAGCCGCCGCAACGCCCTGCACGAGCGCGCTCAGTGGCGCCGCACCGCCCTGGAGGACTCCTTCCACCTGCAGCAGTTCTTCAGGGACTCGGACGAGCTGAAGAGCTGGATCAACGAGAAGATGAAGACGGCCACGGACGAAGCCTACAAGGTCCCCAGTCCAGAGCTTTGAACACCTTTCAAGTAGAAGGGTTCAGTTGGAGGAGGCCACCTGGACTGGTTCTTGACGACCTTCAGGGTCCAAGAACCGGTCCCGCTGGCCTACTCCACCTGGACTGGTTCTTGACGACCATCAGGGTCCAAGAACCGGTCCCGCTGGCCTCCTCCAACTGAACCCTTCTACCCTCAGATGCGCCGAATGACTGAGAACCTTCACGGACGTTTCGAGACCTTCATTTTTCTGACATCATGGCCTTCCAGTCACCGCTTTCTTCCCTCTTGCGCCCCCTGCAGGACCCTTCCAACCTGCAGGGCAAAGTGCAGAAGCACCAGGCCTTCGAGGCTGAGCTGTCGGCCAATCAGAGCCGCATCGACGCCCTGCAGAAGTCTGGACAGGAGCTGCTGGACGGGAAGCACTACGCCTCCTCAGAGGTGGCTGGTCGCATGGAGGACGTCAGCTCCCAGTGGAAGAAGCTGCTGGAGGCCACCGAGCTCAAAGGTACCCGGACCCTTCAGCTGAGGCTCTGCCTGACTGAGAAACCTGTGTGAGGTCGTGAAGGCCTTCATTCCAGGATGGATCTCCATCAGCAGCACTGATTCAGTGGTTCTCCACTGCTGGAGTCTCAGGACCAGCATCAGTTTTTCCTCTTCATCAAGTCACAAAGACAGCAGCCCACTTTCTATCATGTTCAGTTAATCAGTGATTGAAATGAATTCTCTAGAAATATCTGCTTTAAAATTGAGATAAACTGTTTTCTTGGAGGAGCTTTTAAGCTTCAAGTAAAGTGCCAGCACTTCTGGAATAATGTAAACCAACCCGAACCCTTGAGAAAGTCACCGACACTTCAGCTCACACTGTCAACTTCAACAGGTTTTTGGAACTCATCAAGGCTCTGTTATGCATCACACAATAGACCTTGATAGAAAAGCTGAGAAAAGATTGCTTGATTGATGGTGGTGTCATTTTCTGTGTGTGTGTGTGTGTGTGTGTGTGTGTGTGTGAAGCACAGCCAGAAGATAGACAAACTCCTGCTGCACCTGCTCTCTCACTGGGTCACAAGGACTCCATTGTTTAGTCAAGAGAAGCACAATGAGTTTGTTTGAGGTCTAAGTTGTGTTGCTGGTGTTGTTGCATCCCTGCAGGCATCAAGCTGCGTGAGGCCAACCAGCAGCAGCAGTTCAACAGGAACGTGGAGGACATCGAGCTGTGGCTGTACGAGGTCGAAGGTCACCTGGCCTCAGACGACTACGGCAAAGACCTGACCAGCGTGCAGAACCTGCAGAAGAAGCAGGCGCTGCTGGAGGCCGACGTCGCTGCTCACCAGGTACCCAGCTTCAATAATGCAGGAGTGTCGCTCACCTCATGGTCTCACACAGCAGTGCCGTCGCTCCCAAGTCGCACCTCCTCCACTTAGACTCAGGTGCCATTTATATATGTATTGAAACATAGAATTCCACATACTCTGAAATATTTATTTACACTGACTGACGTGACCTAAGAGCACACATTACCTACAGCCGCCAGAGGGGGGCGCTCCAGGCAACTAGCGGTATGTGCTGCTCCTGTACCACTGATAATGAATTTAGACATCAACTCAAAGGGCTAGAGGCTAGGATGGTGGAGCTGGAACTCCACTGCTAATGCTAATGTTAGCAGGAGTCACAATCTTCTACAGTACTATTTAAAGTGTAAATACACAGTGAGTTACTGCGTTGAGCTGAGTATACAGGCAGTGACTGCCAACTCTACAGTGAAGTACCGGTACTGTAAATACCAATAAATAAATAAAGACTCTTCTTGGTTTTGGATTTTGTCAAATAAATTTCCCCCAAAATGCCGCCTGTGGCCCGGTGCAACTTCTGTGTTTTCTGGACTGATGCCACTTTTAGTCTGAAAAGTACGGCACGAATTCTCTGAACGCAATCTTGAATTTGCAAACGCTTGATTTTCTTTTGATGTTGTCTCGAAGGATCGCATCGACGGCATCACCATCCAGGCCCGGCAGTTCCAGGAGGCCGGACACTTTGACGCGGAGAACATCAGCAGGAAGCAGGAGGCGCTGGTGCTGCGCTACCAGGCCCTGCGAGAGCCCATGGCCGCACGCAAGCAGAAGCTCTCCGACTCCCTGCGGCTCCAGCAGCTCTTCAGGGACGTGGAGGACGAGGAGACCTGGATCCGGGAGAAGGAGCCCATCGCTGCCTCCACCAACCGAGGTGAGAAGCAACCGCAGGGAGAGTAGGACCATGGTCCGCTGGAGCTGGTGGCCTCCACAGCGACTGTCAACTCCCCCATGAGGAAGCACCCAAGCTAAACACAGCAGTTCTCTCAAAGCTTCAGAAAGCCATGAAGAAACAGGAACATGAACAGTGTGTGTGTGTGTGTGTGTGTGTGTGTGATTGGTGCAGGTAAAGACCTGATTGGCGTGCAGAACCTGCTGAAGAAGCACCAGGCGCTGCAGGCGGAGGTGAGCGGCCACGAGCCTCGCATCAAGGCCGTCAGCGTGAAGGGAGAGGCCATGGTGGAAGAAGGTACTGCGCTCTCATTGGTGGCCTTCCCGAAGCCAGCAGGCTCAGCACGGTGTGGTTGAGCCTCCCTCTGTCTGCCTCGCCAGGACACTTTGCAGCGGAGGAGGTGAAGGCCAAGCTGGCGGAGCTGCACGGCCGCTGGGACGTTCTCAAGTCCAAGGCGTCCCAGCGGAGGCAGGACCTGGAGGACTCCCTGCAGGCGCAGCAGTACTTTGCCGATGCCAACGAGGCCGAGTCCTGGATGAGGGAGAAGGAGCCCATCGTGGGGAGCCCCGACTACGGCAAGGACGAGGATTCGGCCGAGGTGAGCTCGTCAACACGTCGAGATCCAGATCTGTCAGCAGCCCCTCCTCAGGGGACGTCTTGAAACCAGGGCTTCTCAACTGCTGGACGCAAACGGCGCCTCGACCCACCAGTTGAGAAACACTGTCTGAAAACATCCAGCAATGATTGAGTGAAAGAGCCTCTAGTGTTACCTGTATTGCTTGCTAACCCTTCCTCCAGTCCTGCGCCAGTCTGCTGACTCTGCTGCTTGGTCCACAGGCTCTGCTGAAGAAGCACGAGGCCCTGATGTCGGACCTGAGCGCCTACGGCAGCAGCATCCAGTCCTTGAAGGAGCAAGCCCAGTCCTGCAGGGTAAAGCACCAGCCAACCCTTTGTACTGCCACTATAAATGTTTGTGAATGTATTGATGGACAGCATGTTGACCTTTCTCCAAGATGAAAATCATAAATCAAGCCAGATTTTACACACTGGACATTTTGAAGCAGGTTATTCAGGACCTGTCAGAATGACTTCCTGTAAATGCTTTTGTACCCCTGAGCAGCAGCAGGTGGCGCCCACTGATGACGAGACGGGCAAGGAGCTGGTGTTGGCTCTGTACGACTACCAGGAGAAGAGTCCTCGTGAAGTCACCATGAAGAAGGGAGACGTCCTCACGCTGCTCAACAGCACCAACAAGGTTGACACTGACGCAGCTTCACCTCATCCTCCTGTCATAGCACCAGCACACCAGTCTGTGTACATGCATCTAGACCAGGGGGGGCAACTGGTAGACTGGTGGGCCACAGTGGCTTCTGTAATGTACCAGAGGGTAGCGGAGCAGCAGCAGATGGATGGAGAGTTCTAGTGAGCCACCTCATAGGAGGAAACATGTTGCTGTAATGTCAATGGAAAATGAAGCAAAGCAATGTTGCAACCAAATCAGTGTCTTTGAAGCCCCACCAGGGGTTTACTGTATCTGTTAGAACCACCTAGAACCACCTAGAACCTCCTAGAACCTCCTAGAACCATCCAGAACCATCTAGAACCACCCCTGGACCAGCAGGGTGTTTACTGTATCTGTTAGAACCACCCAGAACCTCCTAGAACCATCCAGAACCACCCCTGGACCAGCAGGGTGTTGAGCTCTTTATTGAAATGACTCTGGAAACACTGCAAACATGGAGGAGATGCAGCTGTTTGATGACTGACTGTATATTGATATCATTTCTTCCAGTATTGTAGGGCCGGATTAAAGGGTTAACGGGCCACATATGGCCCCCAGGCCGTAGTTTGCCCACGCCTGATCTAAACTCATTTCAAACTGTATTTCCACTCAAAGTTCCTCAATAAAGTCCCATGACTGTTGGGTTGGAGGGCTCTGATTGGCCGTGGTGGAGGTCCAGCGAGCCTCTGTGACCTCTGACCTCTGCCCTGCTGCAGGACTGGTGGAAGGTGGAGGTGAACGACCGGCAGGGCTTCGTCCCCGCGGCCTACGTGAAGAAACTGGACCCGACCCAGTCGTCGTCCAGGGAGAACCTGCTGGACGAGCACGGCAGCATCGCCCTGCGCCAGGAGCAGATCGACAACCAGTAAGAAGCTCCAGCTGACTGTCTCACCCTGCTCACCCCTCCAGTAGCACCCCCCCACTCCTCTCTGCTTCTTAACCCTTCCAGTCGCTCCTCCTCTCTTTCAGTTCTGGTTCACTACTAATTTCCTGGCCCTGGCCTCTTCTTCCTTTCCGTTTTCTCTCCTCTGCCTCTGTCTTCACCTCCTAACCCTCTCTGCTGTGCACTGGCCTGGCTTGGCCTGGCTTGGCCTGGCTTGGAGCAGGCTTGTTCCCAAGGAGGCCTGCAGCGTGTCTGTGCGCATGAAGCAGGTGGAGGAGCTGTGAGTACCACCCAGCATGTCTCATAGCGTCAGCGAGTCTTCTGATTGGTTGTTGATGGATTGATTGACAGGAAAACTCTCGTATCAAAGTTTCTGTTTTCCACTTTATTCCCACATTGGGCTTCATTCTACTCAGCAAATGAATGACCGCCTTATTATAATTCATATATCAGCTGCTTCATTTACAGCACATCCTGTGCTGTGTTCAATGTCCAACACTCACGTTGTGAGTTGCCACAACATTTCTGTGTGTGAATTTAGCAGTCCGGGCTACATGAACACTGAACAACATCAACTTAAAGTAGGAAGCAGATTATTAAATATGAGTTGGTGTTGCTTTCTGACTCAGTGTGATCACCCAGTGAGCTCCACCTTACAGCCATCTTTGATTCTAGAACTTTATGTGTCACATGCACACTGGTTGTGCAGTGAAATGTAAAAGAGCTGCAGCTCAGAGGGAATCTGGGAACTGTGTTCTTCTGTCAGTTGTGTCTTAAGAAGGTTTGAAAGAAGCTCTTAGAGCTTCTCAACTGATCTGGAAAAACCCCAATGTTGATGTTTATTCACAAAAATGATCAATCAAAATACTATTGCACACAAGTGATAGCAGGCTAGCTGATTAGCACGACCGCGTATACTTGTAGCAAACATTTGTATCGATTGATTCCAGGATCAAAGCATCGCTTCTGGCTGTGTTTGCAGCGCTGTTGTGTTTGAATAAACTCTGAGGGGAACCTTATGGGCCTTGAATCAGTCAGTCAGTCAGTCAGTCAGTCAGTCAGTCAGTGAACAGACTTGATTTGATTGGGTGTGTGTTGTTTTGGTCTTTCTTCCCTTTTCGAGATTCCTCACTTTGTGTCCTCAACTCCGATCACTCGCTAGTCGTCCAACTGCTCTTTGTTTCTTTGCTTCTCCTGGAGTTCCGTCTCATCCCAGTGGAAAGCAAAGAAGGTTGCACTGCTAGGAGTGATTTGCTGGATACATTGAATCTCCTGACTGGTTGGATGGTTGCAAACACCGGGCTAATGTGCCGACCCTGTGTGGCTGCAACAACGCTACAGGTACAGCACTCTGCTGGAACTGGGGGAGAAACGCAAAGACATGTTGGAGAAGAGCTGCAAGAAGTTCATGCTGTTCCGAGAGGCCAACGAGCTGCAGCAGTGGATCCACGAGAAGGAAGGAGCGCTGACCAATGAGGAGGTGGGATCCGACCTGGAGCAGGTGGAGGTCCTGCAGAAGAAGTTCGACGACTTCCAGAAGGTAACCTGGACTTGATGTCTTTACATGTGCAGTTGTACTGTACGTCTAAAATAAAGTAAAACACAGCATTGCTTGCATGGACTTTATGAGATGAGGTTCTACCACACGTTCCTTGTTGAGGTTCTACCACGCGTTCCTTGTACATTTATCATGAGCAATGTAAATATGAACTATTCCTTTAAAAAGAGAGACGGCCAAAGACATTTATGAAGCCACTGAACTTCAACTTCTGCAAAAGGGTTTAAGTTCTGATGTGAATAAATCCATTGATGCAGTTTAGTGTGTTGTGTTGTGTTGTGTTGTGTTGTGTTGTGTTGAATCATCACTGGACCAAACAAATCACACAGTCGTCCTGTGACTAGACTGCGTTGGCAATGGCATACATGCATATATATTTCTTCTCTATGTTGGGTGCAGGACCTGAAGGCCAACGAGTCTCGGCTGAGGGACATCAACAAGGTGGCGTCAGAGCTGGAGTCAGAAGGTCTGATGGCTGAGGAGGCTCCAGTGCTGCAGGCTCAGGTACCTTCTAGCAGCTGCAGAAGGAAACTCTCCACTGCACCTCCATCCACCAGGCTGACTTCTCTCTCTCCTCTTCCTCATGTTGCAGCAGCAGGAGGTGCTGGGCGCTGCTCCTGGCAAGGTGCGCTCTCTCTTCATGATGGCCACTTTCTGCTTGACCTTTGAGAAGAAGTTGTTTTGTGAAAGCATTAAACTGGTTGACTTGTTCCTTTTGAACAGGATGAAGCTGATTCCAAGGGTGCATCTCCATGGAAGGTGATCTTTTCCTCTCTTCTTCTCAGTCACTATGAATTCTAACAATGAGCTTGTAGTCTTGGGGTGTTTTGTGGATCTACTGCAATGATCTGACTGGACTTGGCAACCGACGCTGACACTCACAGTAGCTGCTGCACTGCTCAGCTTTGGGCTGATGATGCAGGCTACCAGTGTGTCGCTTCAACCTGGGAAACTGTCCTGGCGTTTGGTTGTTGATTTTATCCCACAGTGGGCAAATTAACATCATTATATATTGATTGCAATGTTATATATTGATTCTACTGTGACAGCAACATGTAGAGCAACAGAGAGGACAGCAGTCTAGCAATTTCAAATAAAATAAACTATTTATGGAGTAAGAAAGGAAGGAAAATCAACTATTTACATCTATAATAATAATAATAATAATAATAATAATAATGATCATTTCTCACTAATCTCAGATATGGCAGTGTATTCTGGATTTTCAATGCTCTGGTCCCAGTAGCACCACTCTGTCTGAATGGGAATCTAAATGTGTAGATTGATGCGAGTCCCTGGACTGAGACGGAAAGCAGCTGAAAGTGGACAAGTGTGTCTGAATTGTGCGACCATTGTGTGCGTTGCCTATTCTTCCTCCCTTCACTCTTTCCTGCCGTATTTTGTTATTTTTGACCGTAGAATGTTCGCTTGGCTGTTCAAACGACGGCTAACTTTAATACCATCAAGGTAAGAGTCACTGGTTCTGACTGCTGTGTCTGTTTTTTCTCCTGTTGTCCCCCAACATCTCTGTTTCTCCATGCACTTATTGTGTGGCCTGATTTCACAGTCTTCTCTGTAGCTAAGCTAAGCTAGCTTAGCAAAGTCTTGACACATTCTTTTTTGTCATGCTGCCCTTTTGATTGTGATATTTTTGTGTCTATTGAATCCTGCGTGTTGCATTGTGTTGATGTGTGTTGCAACCCCCTGAGTGTGAGACTCTGTTGTCATGTTTGCACTCCATGCATCTCTCCCTATGTCATGTATGTGCACATTTTCACCTGTAGAGTAGCGCTGTTGACCTGGTTGTCAGTGTCTTCAGGGTCCTGTTGTCAAACAGCCTCCTCCAGCTGTTGTAATGCGTCTTTGTGTTACTGGCATGTGGACTAACACACACAGTGAGACAAACACTGACACCCTGCGCTGGAAACCACTTCCACCTCACAAGTCAAAGCTGATAATGTTGATTATGTTCACTTGATTGGTTGATTGATTGATTGTAATCAATGATGCCTCTGCAGGCTTTTGTGAGGTTGTTCAACTAGCAACACACCAGGATTGAACCAAACAAAGCTACGTTATAGTTGGGATGAGGCCACCCACATGAATTCAATACATCTGGAAGCCCAACCCTGGCCCTTTAAAGCTTAGTCATCAATTGAAAATAATGGGATTGATTTCAATGTGTCTGCGTCATTTTCATAAAGGAGGAGATGACTGCAGTTCACCTCAGGACACATTGAAACACTGGCATTCACTGAATGTGGTTGTTAGTGGAAGTGCAGGTCAGTGATGATGTTGTGTAGTTGCAGTAGCAGGTCGTAATTGTGTTGTGTGTGCAGGAGCTGAACAAGCGCTGGCGCTCGCTGCAGCAGCTGGCTGAGGAGAGGAGCAACATGCTGGGCAGCGCCCACGAGGTGCAGAGGTTCCACAGGTAGGAGGCACCAGGAGCAGAGGCTCCGCCCCCTCCAGGCTCTGAGCTGTTTCTCCTCCTGGTGGCAGCAACCACCACCTGAACACAGTTTAAAACTCAGCAACTGTAAAAACTGTGCTGCTGCAGGGATGCTGATGAGACCAAGGAGTGGATCGAGGAGAAGAACCAGGCCCTCAACACCGACAACTACGGCCACGACCTGGCCAGCGTGCAGGCCCTGCAGCGCAAACACGAGGGCTTCGAGAGAGACCTGGCCGCCCTGGGAGACAAGGTAGAGCCAGCCATCCATCATCCATCCATCATCCATCATCCATCCATCATCCATCCATCATCCATCCATCATCCATCCATCCATCATCCATTCATCCATCATTCATCCATCCATCCCTCCTGCTCTCAGGGTGTGGGGGGTCTGCTGGAATCTCCCAGCAGTCACTGGGTGAAGGCAGGGTGCCACCCTGGAGCAGTGGCCACTTTATTAGGGACACCATTCACACTCACACACACACACACACATCTAGGGTCAATTTAGATGGATAGATGGTAGATTGATAGGTTGGTACTACAGACACTAGATGGATAGATGGATGGATAGATATATACTAGATTGACAGCTAGAACCCAGGCAGACACAGATGATGTAGACGACTACAGAAGGCTCCAGGAGACCCTGGGAATGGAACCCACAACCACTAACCCTGCACCACCGCGTGCTCCCTGAGATGTCTTCAACCTGTCTCTAGTGTGTATACTGGTGAACATGATGTCCCCCCACCAGGTGAACTCCCTGGGGGAGATGGCGGAGCGGCTGATCCAGTCCCACCCTGAGGCCGTGGACGACATCCAGGAGAAGTGCACCGAGCTCAACACGGCCTGGAGCAGCCTGGTGGGCCGAGCAGACCAGCGCAAGGACAAGCTGGGCAACTCCCACGACCTGCAGCGCTTCCTGTCTGACTTCAGGTAGGAGCGGGGGGGCATTCCGTCTGATTGACTGATTTTGAGGAGTTTTTTCATTGGTAGTGGCATTCAGCATGAGTGCAATATGAAGTCATTGATGGTCTGGTAGGAAACTTTGCTTTGTTCCATATTCAGCTTGTTAGGCTCCATCTAAGACGGTTCTCTCTCTCTCCCTCTCCATCTCTCTCTCCCTCTCTCTCCATCTCTCTCTCCCTCTCTCTCTCTCTCTCTCTCTCTCTCTCTCTCTCTCTCTCTCTCTCTCTCTCTCTCTCCCTCTCTCTCTCCCTCTCTCTCTCTCCTGGTCCAGGGACTTGATGTCGTGGATCAATGGTATCAGAGGCCTGGTCTCCTCAGAGGAGCTGGCTAAAGACGTGACTGGAGCTGAGGCCCTTCTGGAGAGACACCAGGTACTGGAGTCACACTGGAGATTAGCTGCTAGATTAGATCCTACATAGATAGATAGATACTAGATAGATGTATAAATAGACATATAGATAGATATTAGATAGATACTTCCTGGCTGAACGGTTCTACCTGCTGCCGTTGACTCGGCCACTGCGTGGTGTTGGTGGTGTTGGCGCCCCCTGCAGGTGGATCAGCCCAAAGATAACAGCAAAGTTCTATCTATATATTTTGTCCCTGCTTTATTTGCGTAGGAGCACCGTACGGAGATCGACGCTCGCTCTGGAACCTTCCAGGCCTTTGAGCAGTTTGGCCAGCAGCTGCTGGTGCGAGGCCACTACGCCAGCAGCGACATCCAGCAGCGGCTGGAGGCCCTGGAGCAGCAGAGGGCCGACCTGGAGAAGGCCTGGGTGCAGCGCCGCATGATGCTGGACCAGTGCCTGGAGCTGCAGGTACACACACCTCAACCCAACCCAACCCAACCCAACCCAACCCAACTCAACCCAATGTAACTCAATTCAACTCAACTTAATGAATGGACTCACTTGCTGTTGCAGCTCTTCAACAGGGACTGTGAGCAGGCTGAGAACTGGATGGCGGCCCGCGAGGCCTTCCTGGCCAGCGACGACAAGGGCGACTCCCTGGACAGCGTGGAGGCCCTCATCAAGAAGCACGAGGACTTCGACAAGGCCATCAACGTCCAGGTCGGTCACATTGATTGCTAGGTTGGCAGTGTGTAGTTTCCCAATTTGAACTCAATAAAGTACTGGAGTCCTGTAGTGAGGCTTGGATGTGGTCTGGTCCTACAGGAGGAGAAGATCGCTGCTCTTCAGTCTTTTGCCGACCAGCTGATCGGCGCCGACCATTACGCCAAATCTGACATCTTCAACCGTCGCAATGAAGTCCTGGACAGGTAGAAGGCAAACACCTGGAGTGGTGCAGCTTCAATCATCTGCACATTAATATGGCACTGATGGATTCTCCAAGCATGTTGCTCTTTCATCTGCTGCCAAGATGATACAACATGATGTCTAACATTAAACACTTTGAAGAATACACTCTGCATGTGTGACTGTGACAGACATGGTAGGCTTGTTAGTTGACCGTGAAGCTGGGAGAGAATCAGAGGAACTTCTAGAAGGTTCACGTCAAGAGACGGACCAATCTGCTGTCGCTCAACATTCAAAACTCTGCCAAACAAACCACCGCACTGTCCCAGAGATCTCTGCATTCGTTTTGTTTTCCTCCTGCAGGTGGCGCCGTCTGAAGGCTCAGATGATTGAGAAGCGCTCGAAGCTGGGCGAGTCCCAGACGCTGCAGCAGTTCAGCCGCGACGTGGACGAGATCGAAGCCTGGATCAGCGAAAAGCTGCAGACGGCCACCGACGAGTCGTACAAAGACCCCACCAACATCCAGGTAGAACCAGAAGAACCAGCGCCACTGCTGCAGGGGGGGAACTGGTAGACCGGGGGGGTCTGGAGACCAGGCATGGAGTCCAGGGGGGTGAAAACTGGTAGACTGGTGGGCCACAGTGGGTTCTATAATGTGCCAGAGGGGGGTAGCGGAGCAGCAGCAGATGGATGGAGTGTTGTGGTGAGGAAACCATCTGTCCTGGGAGATCATGGAGAAGACATGTTGCTGGAATGCCAATGGAAAATGAAGCAAAGCAAAGTTGCAACCAAATCAGTGTCTTTGAAGCCCCACCAGGGTGTTTAGCTCTTAGAACCACCCAGAACCTCCTAGAACCATCTAGAACCACCCAGAACCTCCCAGAGCCACCAGGGTGTTGAGCTCTTTATTGAAATGACTCTGGAAACACTGCAACCATGGAGGAGATGCAGCTGTTTGATGACTGTCTATTAATTTCTTCAAGTTGGGCTTCAGGCCGTAGTTTGCCCACCCCTGGTCCATAGTAACATTTTTTAGGAATGTGACTGTCGCTCCAGTGGAGTCACAGCCAAAATGAAATGTGTGACTGACTGTTGTGGAGTCTCTGTTGAGACTGTTGATCCTCCAATGCTGGAGACTGAATCTTTCTCCGCTGTCTTTATTTCTTCATAGTTGTCCAAGCTGCTGGTAAGTCTGAGAGCTTTGACGGCTCACTAACACCAGCAGGTTCTCCCCATCTTCACGTCTGTCTCTCCGTGTGTGTGTGTGTGTTTGTGTGTATAGACACAATAGTAACACATGTACTTCCGTCTGTGTTTTTTGAGTTTTTTCCTTCATCAGTGCTGCTTCATTTACCTCCTGGGTCATAATTGTCGTTCATGATATGTTTTTTTTTCTCCATTCATTGTTAATTTTTGTCCTGTAGTTTGTCCCTCCATCAGCTTCCTCGTCGCTGGGTGTCAATTCTACTGTTGTAGTTGTTGTTGAGTTGTGGAGGGTGAAGGTCTCCTCCAAACCTTTATGTTTCAACTGAATCTCACATCAAACTGGCTCACAACAGCCGGTGAAGACCGACTGGCTGAGTGATCATCAACTGCAGCTGCTACAGATTGGATTGGCCACATGAGAACGCATCATATATATATATATATATATATATATATATATATATGCAGAAGTTAAAACCATGAAGCAGTTTTCAAGCAGACCTTCTTCCTTCCAGTTTAGCCGCTGTTTCTGCTGTGATATAATTTTGTTTTTGCTCGTCTGTGTCTGTCTGTCTGTCTGTCTGTCTGTCTGTCTGTCTGTGGCGTTGTCCATTCTCGATAGTCGTGTGTGTGTATAGATTTTTTCCCCCCCAGTTGAAAAACACTGAAAACAGGGATTCCCATCACTTCCTGCTTCTCATTTTTCTGGGTGTTTCTCCTCTTTTCCTCTCCTCTCTCTCTCTCTCTCTCTCTCTCTCTCTCTCTCTCTCTCTCTCTCTCAGAGTAAGCACCAGAAGCACCAGGCCTTTGAGGCTGAGCTTCACGCCAACGCTGATCGTATCCGTGGTGTGATTGAGACGGGCAACACTCTGATCCAGAGAGGAGCCTGCGCTGGCAGCGAGGACGCCGTCAAGGTCAGTGCCCCTCTGGACTTCTGCAGGATCTACTGTATCGCAGGGTGAGTCAGTGGGGGGCGCCAGAGAGACGACTCCAGGAGAGTGAGCGGTGAACATGAAGAGAAGAAGAGCAAAGTGTCATCATGTGGTTGTTGAACTCCAGGGTGGAAATGGATCCATCATTAGTGTCTGGAGAGCTGAGCACCAACATGGACTTCAAATAGGTTTCATCATCAGAGTCGGGGAGGATCACTGAACCTGAACCTGAACAGGAGTCTGAGTGTGTGGTGACTCTCTGTGTGTGCATGTGTGTGTGTTCAGGCTCGCCTCAGTGCTCTGGATGAACAGTGGCAGTTCTTGGTCAACAAGTCTGCAGAGAAAAGCCAGAAGCTGAAGGAGGCCAACAAGCAGCAGAACTTCAACACTGGCATCAAGGACTTTGACTTCTGGCTGTCGGAGGTGAAGATCCAGCTCCACTCTGTCTCTGGACAGACAGACAGACAGACAGAGTGCTGAGGTCTGACTGCAGTGTGCTTGTTCCTCAGGTGGAGGCTCTGCTGGCCTCTGAAGACTACGGTAAAGATCTGGCCTCGGTCAACAACCTGCTGAAGAAGCATCAGCTGCTGGAGGCCGACATCTCCGCCCACGAGGTGACAACTCAGTCATGGAGACCTGCCAGTGGTTCTCCACCTGGTGGTGGTGGTAGTGGAGTCTGGACCATCAGCACCAGGACCGTCAGTACCATCAAGTCACAAAGACCCAAATTTATTCCTTCCTCCCTCCTTTCCTCCCCTCATGTCCACAGGACCGTCTGAAGGACCTGAACGGCCAGGCCGACAGCCTGATGGCCAGCAACGCCTTCGACCCCTCACAGGTGAAGGAGAAGCGTGATGCCGTCAACGGGCGTTTCTCCAGGATCCAGAGCTTGGCGGGGGGCCGCCGCACCAGGCTCAGCCAGTCCCACCGCCTGCACCAGTTCTTCAGGGACCTGGACGATGAGGAGTCCTGGATCAAGTGAGACCCAGTCCAGTTCTCAGCTCTTCAGTCAGCAGTCATTACCTTACTGTACAAGTTGTTGACTGTGGTCAGGGGTCATGACCTTACAGTACCAGTTCATTGGCGGGGGTCAGGGGTCGCTTCGTTGACATGTATTGTTGTCCGTGCCACACTTAAAGGTCCAGTCTGTAATATTTTGAAATTTTGAGAAGAAACAGCGACATCAAGTGGTTAGATTTTAGATTGCGATTAGATTTAGATTTTGCTCCCCCTCCCTTCTTCCCCCTCTGAGCTTACCAGTGAGCTACAGTAGCCTGCGCACACCCTTGGCCACCTTCTTCTTGGTTGCTTGCTTGATTTCCCCTCTTGTTTCTCTCCGTCAACAGAGAGAAGAAACTGTTGGTGAGTTCCGAGGACTACGGACGGGATTTGACGGGAGTTCAGAACTTGAGGAAGAAGCACAAGAGGCTGGAGGCCGAGCTGGGAGCCCACGAGCCTGCCATTCAGGTACCACTTATCCACTTCTTCACTCTGGAAGTTCCTCTATATCTTCTCTAGAACATCAGTTCAATTAGATTTTGGTGATTTTGTTCTGTAAAATGTTTATTTTGCTTCCTGTTGGGAAGCTAAAGAATCGAGTAACGCCATCCAACTACAAAGCAGACGGCTGACAAGTGATGAAGTGTTGATGGATCTGTAGCACCAATGTTCATTCGTCATTTAGGATGGCGATATTTCCGCTGAAATTGTCCAGTTTGGCCTGAATGTTGTGTGTTTTTCCCCCAGTCGGTGCTGGACACTGGGAAGAAGCTGTCTGACGACAACACCATCGGCCAGGAGGAGATCCAGCAGAGGCTGGCCCACTTTGTCCACCACTGGCAGGAGCTCAAGGACCTTTCTGGAGCCAGGTACACCTCAGGCCTCCTCCACTAGACACAGAGGAAATGTGATGATGGTTGAAGGTCGCCTGAGGCCTCCTCTGATAGACAGAGGGAATGTGATGATGGTTGAAGGTTGTGTCTGATGGTCTCACCAGGGGTCAGAGGCTGGAGGAGTCGCTGGAGTATCAGCAGTTTGTGGCGAATGTGGAAGAGGAGGAAGCCTGGATCAATGAGAAGTTGAATTTGGTGGGAAGTGAAGACTACGGAGACACGCTGGCCGCGGTGCAGGTCTGTCTTGTCACACGACTGCCAGCAGGTTGTTGATTATGATTATTATTTTGTCTGGAAGATGTTTGTGACCTGCTGGGTTGTTCACAGGGTTTGCTGAAGAAGCACGAAGCTTTCGAGACGGATTTCACGGTGCACAGGGACCGAGTTAACGACGTGTGCTCCAACGGAGAGGAGCTCATCAAGAAAGTATGAAAAATATCATCTGAAAATAACCATCATTTCTTTTGAATATCAAGTATATTCTTTGTTTTTGATCAAGTGTTCATTTGTAATACGTTTGTCTCCATTGGAGAAGAACTCATCAAGACAGCATGGAGAACCTTCCAGCTTAAAGTATAGAAGCCTACTGGTGGTTTGAGCTGGTGTTTGTGTGTGTGTGTGTGTGTGTGTGCAGGAGAACCACCAGTGGGACAACATCAAGGCCAAGATGGTGGCTCTGCAGGGGAAGGTGTCGGAGCTGGAGAGGGCAGCGGCCCAGAGGAAGTCCAAGCTGGACGAGAACTCCGCCTTCCTGCAGTTCAACTGGAAGGCCGACGTGGTCGAGTCCTGGATCGGTACCAACATTTACTCTGCTCTTTCTTCTCTCCATCCATCCACCCTCCATCCATCAATATATGTGTGTGTGTGTGTGTGTGTGTGTGTGTGTGTGTGAATCAGTGTGTGAATGTGAAATACTTTTATTTATCCGAAGGAAATTCTTTTTTCGTAAAAGTTCCAGTCAACTTAAGAAATGTACATAAAATATAGAAGCATGCAACTAACTAAGTAAAAATAAAAACAATAGAAAATTAAGTAGCTAACAGAAAAAAATGGCATAGTGCCAAGTGCAAATTTTAACAGTTAAGATGAAATAAAAATAAAGAGCATATGACTAAAAGATAGTGTAAAATGTTTGGATGTATGCATGTGGATGTATATGGCCGACAGTGATTTTACAAGGAGGAATTAAATAGTTTAATTGCCACAGGAAGAAAAGATCTTCTGTGGCGCTCAGTCTTTGAGGTGGGGAGTCTAAGTCTCCCGGTCCGTGTGCTTCTGTGTTGGACCAGGAACTGATGGAGGGGATGGGTACACGTTCCTTTCACATCAATACCAAGTACATTGCATATGAATACAAGTTCAATATGCAGTGAGTCCTATGAAAGGCCCAGATGTTGTGAGGTGTTTGTGGTGGAGGCCTGTGTTGAGGAACATCTGTGTTGAGGAACATCTCCATGTGTTCTCAGGTGAGAAGGAGAACAGCCTGAAGACGGACGACTACGGCCGGGACCTGTCCTCTGTGCAGACCCTGCTCACCAAGCAGGTGCTGCTCCTGCTCCTCCCCCTGCTGCTCCTCCCCCTGGTCCTCCTTCTGCTGTCCAGTCCTGATTGTGTATTCTCTTGGCTGTTTTGTGTGTGTGTGTGTGTAGGAGACCTTTGATGCAGGTCTGCAGGCCTTCCAGCAGGAGGGCATCAGCAACATCTCGGCTCTGCAGGAGCAGCTGCTGGCCGCCCAGCACGTCCAGTCCAGGGCCATCCAGGCTCGGCACACCGCCCTCCTCAAGCGCTGGAACCAGCTGCTCTCCAACTCTGCTGCCCGCAAGAAGAAGCTGCTGGAGGCTCAGGAGCACTTCAGAAAGGTCAGCAGAGAGCCAGCAGCTCTTCTCTTGATCCACGCAGTTCTTCACTTTATTGATGGGCAGTAAATGAAGCTTTTACCAAAATAGAAAATCATCAATCACGACAAATGTTAGACGTCTTGACAGTTTGTCTTGCCACTTGATAGATGGACAGATCTTCATTGTTCATAATGCAACCAATGATTGGAGATGATGATGGTCCAGTAAAGATCCATGGAGCTTCCATCAACTGGCTGATGTTCAGTCCGTTATGAATCCCACAGTGGGGAACTGTGCAGTGCTTGCATGAATGAAAGAGCTGGATGTCGTTGACCTTCCAGGTGGAGGACCTGTTCCTGACCTTCGCCAAGAAGGCATCGGCCTTCAACAGCTGGTTTGAGAATGCGGAGGAGGACCTGACGGACCCGGTGCGCTGCAACTCTCTGGAGGAGATCTGGGCGCTGCGCCAGGCCCACGAGGCCTTCCGCTCCTCGCTCAGCTCGGCTCAGGCCGACTTCAACCAGCTGGCCGAGCTGGACCAGCAGATCAAGAGCTACCAGGTGGTGTCCAACCCCTACACCTGGTTCACCATGGAGGCCCTGGAGGAGACCTGGGGGAACCTGCAGAAGATCATCAAGGTCTTACTCTAGTTCAGCACCTTTCCATGTTTCCAGCTCAGCTGCTCTCTTAGTGACCTCTAGTGACCTCCAGTGACCTTTAGTGACCTCCAGTGACTTCTAGTGACACTGCTCATTCTCCTGCTGCAGGAGCGGGAGCTGGAGCTGCAGAAGGAGCAGAGGAGGCAGGAGGAGAACGACAAGCTGCGTCAGGAGTTTGCTCAGCACGCCAACGCCTTCCACCAGTGGCTGCAGGAGACCAGGTGAGAGGACCTGAACCTCCTCCTCTTCCTCCTCTACCTCCTCTTCCTCTGAGATGGAGTTAGATCTTAGCTTCAACACACCCAGAGCACCTCCTCACCACTGTCAGATGGAACTCGTTCAGTCAGAGTGGAAGTTTTTTCTTTGTGTAAAAAATGAAAAAGTTTATTTTCACTTCTTGCAAAAACTTCAAATGTTGAGCTTTGCTTCAAGTTTTGTCACTGCCTCTTGCTAATGGAAATGCATCTCTCTCTCTCTCTCTCTCTCTCTCTCTCTCTCTCTCTCTCGCTCTCTCTCGCTCGCCCGCCCTCCATCCCTCCGCTGGTGCTTGGGATGACTGCTAATCAGGACGTATCTTCTGGATGGGTTAATATCTCTTTTTTTATCTCTCAATGTTAATCATCTGTTCAACTGTCTGATCATGGAAAACACCACTTGGTGGCGCTGGTTTGAAAACCTGCAGCATGTTGGTAGCCTTCATGTCTTTTCAGTGCAGATGATTTTTCTCTGATGTTCTTCTGAAGAACATCAGGAGAACATTTCTGAAGCTCCTTCCTGCTTCTGCAAGGTCAACATGGACACTTTGTTACTCAGTGAGAGAAATGAATGATGCTGTGGCTCCATCACTGTGTTGGACCCTGGTCTCCAGTGTTGCCAGCTCCAGGCTGCTGAGCAGCACTGGACACTGGACACTGGAACCCTGTGAGATCCAGGAGTCCAGGAACCTTCAGGTCCTGAGCCCCTGCTCTGTTCTTCAAACATGGTACTGATGGAAACATGCTCCTCATGCTGGAGAAGGCAGAAACTCAGAGTGGCAGCAGCTTCATCATCTGGTGCAGGAGATGATGAAGCTGCTGCTGCTGCTGCTGGTTCTTGCAGTGCCCAGTCCTGCCAGCAGTCACCACTCCTCATTGGCTGGCCTGGCTGGGTTAGGATTGGTTCCCACCATCAGTTAGACACCTCAAAGCAATGACACCTGACCAGTCCACTGCTCCTGCTGTTGGAGCCCCCTGGTGGTGGTGCTGCTGCTCACTAACAGGAGGCTGTGGTCGTGCAGGTCCTGCATGGTGGAGGAGTCTGGGACCCTGGAGTCGCAACTGGAGGCCACCAAGGTAAATTTCACTGTCAGGGCTTCTCACACACGAGAAAGTCGCACAAAAGAGCTGCGTGCTGGTGAAAAGGTGACTGAACTGACCGAGTGTCACTGCTGCTGCTGCTGCTGCTGCTGCTCCAACAGAGGAAGCACCAGGAGATCAGGGCCATGCGCAGCCAGCTGAAGAAGATCGAGGACCTGGGCGCGGCCATGGAGGAGGCCCTGATCCTGGACAACAAGTACACAGAACACAGCACGGTGGGCCTGGCCCAGCAGTGGGACCAGCTGGACCAGCTGGGCATGAGGATGCAGCACAACCTGGAGCAGCAGATCCAGGCCCGGTAGGAGCCGCTCAGCACCGCTAGCCGCTGGCTGGCTAACAGTGCTAGCGGGCAGTGTGTTGACTCTGATCCTCCGTGTCTTTCAGAAACACCACTGGCGTGACGGAGGAGGCCCTCAAGGAGTTCAGCATGATGTTCAAGTGAGCGTCGCTTTCATGTCAATGGGAAAAGCAAAGCTGCAAACCCCACAGGGTTGAGCTCTTTATTGAAGTGACTGACTGACTGACTGACTGATGACTGACTGACTGACCGACTATTAACATCATTTCTTCAAGTTCAGAGCAATGTAGGTATGACTGTTGTTGGCTGACTGTTGCTCTGTGTGTGTGTGTGTGTGTGTGTGTGTGTGTGCAGGCACTTTGACAAGGAGAAGTGTGGTCGTCTGAACCAGCAGGAGTTCAAGTCGTGTCTTCGCTCACTGGGCTACGACCTCCCCATGGTGGAAGAGGGAGAACCAGACCCCGAGTTCCAGGCCATCCTGGACACCGTTGACCCCAACAGGTCTGTCTGTCTGTCTGTCTGTCTGTCATTATCCAGCATGAGCAGGTGAAGAATGAAGTGGTGGAGTCTTGAATGTTGTGTGTTGTTGTGTGTTGTGTGCAGGGATGGCAACGTGTCTCTGCAGGAGTACATGGCCTTCATGATCAGCCGGGAGACGGAGAACGTCAAGTCCAGCGAGGAGATCGAAAGCGCCTTCAGAGCCCTGAGCACAGAGAACAAACCCTACGTCACCAAGGAGGAGCTCTACCAGGTCAGAGGGGGGCGCTACTGCACACCCACTATTATGGGCTGTAATCCAGTGTGGATTAGAAAAAGAAGAAGAAGTCTTTATTCTTCCCACTTTGGGAGAAATGAGTGTCATTACAGCAACAATACAGTGCAATAATAAAAGACAATGAAGAAATAAAATCAGATTATTTATAGACAATCCCCCGATGTTGACGGTTGATTTATTTGTGGAGTTTTGTTGATAATATTGGGAGATAAAAGACGCTTTGGTTGCACATTAATGAGAAGAGCTGAGTGCAGCTGTCCAGCCTGGTGGCTGCAGGGAGGCATGATGACCTGCGGGGGGCGCTGCAGTCCTGGTTCTCACCCCTCCCTCCCCTCCTGTCTTCCAGAACCTGACCAAGGAGCAGGCCGACTACTGCCTGTCGCACATGAAGCCGTACCTGGACAGCAAAGGCCGCGAGCTGCCGTCCGCCTTCGACTTCGTCGAGTTCACGCGCTCGCTCTTCGTCAACTGACCCCCCCCCCGCTCAGCCACCACCAATCAGGACGCGTTTCCCCTCCCCCACACACTTCCACAGGAACACTTAGCTTGCAGTGCATGAGATTCCTACTAGGGTTGCCACCTGTCCCGTTGTTCCCACAATCCCACTCTTTTTTCCACCATCTGTCCTGGGAAAAATAAAACCTCTCCCGGGACACAAACCTGTCCCGTTTTTTAGGGAAAATTAAAATGACAAAACCTCATTTGATTTTGCCCCCTCGACACACTTGAGAGATCCCCCCCCCTTCGAGATGTCCCAGATTTGGAACTCTAGGAGGTGGCAACCCTAATTCCTACTGATTAGCCTCAGCTGTGCTATTTATCCTAGCTCGTAGCGCTTTGTACCTGAGCTAGCGTCGTCACTGTGTCTGCGTTGAATGTGTTTTTGCTGTTAACTTGTGCTTTCAGTAACTTAACACACACCCCCCTGTAGTAACAATGTTGAAACACCTGAACTGCAGTGTGCTTTAATAAATGCTTCTGGTTGGAAATCATCTGCAGATGTTTTGGACTTTTGTTTATTTGACTTCTGTTGAAAGCCTGGCGTCTCAATCTGACAGCTGATTGGCCATCTGCTCCAGCTGCCGGCTTTCTCTGGGCTTCTGCTGCGTCAGCTCGGCGCTCAGCCTCCAGATGCAGACGCTTGCGTCCGTTGTGCCCACGGCCAGCAGCTCGGGGCTGGCAGGGTTGAAGGCCAGACAGGTGGCAGCGTGAGCAGCTTCCCCCTGGCTGATGGTGGCTGCTGGCTTCAAGGTCCTGACCCCAAGGTCAAAGACCTGCACTTCACCTGGACACCAAGATTAGAGGAGATTCAACTTTATTGTCATTGCACAAGTCACAGGTGCACAAGTCACAGGTGCACACACACACACAGCACTGGGGAAGACCCAGTTTAACCAGTGTCAATCCAGCCATGAAGGCCAGAATCAAAACAAACCAAAAGCTCAATATTAATAAATATTAATAAGTGAATTATTTTTTGAACGCACCAGTTCCCGTGGCAGCGGCGAAGACCAGCGGTCTGGCCGGAGACCAGCGCACCTGGAAGACGGAGGAGTGGGAGACCCTGATGGAGAGCAGCGGCTCGGAGCGCAGCAGCGAGTGGAGGTGGACCTCACCGTCAGCACCTGCCTGCACAAACAGGTTCCTGGAGGTGCGAGTACAAATCGCAGGTCACTGGAGGCCCGTGCAGTTCACACAGTGACTCGGTCTTATTTAGTACAGCCCATAATATCCTCAATATGACGCTACAGCGTGAGAGTCCATAGAGAATCACACTGACACACACATCACCTTCATGCAGGGACCTGGTGGTGGAGCAGCACTTAAATCATTCAGACTCAGCAGCTGAGGCCACTGAGGCTGCCAACACTCACCAATGATTCAGTCCACCAACACTAAACTCTGCTGGTTCTAGTGGTGGTTCTAGGAGGTTCTGGTGGTGGTGCTGAGGTGGTTTTAAGTCATTCTAGGTGGTTCTAGTTTGTTATAGTGGTGATTCTGGGCTGGTTCTAGTTGGTTCTTGGTGGTTCTAGTGTTGGTTCTAGACCGGACATGGGCAAACTACAAAACTGCAAACTCTGTTGTTTCCTCCATCCATCTGCTGCTGCTGCTGCTGCTGTGGCCCCTGTGTCACATTCTAGAAGCCACTGTGACCCACCAGTCTACCAGTTTGCCCCACTGGTCCATGTAAAATAACTTCATCATCTTATTTATGGGAAAATTTATTTTTCTGAGTGTTTGGTCCAGCAGAGAAGAAGAGAAGACCTAGCTGGTCCTGATGCCCCTCCCCCACTGTGAAGCAGTTACCTGTGGAAAGGTGAGCAGTGGATGGAGTGGACGGGGCCGCTGGCCTGCCTGAAGGAGAAGACGGCGGGGGCCCTCGGCGCCACCGTGTGGCCCGGGCTGCTCACTGCAGCCAGAGCGTGGCAGGAGAAGGAGCAGCGGAGCAGCAGGCCGCCCTCAGAGCCCAGCAGGAAGGTGTTGGAGTCCCATGGGGACAGAGCCAGCGAGGTTAGGCCCACCACGCTGGAGCTGGAGCTGGAGCTGCTGCTGTGGCCTGCAGCCTGGCGCTGGCACCAGAGGAGAGCACACAGTGTTGGTGGCACTCAAGCAAAAGTATACACACCTGTGTAGAAGAAATACTCTGGGGAAACTATTGGTTCAACTCCTTGGATCAAGTAGAAGAAAGTTCTGAAAGGTCCAGTGTGGAGTACTGGGCCTGATTCATGATGTTCATATTGGTAGCAGCTCAACATACTGCCCACAAACACATTACTAACAGTGTCTACTGGCAGTTCCTCCAGTTAGAACAGAGAACCTCTGCAGACCAGTCAGGGTCCCAGTACTCCAAGTTAGCTGCCATCTTGCACCAGCTATGGAAGCCTGGTGTGGACAATCCAGCTGCTTGACTGTGAACTTAATGCCAAACACACCATCAGGTGGCCTCCTTAAAGATCTGTTGTTTTTTCAATGAATGAAGAAATGAGTTTGTTCAATAACAAAACCCCGCTGGTTTTCTCCAGGTCGACTTCTCTCTCCTGACAACCTGCTGAGCAGCGGGCGCCAAAGTGGAGGTACTCAGTGAAATATGATGGACTTTATCATGGAAGCAGACGACAGCAGAGTTGAAGCAGCTCCACTTGCAGCAACAACAACTCAAACATCACAATCAGTCAAAGACTTTGACTGATACACAAGTTGTATCTTTGACAGACTTTCAAGCATAAAGTCACCAGCAGGTTTTCCTCCAACAGCACAGTAGTACAGTAGTACTGTAGTACTGTATCTTTGTACAAATGTCGAGAGTGAAAATACAAAAGCAGTTAAGTAAAGTACAGATACCCAAAAAATCTACTCAAGTACACTAAGAAAGTATCTGTACTTTGTTACTTCCCACCTCTTGAATACACACAGGCAGTGTTAGTAGACAGGCTTAGCAAGTATTGGAAATATTAGAGAGAAAACTTTGCAATAACTGAGTACTAACTACAACTAGTTACTAACTAATAGTAACTAACAGTGACTGGAGTATTTTGACTGAAGACTGACCTTGAACCTGCTGCTGCTGCTGCTGCTGCTGCTGCTGCTGTGTGGGAGCTGCTGTTGGACCAGAGCATAAGCAGCAGTGAGGCTGAGGTTCTGCTGGTCCAGTGAGTCCAACCTCCAGAGCAGAACCTTCCCTCCAGAACAGCAGCTCAGCAGGCCGTAGTCTCCCTTCTTCTGCTGCTGCAGCTGCAGCCACTCCACCTGCACCAACACACTCACACTGTCACTGCTGCTGCTGCTGCTCAGCACTGCTAGACACTGACTCACAGTTCACCTCAGCTCATTCAACTCAATCAATGGCTAGCAAACTATTTGACAGTGTGCTGGTCCACTGATTGGCTGAGGAAATCATCTCCTCTTGTCAACATTCTTTGAGCCACAACACATTTTTCACTGCACACCACCAATCAAAATATTATAAGAAGCCAAATCATGGCAATGCAGTGTCTTCACGTATTTCTACTCAGTCAGTGTGAGGCCTGTTAGGATGAGAACCACAATGCCTTCCAGATGTGCCGAGTCATGTGACGGAGATGCTGATGGCCTCACGTGATAAACGGGCTCCCGGTGGCCGTCTGCTGACATCCCAGTCTGGACCAGTACAGGGTCTCTGGTTCCACTGGTGTCCCAGACCACCACCTCTCCAGTGTACAGACCCCCTGCAGCATAACACACCCAGTTCATATCAAGGTGCGTCAGTCACCATTCATTAGTTGCTTATTAGCAACATATTGGCTCTGAGTTGAGTCATTGTTAAGCATTTATTAATGCTAGCAGTTAGCTGTTAGCTATGAGATTTCCCTCTATGACCTCAGAATGAAGCTGATGTCTGTGAATGTGACCTCAACATGCTTCCCTTAGTATGAACAGTGACTCTCACTTCATGGTCATGGTCTGTTCTTAGGGTTAGGGTTCTTAGGTCACACAACACTAAACTGCACGTCTTCATAGAGTCCACATGAGTCTGAATCAAGTCTTTGTTACTGGTGTCTGTTTGCCACAGTGAAGTCACACCTGGATCACAACTAACTCACTAGTAGTTGAACATTATTAACCAATGTGTGTCCCCTAATCTAAAGTTCCCTCCTTTCCACGCTGTTAATATAGTACAGTACAAACTAACCCTACCCTAACCTGTCTAACCCTGTGTAACCTGTTACAGGTGCTTTTGTTCAACAACAACAACAACAACACAAAAGCTGTTTGATTTGCTGTAAATAACTGCTTGTTCTGAATCAAATGGCAGGAAACGTGCTTTTGCGAGAGTACTCGGAGTACTCGGAGTACTCGGAGTAGTCAGAGTACTCTGAGGGAGCGCTAGCCATGTGAGTGACTGACTGGAGCAGCTGGTTGTGGTCACCTGCGATGAGTGCGGGCTGGCTGGGGTGGCAGCACAGTGCAGTGACTGCAGTGGGGACGTCCAGGGTCTGGGCAGCCTGCTGGGCCTTCAGGCCTCCACGCTGGAGGTTCCAGGTACAAACCAGTGAGCTCTGAGTGCTCCAGTCGCCACTGTCAATCCTGTGGAGCGCACGGAAGCACAGTGACTGCTTGCACAAAGAAAGCTCAGAGTGAGCGAAGCTCTTCTGGTCCTGGACGGCTGAGCCACTGAGCCACTGAGCCACTGCTACTTTACTTCTCTGCCTCAACTTCTCTATCACGTATTCACACAGCACTGCACTGCGTGTAAAAGCAGATGTGAGAGATCAGGCTGGGCTCTGTCAGTGATGACCAAGACTTTGGAGAGGCCGGTCCTCAAAGTCTGGCTGTCAACACTCAGCAGCTGAGTTCAGGACCCACGACTCCAATCAACAGCCGATCCGTTCCCAACGCAGCTATATAGAAATATATATATGTATATATGTATATGTGTATATATATATCTATACTGTACTTCTGTTGCATCTCATCTGTGGCCAAGTTGTATCAAAGAGACGTATAATGAGAACATACCGGCCGTAGGCGCAGGCAATGAGGCGTCCTGTGCAGCCCCAGGACACTGCAGTCACATGCAGGCCTCTCTCTGCAGCACTGGGCTGCTGCAGGCAATGCAGGCACGACACCTGCAAACACACAGCAACCAAGTGCACAACAGCCTTGACAGATGAAAGATGTCAACACTGGGACAATTCACACCAACGTCCACTGGTCTTGCTTACGCGATCGATGCGGTCTTCCCAGTTGACGTTGAACCCGTCGAAGGCGTGACTGCTGTCACTGCTGGCCAGCTGCTGAACCACATCGTCCTCCACCCGCTGGAGGAACTCCTTCAAGCCGCTGTGTTGGAGCTGCTCTGCTGCTGCTGCTGCTGCTGCTGCTGCTGCTCCGTGCTGAGGCTCTGTTTGTGTCCCACTGTCAGTGGACCACACTGACTGCACTGCAGCCTCAGCAGCCAGCAGGGCTTTGGTCTGACATCCTCTCTGAGAACAACAGGAAGTCAAAACTGTTTTTCTTCAAGAGTAACGGCGTCCTAACATCAAACTCTAGTTTAACCCAAACTGATTTTGTTTAGTCAGGAAAATAACAGCAGACTAATGACAAGGTTTATCAACCCTGCCAACCTGCACGTTTGCGGCGAGAAGGTTCAAGATCTTCGCTGAAGACCCTGCCGAGCACCGTGTTGGGTTCAGGGACCGTCGTAAAAAACAACAACAACAAAGCAGTACCCGCATTTTTGATTTGTACAACCATTATATTTATATATATATTTTTTTAGTGAAATACAATAACATGGAGGATAACAGTATTGTTCCTGTCACATTATTATATAAGTCTTACACTTTTGAAATAGCTGAATGCAATCTGAACTTCTCACCACTTTTATTTGTTTGTTTTATCTCGACACAAATATTCGATGGCCTTTACTTTTACAGAAATGCTTCAGAAAAACCTTTCGATTACTTACAGTAATTTAAACTATTTTCATCTCTTTTCTTTTGAATCAGCTGTGTGGAATTGCAGCCAACAGACGACTTGAACGTACCGACTGGTTGTGGAAGGATTGTTGGGATCTTCTCCACGAAGACTGGAGCTCCACACAGGCCGCAGCCTCGTCACTGAACATCATCATCATCGTTCCAGAGTCACTGGACATCATCGCGTCACTGTGTTTCGTCTTCTGCTCGAAGACGGACCGCGGTTTGCGATCTGCAAGCGGGCAGCTCGGTTGCTCATAGCAACACCAAGCCAGCAAGTTAGCTAGCTAGCTAGCTAGCGACCGAAGACACTGCTCTCTCAAATGTCATTGGTCAAACCAGCTGCCGATCTACAGCAGTAGGTTTTTTCTTTATAATTTTTAATGGCGGTTGTCAAACCGCATTTTGGTGCGCTACCGCCACCAGCTGGAAGGGAGAACAACAACAACACACAGGCCCAGGAGCAACAGAGGGCGGATAAAGATTCTTTAAGTCAGTGTTGGCCAACCTCTGTGCCGCGGCCCCACTAGTGTACCGTGAGATCATGTCAGGTGCGCCGTGAAAAATGATCCACATCCGCGTGATTGGTCGAGCAGAGAGCTAGCTAGCTAGCTAGTTAGCATTTCCTCAAGTGATCTACAAGCACTCAGCAGTTTTTTCCTTCTTGATTTCATGTAGGGACGCGTGTGGGAAAAGCACAAGTTGAAAAGACTGAATTAGCCAAAACATTATGTATACATTTATTTATTTATTTAAACAAAGCAACTGTAACACTTAGTTTCATGTGACAGACTTGCAGTAACTTCAGAACTGCAGAATTCAGAGGCGCCAGAACGTCCGGCCGAGCTGAACCTTCACTCTGGAAGTTATGTTTGGTAGTAAAAAACAAAAATTACAATTGAAACTTAGTTGTGGATACCATAGAAAACAAAATGAAAAATGACTCAACAGATCAACGTGTTTTAAAGTTATTTTGTCAGGAAAAACCAGAAGTTGAACAGTGTGATTTTTAGTGCAGCGTTGGACCCAAAAAACAGTCAAATGGAAAAAAAACAAACACACAACGCCACCCCCACAACGCAGACATGGAAGTCATGAAAAGACTAAATACTCACAATTGTCTCACATCACAAAATGTAACACGTTTGCAAAGGGTGTGACTGTACAGCAATGAACTAAATGCATCATCTCGTTGTCAAGAGACGTTTTCATGCTGGGTAACGTGTGTACAGACAAACTGACCAGCAGACACTTTGTGTGTGTTGTGTTCCAAACATTCCAACACAAACTCAGTCGAGCAGAAACAGCGACGCCATGTGACGGTGGCGGTCGCTGTTCAAGCTTGTTAGCAGTTTGAACAGATCGCGGCTTCATTCACTGTCATGTGACGGCTGAATATCCACCACAGTGCACTGGTATTTCTAAAAGGACTGTGCGATCAATTATGAGGACTTTGACTTCTGCGTGAACGTCACTGGATCTCCGCTGGCAGCCAAGCGTCGATGAAAAGAGGCTTTTTTCTCTTGTGTTCGTTAGAATGACAACAGTGAGGTGTGTTGATTGAAACGTGTTTCTCATTGGTCGTTGGCAGGTGGAGCAACCGACAGCAGACTCATGCCGCTCAGTTTACCATGTGGAACTGGAAAGATTCTGTTAACTGAAGCACTCGGACCACGAAGACGTAGTTTTGGGTTTGATGGCGAATTTCAATTGTGAGTTGAACCTTGGACAACAACAGCAGATATGATTGAGAGGATCAAGCTTGGACTCTTTGCTGCTCTGAAGAGGTCTCATGCCTCATGCTTGTGCAGGTCACAGTCAAGGTCAGTCAAGGTCGGTGATGTGAGACAAACTCTGATTGTGAGTATTTATCCTTCGCTGGACTTTCATTGGTCCCATCTCCCCGAACCTTCCCTTCACTTTTCAGCTGGGTGCAACAATCTCACCGAGATACAGGTTCACCCCCCCCACACCCCCCTAAAAAAAAGCATTTACAGTGGTTACAATAGTGGAGAGGAATAAGCTGGTGCTGTAAAATTGAATTCCATTAGAACAGTAAGTAAACAAGAAAGAAAGAAGAGAAAGTTCAACCTCTGCCAGGCCTCGATGCTGCCCCCCTGTGGAGGTTTCATACAATAGAACAGAAATGGTGACGGTCTTGCATGGAAACTGCTGCTGCTGTCAGTGTCTGGTCTAGGATGACGTGACGTGCAGGACTTTGTTTTCAATGTTTCTTTGGGAGGTGTGGACAAACAGTAGGGGGGAGGGGGGAGGAGGGGTCGCCCAACCAACCAACCAACCGCGCACCCTCCCACCAGCCATTGAGACGATAGGATGCTAAACAGGCTGTGGCTGCAGGGGAAGAGAACAGACACATTGACAATATACACAATCTTCTTTTTTCTTCAAAAAAAAAAAAAAAAAAAAAAAAATGGGGGGGGTTGCCTTGTCAAGTTGTGGGACGGTCAGACGATTGGAGCGGCTCTTCAATCGTCCTCACCATCATCCTGAAAACAACAACACATCTATAATATCTGTGTGTATATACACAGTATTATATATAGAATATATATATATATTCTATATATTATATCTGAATGGTCCTGAGTGGCAGTTTGATGGGATTTGGACTGATTGACCTGTGTGTCTAAAGCAGGAGTCAAACCTAAACACTCAGTGGGGCTAAAAATGTCAAATGCTAAATTTGGCCCACGGGCCAGAGTTTGCCCACCCCTGCAGTCACGCAGTCGCCCACCACCAGCGCCACCTGTAGGCTGTGGTCATCCAAGTTGCTGCTCAACAGTCTGGTAACTTTGAAACGGTGCCGCAGCAGAAATACTCACGTCCTCTTCCTCGTCCTCGCCTTCACCCTCCTCTTCCTCCTCGCCCTCGTCGATGTCTTCCAGACCCTCCTCTTCCTCTTCCTCTTCGTCCTCGTCATCGTCGTCTCCGTCTTCGTCCTCCATGTCGGGGACCTCGGAAACAAGCACAACTACTGTGAAAACATAGCGTGTCCAATAGGAACCTCCCCCTTCTCTATATATGACATACGTGTGTGTGTGTGTGTGTGTGTGTGTGTGTATCACAACAGAAAGCAATAACAATATGTTGTTGCTATTGTTCTTATCATGATGTTAACATGATTATTGATTCTCACAGTATTGTCAATATCATTCTATTATCTTTGAACACAAATCACAAATCAACATTTCTCTGTTTCCATCTTTTCTCTTCTATTATGAAGCCTCCACTTTATTTTTGGTCCCCACCAAAATGTTTTTATTTCCATCCACATCATTGCTGTTTTCTCTGTCTGATGATTGCAGTATTTATTATTATTCCATATCAATACTAAACTTTTTCAGCTGCACTGTACTATTGCACAATAAAGTATTTTTTTCCTTGAGTAGAGTAAGATGCAGACTGAGCAGCTGCGGTGGTACTAGCCAGTGATATCCAGTGCTATCCAGTGCTAGCCAATGCTATCCATTGCTATCCAGTGCTGGACAGTGCTAGCCAGTACTGGACAGTGCTAGCCAGTGCTAGCCAGTGCTGGACAGTGCTAGCCAGTGCTACCCACCAGGTAGTACTGCAGTGGGTTGGGCCAGATGTCGTCCTTGATGACCTCGCCCAGCTCGTCGGCTCCTGCGTCCGAGTGCTCGGTGAACCAGGTGAAGAAGCTCTCCGGCTCCTCGTGCTGCCGCTTCTTGCCGCTCTTGTTGGTGGTGGTGGTGGTCTGGGCCGAGCGCTTGGTCAGATCCTGAGGAGAACAGTGAGTAGCAGTCAAACCTGCACTGACTTCATGGGCTGATCTGGTGGAACAACGTGTTGCAAACATTAATGTTTGGGACCAACTCGGATGTTTCTGAATGACGCTGCCACACAACGACATTCAAGTCAAAGGAAATGTAGACCAAGGGTGTCAAACTCTGGCCTGCGGGCCAAATTTGGCCCTGCGGCGTCAGTATATTTGGCCCGCCGCTATCATGCAGCGCATGTAGCCGCTAATACTACAGATCCCAGAATGCTCTGCTGGTATTCTGCTGCTCAATCAGGACATTGACATGTGTTGATATTGATATTGATCCTGATTGATTGATATGTGGAGGAAGATTGTGTTCAATCAATATCAATGTTGGTCCCAGCTTGACCTTTGACCCCTCCGAGTGTTTGAGTTCTCGGCTGCTGTGGACTCACCTTGCCAGTCTTCCATTTGATTTCAGTGGACTTGGAAACAGGATCCCCACTTTCGTTGACGTTGAACTCTTTGGAGAGGGTTTTGTTCTCAAAGTAGGGATTCTCGTCAAAGTACTGCATGAGAAAAACACAGCTGTGTCAGTGTGAGGGAGGTCAACAAGAAGAGGTTAGGGTTAGGGTCAGAGAGTCAAGCTGAGAACTCACAAAGTCTATTCTGTATCCTGACTTGATGTCCTCAAACTCTGTGACTTCCACCCTGGACAGGTAGTGAAGAGCCTCCTCGTCCTCCTCCCCCAGCAGAGCTGAAACTACAGCACGGTCGCTCCCATTAGCACCCCATAACTAGCAAGTACTCACAAAGAATCATAGAAAACAGAAAAATGATGATTCAATCACCTTGTGGATGGTTGACAAATGTTGTGACCCAGAAGTTTGGGATTTTAGCGATGAGTTCCGAACGCTTCTGAAAGAACGGCTGACGTAGTTTGTTGTACTTCTGCTCTACTTTTAATATTTCTTCGCTGGCCTGTTCGTTCAGTCTGAAAAGAGAAGACAGAAAACATCAAAAAAGAAGTCGTTACGCATTCATCTTTGACCAATCAATAGAAAGGATCAACGTTACCTATCAATTTCATTCTGAACTTCGTCGATGTGTTCAATTGCTTCCTGTTGCTCTTTTTCTGGAAACAAATAAAAAAAAGAAACCATTTGGACAAACTAATAAACTATAATTCCTCCGTGCAAAATGTATATCTTGAAGCAAAAATGTGTGTTGGACGACATAATACGACAATAATATGTAATTTAATATCGCAATATTTCACATTCACTTTAAAATAATATACAAGACAAAAACAACAAACTAAGGAGATTAATTGTACAAAAAAGGTATCAAGTGTTATGCAAAGTCATTGAATTAAAAGCAAATCAACATCATGTTAACCCTGACTCACTTTCCAATACATCAACACTTTATTCTACAGCCGCCACGAGCGTCCGTCATTTTCCTTTATTTCACCTCGGAATGACAGAGACACACAAGCGCCGTCAGCTGGAGGACAGCTCAGTCAGCGTGTCGGTGTTTCTTTGTCATTGTGTTTTGTTGTCGTCAACTACAACTACCAGTTACTGTCAGAAATCTTTATTTTGTAATCTCGAACAATCATCACTTTAAACAAACAGCACCGCGGTCCCACAGTGTGTGAAGCTGTAAAAGTGACTTCAATCATCGCTACATGAAGCTTCTACTTTATTCACTACCAACTTTGTCCTCATAGTGGTTTAAAACGTGTAAAGCATGCGAGATAGTGAAAGATTCTGCAGAAAAACAGAAAAGAAAGAAAGACAGGGGGGCTGCACTCGCGGTGCGTTTGTTTTGTATCCCGGTGCAGCGTGCGGAGCTTCCTGATGCTCCACATCCTGTCGCTGCTGAAGGCGGCCTGGTTCAAACCGGAGCTCCGGAGAGCTGCAGCCGGGCTGCGAGCGGCTGCGAGCGGATCTTCCTTCCACCTCCGTCCCAATCACGCAGCTCCACACCGCCACAACACGCAGTGGTTCACACACACAACGTGCTCGTCCACACAGATTCAACAGAACCGCTTGCGAAAGGTGAGTTGATTGAACCACAATAAACGCACGCAGCTCGGGTCGCAGCTGCTCGGCCTGCAGCCACTCACAGCACTCAGGCTGCGGGGAATCGATGCTCTGCACCGGCCAACGACCAGCGGCTCTGTCGCTCCAGCACCGAGGCGCCAATTCAAGCAGGACCGCCACCAGTCAGTCCGTCAGTCCAACAACACCGTGGGCAGATGCACATCACGGCCATATTTACATGGCCAGCTAGCTAAGCTAGGCTAGCTAGCCACTGTTGCTAACTGGCGCTCAGCAAAGCAGCGACGCATTCCTTCACCACAGCCCGGAACAGCAGCACCGACACCCCGGGCCCGGAGGAGGTGAGCTCGCACTCGCTGCTCAGCCGTTATTCACCGCCACCACCATCTCAACCTCCCTCAACTTGGCCCACAGGCACCGTGACGGGAGCAGCGAACATGGCGGTGGCCGAGATACAGCGCCGTTCCTGCAGCTTACCGGAGCTCTCGTCCCCTCCGCCGTGGTTCGAGTTCTCCTTCCTGCTGGACTTCGCCGAAGGGGCAGACATGGTTCGGGGTTCGACCGTGGCACCTCTGGGACCAGGTTGCTTGTCTGTGCGCGGGTCCAACTCCTTTGAAGAATTCCCCCCAAAAGTTCCTTCTTCCAGCTTCACATGGACGGTGTGTTGTAGCTCAGTGTGTTGTAGCTCAGTGTGTCAGGCAGCAGCAGCAGCAGCGGACACTCGGCGGGATCGCACGCTTGTTTCTCTCTGAGACGCTGCCTCTGGCCTTTTGCTGTACCACACCGCCCCCATCTGGCCGGAGTGCAGCATCTCAACCAGTGAAAGAAGTCAGGTGAACGTGGAAACGAGTCTCTCTCGTCGGCTTTCAAAATTTAATTACTCTCGTTCATTTTTTTCCTCCATCCGAATACAGTGGTGGTGGTCTACAGTGGTGGTGGTCTACAGTGAGCATTAGATCTACACAGTTTTGGTAAGAGTGCGTAATTGGAAGACCAGATTAACATTCAGGAATCTGGTGACGTAATCTATAGTTAAAAAAAGAAGAAAAGTTCCTAGTATCTGAGTTGTTGATGTGGTTCTTGGCTTGTGTTGTTGGTCCAGGGTTGACCTCCTTCATTGGGGGGGGGGGGGCTACCTGTCTTCTCCAAGCCCTGCTTTGTATTTTACCCTTGTGTGGTAATGTGTGTGTGTGTATGTGTCCAAGTGGGTGTGACAGTGGGCGGGGCTTGGCAGCGTGATGGGGAACTCCTGCCCAGTCTCCCTGAAACGGTGAAGCCGGCAGTCACAACCATGTTGCTCTCTGTTTCTCGACGGATCTGTTGGCCTGAGTCCCAGCCCGGGTGCTGTTGTGTTGTTCTGATTCTGGTTCTGGTTATTTTCATTTTATTGTCTTCATCGTTTGCCCCTCTGCATCGAGAGGAGTCCGCCGAGGTGGCTCCAGCATCTCCTGGGGAGGTGTTCCTGCCATGTCCCCACCTGAAGGAGGCCCTGAAGAAGACCCAGGTCACCCTCGAACAGAGGGACCCTTTCCCTCGCTAGCATATTAGGCTTTGCATATAAATCAGGACACATTTTCCACCGTATACCTTTCCAATAAACAAATGTGACTATTCGCTCCTCGTTTGATTAGTTAATGTCAAACTAGACAGATCGCTAACATATGAGGTGATACAATGAAAACAGTGCCAACCATGAGATTGGTCATGCAGAGCATACAAAGCCACTAGTTTAACTGTGTAAATGATGGAAAATTTGCAGACATAGTTTCATATATGAGTGAGGAACAGAAGCAATGTCCAAGCATCAATCAGGTCAAAGTACAGTCATCAGTAATCATGATGACATTGATAAGATACAGTGAGTTGTACAGTTGGCTGAGATTATCTTAACGCTACATAGTAGACTAGTTTTATCTCTGCTGGTAAAATCAGTTTTATTCTAATAGAGATCATGGCAGACTGATGGTGTCACTTTCTCAATGTAAACGTATTATAAGCAACACAAGATATGTAACAGTCATTTACAGCTGGACTTTAATGAACTGACAAACAGCATAACAAGACGCATTTATTAAAATAAAGAAAAAAATGAATAAATAATTAAGAGACTTAAAGATTCAGCAATCAAGTGTAAAAAGTGCTGCAAACACTCCAGTCAATTCTCTGAAGCGGCGCTAAAGCAGTCACTGATTCTCTCATTCAAGTCAGAACATGAAACAAACATTTTTAAACAGAAAAGTTTAACGTTGTGTCAAAAACAGATTTTTTGGGGGGTTGTACGGTAATTCAGGACCTTTTCTAGTGGTTATACGGTGTATTGCTGTGTGTCACGTCGAGAGACTGGACCAGTGCCGTGAATTCATTTCATTTCCTCGCCAAAACTCCAAATTTAACCTACAGAGGGAGTTTATTATTATTATTATTATTATTATTATTATTATTATTATTATTATTATTATTATTATTATTATTTAATGTTGTTAATAACGGTTGATCGATCAATGCCGAGTCTGTGAGAGCGTTTCATCGTTTCGATCTGCGCTCTGATTGGCCCTGCTGGTCGCGGGAGGCGGGACCTTGTGCGGAGCCGAGCATCCAGTGCGCCTACCTGTCACTTCCGGCTGCTATTTATCACATTTACCTTTTGGTTTTGAGCTGCTGCGGTTCATTGCGGCGTCCTTATTGGCTGATGTGCGTCATTTTATTGGATCCATCGCGCAGGTTGATCCGCAGTCGTGGAGCAGCAGACGTTGAAGAATCACTGCGTCTCCGCGCGTCGCCGATTAACGCGAACCCAACAGAGAGCAGAACACGGCAGCAGCAGCAGCAGCAGGAGGAGCAGCAGCAACATCAGCAGCAGCAGCAGGAGGAGGAGGAGCAGCAGCAGCAGCAGCAGCAGGAGCAGCAGCAACATCAGCAGCAAGAGGAGGAGGAGGAGCAGGAGCAGCAGCAGGAGGAGCAGCAGCAACATCAGCAGCAGCAGCAGGAAGAGGAGGACGAGGAGGAGTAGCGGCAGCAGCAGCAGCAGCAGCAGCAGGAGGATCCCTGCTGTTGCTGAAGAGAGAAAGAGGTGAGCAGCGCAGTGCAGCAGGGACGAGCATGAGCAGCAGCAGCAGCAGCAGCAGCAGCAGTCGGCGCAATAAACGAAAAAAAATAAAAAAATAAATCAACATAAATCAAAACCCGCAGCCAAACATCTCACACAGTCGTGACAGTCGTGTCGCTGCAGCGCCACCTGCAGTTCGACTGCGATGTTGACGGAATCGGTGTGTTTCCACGCGCACCCCGTTTTTTTTCTTTTCTTTTTTTTAAATGGCACCTATTTTTTTCGTCCTTAAATTGTCTGTTTTCAGAATCAGGCAGCAGATGCTGGATTCATGTCTGACAGGCTTCCAACCATTGAGTGTCCAAGAATCAATCAGAGGAAAACTGTTGGCATCAACGACTGACAGACAAATGAACACATTTCTCCAAACAGTTCTGACACAAGGAATTCAATACAATATTTGACAATCTAGTGATTCTGTTTGCTTTTTAATGCATGGCCAACACACGGCCTGAAACGCTTGTTTGGAAACTGTTTTCTCCATATCAATGCCATCTAGTTGACCAACGCTACACTGCTAAATGCTACCAGGATTCACAGCGTCAGCTGCATTACTTTTAACTTTCCTTCTTTGCCAACACCAACCATATTTTGCAGAATCTTGACGCAGGCGTGGGCAAACTATGGCCCGGGGGCCATATGCAGCCTGTTAAGCTTTTTAATCCGGCCCTCTGAACTTGAAGAAATGATATTAACAGTCAGTCAGTCATCAAACAGCTGTTTTTCCTCCATGTTTCCAGTGTTTTCAGAGGCATTTCAATAAAGAGCTAAACACCCTGCTGGTCTAGGGTGGTTCTGGATGGTTCTGGGTGGCTCTAGGTGGTCCTGGATGGTTCTAAGAGCTAAACACCCTGCTGGGGCTTCAAAGACTCTGATTAGATTGCAACTTTGCTGTGCTACATTTTCAGTTGACAAGCAACATGTTTTCTCCATATCCCAGGATAGATTGGAGCTGCTTGGTCTTCAAGCCTTCAACTTGAAGATGGGTTAGGGTTACCTAATCCTAACCCTAACCCTAATTCTAGGGGAGTGGCTTAGGGACACCTAACCCTAACCCACTCCCCTAGAATTTTCTTTCTGATCTCCTGATACAACTCTGCTTTCTGTGGGCCATGTTCAGTGTGGTGCACACCTCCATACCAAACAGTGACGGCTTCTCCTCCTTCAACCAGTCAGACTGTCTGATTCTTCCAGGTGTGAAGTTACACCTGTGATGCTGATGACAGGAGACGCCTCAGTTTAGTTGTAACGTCAAACCATCACATCATTTCCCCAATGTTCATAAATGTTGTGGGTTAAACAAAGACCCCACAACGTTTACAACCGACAACAAAACCCACACACCCAAAACCCACACATCAGACAAACAAGCTCAACCTCCACATCTTTACATCTCGGCCATACAATGCAAAATACAGTCATTGTAAACTCACATACGCCTGCTTTATTATAATATAATAAAATTATTAATAAAATAGATCAATCAATCAAGATTGGCTTTCTGATTCGAGCTGCATTGAATTGAGCTGTATTATCTTCCTCTCAAGTGCTTTCAAATGGAGGTCATTTACTCTTCGGTGGCTATTGCATCACTTTTCTGTCTCTTTTTTAGTCATTTTAATAATATTTTAGTAATGTTTCTTAGTGTAATAACAGCAGGGTGCGTAGATTTCCAGCGTCAAAGTATTTCTTTTTTTTTAATAGGATAGATGAGAAAAGCATCCATTTCTGTGGACAATTGAATTGAAATGAATGCCTTTATTAATTCCACATTGGGGAAATTTGCAACAAAACGTAGTGCAAAGAGAAGGAAAAATGATATGAATTAAAAATAAATAAAAATAAAGGTAAAATATTTATAAAGTAAAAGGGAAAACAAGATATTTTCACCGCACAAACGGTTGTATTATTTACAGTTATTGACATAATGGTTGATTTCACAGTGTTTGTTAATTAAAGGATTCTTTGTCTCTCTACTCCAGGCATGGATGAGCAGAAGCAGGCCGCCGCCGCCGCCGCCGCCCTGACTTCTGACCCCCAGCCGTCCACCTGAGAGGATGTACCGTAAGAACGGCCTCTCGGACGGAACCAGCGTCACTTCGCTCACCTCAGAGGTAACACGAGGACGTTAAGACGTTAAGAGGATTTCAGAGTCAAGTCAACACTCTTTGCTTTAGTTTGTCCCAAGAAATAATTATATCAATTAAGAATTAAAATATTTTAAAAAAAAAAAAAAAAAATAAAATATATATATATATATATATATATATATATATATATATATATATATATATATATATATATATATATAAAATAAAGTTAACATAATAATAACAATATTAATAATGATAAGTATATATAAATAATAATATAAATAAATACATAATAAAATCTAAAATAAATTGTATGAATTATGAACTTAATTATATTAATAAATATTCATCGACAAAGAAAGGAAAAAAAACAAGCCGTGATGTGACTGAAGTGTGAGGGATAAAAAAAAAAGGAAAAGAGTTTTTCATGGATGAATGGATGTGAGCCATCACTGCTCCTTTTCACATACATTGTGTTCATGTTTATCTAAATAATAAATAAGGTGTTAATGTGAGTATGTGTGTGTGTGTTCCTCAGGCTAGCAGCAGCTCGGACTCAGTGGAAGGACCTTGTGTCGACTGCGCGGCTAAGAGCTACGATGCAGTTGTCTTCGACGTCCTGAAGGTGACGCCGGAGGAGTTCGCCGTGAGTGACGCACATTTTTACAATGGTTCCAAAAAGATCAGAAAATCACATTGGAGGTTTTAATCCAAGGAATCTTCTACTAGCATTGTGTTGATACGTGTTCTTACATCATTCAGAAATGTTCAAGTGCTTGGGTTATCTTGGGGTTATCTTGGGGTTATCTTGGGGTTAGCTTTGGGTTAGCTTTGGTTAGATTGCCTCAAACCCAATGTTCTTGTTTCTTCAGGGCCAAATCACCCTGATGGATGCGCCGGTGTTTAAAGCAATCCAGCCGGAGGTGAGAGACTCCATCCTGCTCAAGAGACTCATCTCTAATAGAACTTGCCTTTCCTGACCAAAATATTCTATTTGCCAGTTTTCCAAGGTATACAAAAACTCATTGCATTGCTATTATGGAAATCATCTTCACGTAGAAGGTTCATTTGGGGGCAACTGGACTTGTTGTTGCCATCTTGAAGGGTTAGGGGTCCTTTCATCCAAAAGGCTTCTTCAGTTCTGAGAGAAAAAGGTTGGAGAGTCCCAAGTGTTGAACCACCAGGAGGTGTAGGTAGTTGGGGCTAAAGGCTGATGGTACCTACCTAAATCTTCTGGTGGTTCTACAGGTGGTTCCTTCAAGTTATAAGAGGTTCAGTTGGGGCAACTGGACAGGTTCTTGACATTTTGAAGGCATCAACAGCTTTTGTTGAAAAACGCTGTAAAAAAAAATCAACACTTTTGCTAACAGAAGATACCATCTGCCCTTGAGCCCCACCTACCTCCACCTTCTGGTGGTTCAACACTTTGGACTTTCCAACACCCTCTTCCCAGAACTGAAGAAGCCTTTCAGCAAGCCCATTTGCTCTAACTGAACCTCATTTAACTTTAAGCCCCCCCCCAGACTCTGCTGTATATGTGTGATTCTAAATTACACCAGAGAACAGTCCAACACTGCCCCCGTGTGGTGTCCCAAGTCAAGACACGTTTCATTGATCTACTATTTATCTAATATAATATGATATCATGTTATATATGTATATATGAATAATAATATAATACACACATATATATATATATATATATATATATATATATATATATATATATATATATATATATATATATATCATCTAGTATTTTGGTACATATTCAATTCAATGTTCAAGTATCTCTATCTATCTATTTAATATCCATCTATCTGGTGTCTATCTCTCTATCTAGTTCCTTTATATCTACCTCATTGTGCTCTCTCTGCAGGAGCTCTCCAGTTGTGGATGGAACGGTCGAGAGAAACACAGTTTGGCTCCAAACGTGGTTGCGTTCACACGCAGGTTCAACCAGGTTTGTCTCATGCATTTTTTAACTGTGTTCACGTTTTAACTCAAATACTTTTGCAAGCAAAGTAAGTACAGTTCCACGTTACGTTTATGAATAATAATCGGGGGGAAAGTCTGTCAATATTTTTAATTTTTTGTCATTTATAATTGTGTGTGCTGCTCCGAGTCGAGAAAACAGTGGTGCTATTATAAAAGAGGCCAGAAGGGGGCACTGAAGGGAGTTAGTAGGGTCTAGCCCACTAGGTTGAAACTACACAAGAATGTGTTGTTGTTAGTGTTGATTGTATATCAGGAGGGTTTTTATTCATTTATTTATCTGTCTTATTTTATTTTATGGTTCCACACTGATGGTTCCACTGGTTCCACTGGTTCTCTATGTTCCAGGTGAGCTTCTGGCTGGTGAGAGAAATCTTAACGGCGCAGACGCTGAAAATTCGTGCTGAAATTCTGGGCCACTTTGTCAAGATAGCAAAGGTGAGTTCATTTTGTAATTCTTTTTTTTTTTTTTTTTGATTTTATTTTAAACTTTTATTTCAAATATGCAAATATTTGAGGAGGCTCCCTAACTGGCTAACTCCCTAACTTTTGTATTTGATTTTGTATGTGACATGTGACCAATCAAATCTTTTTAATCTATTGAATGTGTTTTGGCAGAAACTTTTGGAGCTCAACAACCTTCACTCGTTGGTGTCTGTGGTGTCGGCGCTGCAGAGCGCCCCCATCTTCAGACTCAACAAGACCTGGGCGGTAAAACACAAACACATCAAACACATCACAATGAGAATCAGCTTCATTGGCCAAGTCATTGGCATACCAAACAAGGAATTTGACTCTATCAGGGGTTTCCAGTGTCACTTCTGCTTCAATTTCAGTGACTCACTGAAGAGTGTTTACAGAGTCTGGCTTTGTTTCAACAGTGTGCAGCGATCACAACTCTCTTTACGTGTGAAATTTTTTAAAACAATTTAACTCTGAAGATCTTGTTTGTCTATATCTATGTTACATTTAGAAAAATTGAAATGATTGATGGAATGAAACAATGTGACACATAGACAAAGTTGAGTTCAGTTAATGGATTACATATGGACTATACATATGTATACGTATGTGTATATATATAATATATATATATACACACACCACGGATGAGCTGCAGACGCTTTTGGTGTAAATTGTGCGTGAAAAATAGAACATCTGTGTATTTTTCCAAAGCGGCACGGTTTTACTCTTCTGGGACTCTTCTGAAAGTCCCACACCACGCCTGCACCACACCTGGTGTGAATTTGCACACTGACTTTAACCGCCAGGTAGTTTAAAACGCCACAGACGCTTTTGGTGTGAATTTGGGGGTAAGGAAGCCGGGTGTGGACATTCCAGCTGGCTATTGAGGGGGAACGCTGGCGTCCTCAAAGAAAGCCAATGAGGAAGAAGAAGAAGGTGGACGAGGGAACGGGGTTTGGGTGCGCAGGGCTACCATAGTTCACTGGCAAGCTCAGGAGGGGAGGGAGAATTCTGAGTTTCGATACTGTGACTGGAAACAGTTACAAATGAAGATTTTTAAAACACAACACGTTTTTCTTCCTTCTCTCTTAACGTGTTAGTTGATCAGTCGGAAGGACAAGGCCACATTTGAGAAGTTAAACTACCTGACGTCCAAGGAAGAGAACTACATCCACATGAGGGACTACATTCGCTCCCTGAAGATGGCACCGTGTATCCCCTACCTTGGTAAGTTAAAACACCCGTGCTTTAATTCTGTTGTTAATATCCTCACATCTTATTTACGACGTAATTTAACAGTTGTGAATCCACATTAAAGACATTTTCTTTAATTCTTCACCTCATGTATTGCTCTTCTTAACCCTTTAGGCGCCATGGTCGCGAAATTGCGACAAGCGTCATTGTTGAATTAAACAGGCCATAGCGGCAAATATGGTTCTAAAAATAGTTTCCACTTTACACCAGGAGATGGCAGATACCTGTGGCTTCAATCTGAGCCGCATTTGTGGGGGTGTTTATATTCAGATTTCGGAGTATAAATAGAGAGAAAGCCTCAGTCGAGGAGACGAGGAAGTGGTTGTCGTGGGAGCAGAGAGAGAAAGACAGCGAATTTTACCGAGAATACATTGCCGAGAGGTTTGTTCGTTGACAAAGTACTTCGTAAAGTAATGTCTGACTCAGATAACGAAGAGGAATATTCGCACTCTGACGATGATGTTCAGTCGTCCCGTGAGAGCGAGCCTGCCGGTGCGTCTTTACGCATGAGGATGAGGGGACGTGGTGGGGGAAGCAGGAGTGCTCAAAACACCGCTAATGGTGACGGAGGGCGCAGTCAGTTAGTGATCAACGTGGTAGAAGCTGTGGGAGGAAACGCCCAGCCAGTGCCGGTGGAGGCAGCAGAGATGTTCGTGGTCACCCTGTAAATTACAGTGATGATGGCTGGGTCTGTTTGAGATATGTGGAAAATTATCAAAAGTGGATAAAACATTTTGATGAGCCAGGACCCAGACGCTGACGACTCCTGGTTTGTGGAATTGGAAAACTGCTTATTTCAAATAATGAACAAAAACTCAACAACTGAAGGTGAAAAAATAACAAAAATCAAAATGGAAGACTTATAACAAAAAGACAACAAAACTGAAATTGAGTTACAGACTTGCACGAAGATAAAGACAACTGATGAACCCTAAGACGACTGAACAGAATTGATCGTGACCATTCTGTTGGGTGAGAGTTCTTACATCAGCAGGAGAAAATCCAAAAGGGCTTCAGCCTCAAACGTTCAGACTGTGAGAGTTTCCTCTTGGGAAGCTCCAAACCCTGGTGACCCTGAGTCTGCTTTCCTCCTCCAGATTTTGTACTTCCCCCTGAAATTGTAATAGACCATTGTATCGTTGCACGTCTACAACGTGCCACTGATTTTCTGCTCAAGTATGAGTGCAGGCTAAATAGACTTTCAATGAATGAGTGAATACTTAGAATGTATTGTTGTCATTCACCTAGGTATCTATTTGTTGGATATTATCTACATTGACTCAGCCTATCCTGCGTCTGAGAGTATCATAGAGACGGAGCAACGAACCAATCAGATGAACAATGTTCTGAGGCTTATTTCTGACCTACAGATGTCATGTAGTTACGGTAAGAAACACAAAGCTACACCTTTTCTAAGTGGAAGTTGTTCTTTTATTTGATTTTCTAAATTAGATGGTGATCTGTCCATCCTCATTAACTAGTGCTACTCCCACTCAAACTATGCAGACCTGCATATTAATTTATTCCACGTTTCTTATTTAGAACTTCCATCAGCGAGTTCCTTTTGGTCCAAGATTCCTAACCAATCATATTAAATTTGTATGGTTTTTTTCATTTACTATAATTTCTTTTGGATCTAATCTTCAAATGACCAAGTTTACGTGTCTATTTTGGTTCGTTTTGACTCATGTCCTCTTTTTTTCTAGATTACTTAGTGAACCTGCCACACGTACAAAAGTACCTATTATCTGTCCGCTACATAGAGGAACTCCAGAAGTTTGTCGAGGATGACAATTTCAAGTGAGTCCATTTCAACAATGACCAACAGTGGCTTCACATCAGCTTTTCTCTGCGCTATTGTTTTTGTCAAAGTGCGTACCAATTCATATGTTTTCAGTTTAAGCTTTGAAATTGATACAGCCTCACCCTAAGACAGCTGGGATAGGCTCCAGCAGACCCCCGTGACCCTGAATAGGAATAAGCGGGTATAGAAGATGAATGAATGAATGAATGTTTGATTCAATTTGACTGTATGTGTTTTTGCATCCAGTGTCAGTGTAAAGGCTTTTCCACTTTCTCTGCTACTCTGCCAGGACAGTGTTTAGAGATAAAATACAAAATACAATAAAAACAGTACAAATTATTAAAATATACAGGTCTAGGAACATGGGGGGAGGGAGTACTACAAACAACAAGGGACTTTCTGCCAGCCTTACTGTGGTAACCAAGTAACAATGGTAACACACCTGTACCGAGCCGAGCCGCACCACCCGACCCAGGTCAAGCAGGTGCTAGTGGAATCATGCTCCAAGTTCCAGCTTTCGAGAGTGGATTGTGTCTGACCTTGTGCATTGCAGGTTGTCCTTGAAGATCGAACCTGGCACTAGTTCTCCTCGTATTGCTTGTTCCAAAGAAGACTTGGCTGGTAAGAAATGGGACATGTGAGAAATTTAACCTTCACATTTCATCTATGAATGTTCTATACCAGGGTGTTATATATTTGGAGCTATTATGGCTACTATAGTTTCAAAAACCTGAACAGTATTCTGTGTAATGCAGTGAATCAGTGAAGTCACGGGTCCCTCGTATCCTCCTCCTTATATGGAACGATCCTGGTGCCCAGGTCCATATCGGAGGTAGTCGCACAGCTGATCAGGGAGGCACATGAGGGGATCAGAGACCTCCTGCTCGGGCTGGACTTTGCCTATGCACATGCGTCAATCGCCCCAAAAACTGGCGGCTCAGACCAACACCACATTCCCGGCAAGATCATCCACATCCTGAATTATTATCGCTGAAAGTTACATCAGGGAACATGAAATCTAACGGAAGTAGAAGGGTTGGTGCAACTGTACTTGTTCTTGCCCTAACTTAAGTTTCCCATATGAGCCTTTATGGACAACCTGAAAGGGTCACAACCACTCCAGTGCCTGGTGGATCCCTCCTGGTCTGATCAGACTCATCTCTTGGAACTAGAGCTTTAAACCAAGGTCTGTTGGTTCTGGAGAAAGGAAAGTTTGTGGATGAGTTTCACTTCTCCATGGATGGCGTTGTAGAACCAACTGTCACTGAGAGATCAGTCCCTGGCCTAGGCAAGTGACTGGAGGCTCCTAACTTGGTTGGCTATTGTAGACAAATGTGGTCTGCCTGATGGGGCAAAGATAGGTGGCATCTGGTCCTGGAGGACTTCTGAGCAGGTCTCAAAGAAGTCATTTAAAATGACTTCCCCGCCCTAAGACTGCGAGGTTGTGGGTTCGATCCCTGGCCGGGTCATACCAAAGACTGTAAAAATTGTACCAATTGCCTCGCTGTTTCACACCCAGTATTTGGTTTTGGACTTGGGGATCGTGGGGGTTTAGATCATTCAACGATTCCCAGGTGCTGCACTGCTGCTGCGGCGCAGCAAATTTCACATCCTTTAGGATGTTTCAATCACTGGGACTTTAACTTTAACAAGACCACAACAACCTTTGTTGTGTGCCATTTTGTGGGGACATAGGAGGTGGTTATAGAGATTATTGTTTTTTCCTAAATTAGAAATGAAGTTGCTTAGAAGTTTGAATTGCATGATTGTGATTTTTGATATGACGGCCCTACCAGAAAAGTGAAAACGATACAGCTTCAAGCCTTGCAGTCTTTAATTCTAATGATCCATTTTGTTTTTTTTCCAGGTGTGTCTGAGGTATCGGTGGTATCTTTAAGGTATAAACGACGGCCTACCTGCCCTGATGCTTCTGTTGGGATTCACATGCCCACCCCTCCTCCATCTCATCACAGGAAAAGCCACAGTTTGGGAAATAAGTGAGTACCGTAATTTCCAGACTATAAAGCGCACCTGAATATAAGCCGCAGCAGCTAAATTTAGGGGTAAAAACAAATGACTACATATACAAGCCGCACTATAAGCTGCAGGTGTTTTGTCAGGAAACGGGTACGCGGAGCAGAGTGGTTCGGCGGCTGCGAGCCTGCGACTCTGGACTCGCACCGCGGATCCTGTTTGCGGGGTCCCGCTGGTCACCTCGGTTAATTGGTATGGAGTCGGACCAGAACTCGAGGCAGCGACGCACCAGAGCTCACAAAGACAGAGCGCATAAAGACAAGAGAACATACAGACGAGAGCTAAAACAAAAAAGTTGCACACTGAACCCACTGAACACACGTCGAACCGCTGTCACTTTTTCTTCATGCGCTTGTCTCGTTTTTGCACTTCCTGCTAAAACGCCCCCTGGCGGGTGAAGTAAAATCCACAGAAAAGCCGCACCTTGGCATAAGCCACATGGGTCAAAGCGTGGGAAAAAAGTAGCGGCTTATAGTCCGGAAAATACGGTACATCAATCAGCCTTCTCAAAACTGAGCCTTGATCAGCCCTGCATTGTGCTCGTTTTGTCCAGGTGCTTTCCCATTTCTTCGGTATTTCATGGTGGAAATCATTTATTTTTTCTCCGGCAGGTCAATGCTAGTTTTGCGGTCAGCTTTTATACACAGAAATAATCGTGTACAGTTTCCTCATTGGCCTCATCTGGCTTCATCTTCTGCCTGATTCCCAGGGTTATATATATGCACATACATTGGCTCTTCTACTTCCCTGTATTCTGACTCGTTTGATCATTGTTGACCCTTTTGTTAGGAATATTAAGTGCAATAAATTTTGATTCTCATTTTATGCCTAATCCTACTGCCCTGCCGTGATTATAGTTGACAGGCTTGGTGTAGACCCAAAAGTATTGATTTTCCCAGACCAAAAGCAAGATGGACTAAAAAGGAACCAGGTGCTAACAATAATGTTCTACTTGTGTCAACTCAAAACTCTCCTTTAGGTTCGCCCAAAGGTTTTAAGGCAATAATATCCCGTCCGTTACCCAAACAGGACCATCCACACGTGGCACTACACATAAGGCATACCTTGTCCTAAATGTTCGCGTTGTGTATTTGTAAGCATTTAATTGAATCTGTAGCCAATTAAATAACATGGACAAAACTATTTTCCAAATTGGGCTTGACTTAAATGACTTTTGTATGACTTATTTATAATGTTTTGTGCTTGCAAATAAAGTTCTTAAGCAATGGGCTCACATACAAGTGGTGGTCTCCGCAGATTGATTGTTGTGTTCTTCTTAAACCATTTCAAATGACCTTACGGTCGTCTGATTGTGTTTGGTCTTCATCCGCAGTATGATGTACCAGTATGGCATGTCGGAGAGTCGGAGTGCTTCCTTCCCCGTAGAGAAAACGCGTCACTTGCTAGACGACAGCTTCTTGGAGTCTCAGAGTCCAATGCGAAATGATCCTCGCAGCACATCCGTGTCCAATGGCTTGACTCTTGGTAAGTGCTACACTCAAGTACATTACTTTATAGATGATCATTTCCCCATCAAAACCAAAGATTTCAATGAACAATAATCTTTGATGGGATTTTTTTAATATATATTTCAAGGCAGCAGTAGCAGCTCTTTTGGGGACGAACTGTCATCGGCCACGGAGAGGTGAAAGACTGTCGCTGCATGCCGCCTGTCATACCTATTTTACACACTCAGTCTTGAAACTTTTACCAGGGGTGTCAAACTCATATACATAGTAGGGCCAAAATGTAAAACTTGAACAAAGTCTCAGTCCAACATTGATATATTTAGTAAAAAAATTCTTCCTCCAAATAGAACATTGAACATTTTTATATGGACCCAAACTACCTTTTTTTCAACGACAACCCAAAAAAACCTCATTAAGATAAAATAGATGTAAATGAAAGTCACATGGCTCTTTTTATTTGCAGACTTCTGATTTAAATTTCAACCCTAACCTTTGTCCACAAAATAAAAACCACAAAAATGACAAATCCTTAATAATAATAATGATCAAAAAAAAAAATCCAGATTTTCTTTAAAAGAAAACCTTTATATCCAATCCTTGAATAGACAAAATGAACCTAAAAGCACGATATGGATGTTTCGTTGGTCATTTCTGCACAGAGAATAATTGTGAGCATATGTGACAAACAGGGGCCGCATGTACGCGACGCTGGAACCCAACTGGAAGGTCCCTCTCGGCAACTCCCACAGGAGCCACGGCTATGCTAACAGGTACAGTTGGCTGTCCGTGTTACTTTCAGAATGCAATGGCATATATGAGAATTGTCTCATGTATATTATAATTATACCATGGTAAATGGTAAATACATCATTAAAAACATCATTCATGACAAATTAGCTTTCAGGAAAGATCAAAGTTGGATATAAGGAAAAAGGGTTTGGTTGGACAGGTTATATTTCCGCTTCAGATGGTCAAAGGTCATGGAAAGTCTCTTGTCAAAGCAGTGCTCCACACGTTCAATTCCTCCATGATGCCATAGGTCCACAATCTTATTGTCAAGAGACATGGGTACAAGGTCATTTTGTTTTGAAAGGTGTTGTAGGGGACAATCCTACCTTCTTTTATGGACTTCATCCCAAAAATAAAATCAGGTGTCTCAACAAGGGGTTACCGCTATTCTCCAGTCTGTGTTGCTGCCATCAGGCAAATTGTAGCAAATCCCTTTCTCTCTCTGCCACTATGTGTCTTATTAAAAAGGTAAAACAATGGCTACCTTGAAGGATAATACGTTTATTAGTTTCCTGGCATGCTGTGACTCTTTGCTAACTAACTAACTAACTAAACTCTTTTTCTTTTTCTCCTTTTTCTCTATCTAAATTTCTTTTTTCTCTTTTCTCATTTTCTTCTCCTTTTTCCCCCGTCTTTTTTCTTTTCTATTTTTGCTAACTACTAAACTCAATGCAGCGAAGCCGGCATGGTGACCATTGAGGGACCCCTTCGCAGAAAAACCCTGCTCAAGGAGGGACGCAAGCCCAAGGTAACGTCATCTGAGACATAAGTTTATAACATGTTATAAATGGCCCAATCACATACATACATATATATGTTTGTACATATATACATGTATGTATGTATATATACATATACATATATATATATATGTATATATACATAGACAGATAGATAGATAGATCATGGATTCATCTGATGTGTCACAGCTGTCATCTTGGACCAGATTTTGGATCACGCTCTCTGGATCGATGCTGACCTTCTACGGGGCGAAAGCACTTCGGGCTTCTGAGAGGAAGCACGTGAGTTTGATTTTCGAAAGATCATCATGAGAATTTGCTGTGGAGACTGTTCCTGTTGTAACATAGAGCCAAGTTTGTCAAGTAGATGTTACCATGACGTGCAGTCAAAGTTTATTATTATAATGTAGCAAAAATCAGGATCTCACTGTGTCCAGTCCAGGGCTGGGCCAACTTCTGTACTGGTGGGGCCACAGTGGGTTATAAAATATGACAGAGGGGCCGGAGCGGGAGCAGCAGCAGATGGATGTAGTCTTTTGGTGACCCACCTCCATTCTATTCTATTGTACTCTATTCTACAGTACAAGTCGGGTCCCTGTAAAAAGGTGTGTGTCACTGGATGGATGGTGCTGTTGCCAGACGACCCTGGCAACCGACCCGACGTCTTCCGGCTGAATGACCCCGACAAAGGTCCCCCCCCCAAGCCACTCCCCATTTATTCATCTTCAACCACTTTTATAAAAATTATTTTATGGATTCATTTTTCCCGAACAGGCAACGTTTACAAGTTCCGCACGGGATCCAGGTTTTCAGCTATTATTTGGCACAAAAACCTAGAAGAAGCCTGTAGGAGCGACAGACCTCAAGTATGTTGACTGCACACATATATATATATATATATATATATATATATATATATATATATATATATAAAATACACATATGTATATAATATGAGAATGTATTATTTCTCAAAAATTATTTTATTCATACACACACACACAAATATAAATATATATATATATAATTGTTTAATTGGTTGCGCACCCTGGGTTGAGAAACCACCATCTTACACAAACTGCACACACAACTTTGAAAATATAGCATGGTAAATTTAAATTGTGTAAAAAATAAAACAAACAAGAATTTGTTGTCAACATGGAATATTTTCCTTGTTTTCTAAAGTTATTTCTCTCTCTTGTGTCTTAACAGATTCCATTGAACCTCATGTCCTTTGAATGACAGCAGAAGGACCCAGTGGGCCGAGACAAACGTCATACCACTCTATGAAGGAAGACGATGATTCTGCCACATACGGCTACAGTGCTAACAGTGCTTACAGTGCTACGGAGGAAGTGGCTGCTTTTGGAAATTATAGTTGCAGTTCATTTTCAATGAAGTCGGCTCTGGAATGTATAAATCTATTGAAGTTTACTTTAACTGTGTGAAGTTGTCAATTTTAGTGTAAACTAGTTGTCATATTGGCAAGTATAAATTGATTTTTGTTTGTGTTACATTTTCTTTAATTTTTTGGACCATGTTGTGTTTGTCCTGAATTTGCGCTATACATGTGGCACTATACATATATACCAGAGGTTGCGCTAGAGTTTGTCGTTACCGGTCACTTTGAGTGAAGTTGTAAAATTTCCGTCATTCTCCTATGGAGTTACTCTCCTAATTTAAGTATTAATAAGAAGGTAACGTGTTTTTACGATACTTTTTGTTACATCCTCACGCACTGTTTACTCCACAACTTGACTAACCAGCAACCTCAGACTGTGCCATTGAGTAAATTACTTCCTTTTTTATGAATTCCTTCAGTTAGGATAGACTATTTTGTCTAAATCTATAGTCATATCTATTCTAAAAGTCGTTATCAATGTGGGCAAGCTATTGAGGCGTTAGCAAACTCAACACGCCACTTTTATTAAACTTATGGTGAACATTGTGTTTCACACGACTCCACCTGCCGCTGGCCATCTTCTGAGTCGAACTGAGTCGACACCGGCTCACGGTGCTAAACAGCCACGAACGTAACATGACATGTAACGTCCACGAACCTAACACACACACACACTTGCACATTCACACTCAAACAGTAACACACAACATAATTCTCACAACACACAACACATTTCCCCCATGGTTCCTCTCGACTCTGGTGGCAAATAAATACCAACAGTTCACCGGCTGGGCCCTGAACGCACCGTCTCTCTCCTTCCTCCTGGTCCACATGGACTTGAATCTCATGCCCACTAGTGTGATCAAATTAGGCTTTTTAAAGAAACTTGTGACACTGAATTGCCGTGGTGATATTTTTCTTCTGAGTGAAGCCACCGAGATCGAGCGTGAAGAGAGAAAATAGCCAATAGTATTGTAATGGTGGGTGGGACTGTGTTCTCTTGTGTTTACTTCTGCTCTGTGTTGATTTGATGTTCATAGATTTGGTGAACGTTGTCCAGTGAAGGCAACACACCTGTGATTGGCTGAGCACAGGTGTAGTTGTCTGAGTGTGCAGAAGTGAGAGAGAGCGCTGAGACACGCACAGAAACTGACTGATGTCTCTGGCCCTCTTATGTGTCGGAAGGGGATGTTGCAATATGATCATCGCCACCAAATGGTCAGGGTTGTGAATTGCAACCTGTCATAAAGACTGATGGCCGTCAGAGTTTTCTTTCACTGCCAAAATAACCTGTCAATGATGGAAAATATCTGTTTAATGCAACCTCTGGTGTATGTATGTACATACATGTGTATATACATAAATATACATACACCTCCAAACGCAAGACTATGTGTGTCTGTGTATATATGTACATAAATACATACATATATATGTATATGTATATATTATATGTATATATGAATGTATAAATAGATCATATATCCAAACGCAAGACTGTACATGTGTGTGTAGCTATATATGTGTGTATATATGTATACACATATGTATATATACATACATATCTATATATGTGTATAATGTATGTATCTATGCATCTTCATATATACATACATATGTATATAAATGTGTTCATGTATGTATTACATACATTTGATATATGTATATGTGCATACATATATACAGATAGCTAGATGTGGGTCTATGTGGGGGGGTCAAATGAAAAAAATGTCAATTTTTTTCAGCAACATATTTAATTCCAGCAATTATTAAACACTTATTTTGTGCCCAATAAAGGCCCTAATTCTTCACATCTTTTTTTTAATTCTTTCTTCTTATTCTGTCCTAAATGCAATTTTACAAGTATTTTTACCCTACAGTTTACAATAAAAAGTACTGCACTTCAATGCAGAATGCCTGTACGCATACACACCTGTTACTACTTACTGTTTTTTGTTTTTTTAGCTGTCGGGGTAAATGGAATTTAATGATTCTAAAAAGCAGTGCATTAAAGAGAAACAATAAAATTATAATAAATATATCATAAATATATATTAAAAAATATATAATATGCACATAAATGTTATATATATATATATATACACATGTTTGTTAATAGTTTATGTATATATATGTATATCTATATTTTCATATATACAATATGGAATACATATACAAGTAAAAAAAAATTCTCCATCTGTTGTAAGCTCGAAAAAATAATCTATTGCATATTAGCGCTGTTCAATGGTCACGTATGTGAAGCAAATGTAGTTTTTCTACAAATTTACATATTTATAGTTTGAAACTTTCTGTTGCCATTTTTTGTATACATATATATATACATATATATATCGGTCATTATGATGTGTAAAAAAGAGTTAATCATAAGTGAAGATATTAGATCACAGTTTGTGATTTGTGAGTGTGAATGATGGCTTAAAACTTGAATGGAATCAGTTTCAGTGTGTGTCCTCATTGTAACTTGTAAATTTGACTGTTGTGTGACCTGATAATAAAAAAGCAGGTATTATGACCAATGAATTGTCAATCCCCACTGGCAACCAATCAATCACCCAGCTGTCACATTAATATGTGGTAAATAAAATCATTATTTAAATTACCAGACAATTATTTTTCTATTATTTATTCAAATAATAATATAATATAAAAACATAATAGTAGAATAGCATTTCCCATCTAGGGTTAGGTTATGAAAAAGAAAAAGTTATCTCCCTAAGGAGATAACCTGGTGCACTCTCTGCGACAGGGTTAGGTTAAGGATAAAGAAGGTTTCTCCCAAAGGAGAAACACGATGCACTCTCCTCTTGAGAGTGCGGTCCGGGTAGGCCTCCCAGCCCTTAAGAAGTCCACCACCCTAAGGTGGTGGGGATTCAAAAAATTATACAAAACTTGTATTAAGTTTGCAAAGATGGCGTTCGCGCAACGTTTCGGCCTGACATGGCCTTCATCAGGCGCTGGCCATCTGGAGAGTTGACTGCCTGGTATGGCTTGAGTCACTCTGGTGCCCGTGCACTGTTTGCACCTCCCTTCCCAAATTTAGAGTCCAATTAGTGTCTTAATTTGTGCTGAAAATTGCTTAATTTTGTTCTCTAATTTCTTTCAGGTTGCAGTTTAACGTCTTGCCCAGGACGGCGAGGTGAGTATGTCCAATTAGTGTTTGTTGTATCTCCTTTATGAGTTATTAATTTCTCTATCCTCTTTTTCAGGTGTCCAATTCAGGTAGGTGAGGTAAGTACCCTCTTTTCCTCCTTTTTCTTCTTCCTTTTCCTCTATCCTTCCTTTTTTCTCCTCTTTTCTTGTCCCCGTCTTCTTCATCCTTTTACTGCTGTTCTTCCAGTGTTTCTTCCTTCTTCCTCCAGTCTTCCTTTTTCCTCTTCTGTTTCCCATCTTCTCTCCTACTCTGTCTCCACCGAATCCACTCCCTGCCACACTAATCCTTTCCCTTCTTCTCTCTCAGGTTCTAGGTCTAGTGCATCATCCAATCTTCAGTAATCCTCAAGCCTCCCCACCCCCCAACCCCATATAAGCGGGTTAGGGTTAGGGTTAGGGTTAGGTACAGGGGTAATAACCACGATCGGGAAATTCCCGATCCTCTAAAATGTCCATATCTCCACGGTGGAATGAGTTATAGACTTGAAATTTTGTACACATGTGTATGAGGTGTGTACCTACGTGTGACGCGAGTTACGTGATGATGTCACTTCCGGTTCCGGAGTTATACCGGAAATAGCCATATCTCGGGAACCGTAGGTCGTAGAGACTCGGGGACGGCACCAGTGTGTTCAGCATGGCCGAATTATGTCAGACGGATCAAGGTTCCAAGGTCGTAGGACTTACCGTTCTCGCGATATTTGCGTTTGAAGTTCGCTAGGGTTAGGGTTAGGGTTAGGGTTAGGTACAGGGGTAATAACCACGATAGGGTTAGGGTTAGGGTTAGGGTTAGGTTAAGG
>CM020517.1:19365000-19689262 GCA_009823395.1 Thamnaconus septentrionalis | reverse complement strand
AACCTGAAAAAACAATTAGAGAAAAAACAGTTAATTGGACACGCTAAAACCTACAAAACTAAACAATTTTTGAACAATTTTTTGAATAAGGGAGGGAGGTGCAGCAGAGCACGGGCCTCTGAAGAGCAACATGCCATATCAGGCAGTTGTCTCCCGACGGCCAGCGCCTGAGGAAGGCCTTTTCAGGCTGAAACGTTGCGCGAACGCCGTCTGTTGCTATAGCTTTATGCTTAGTACAATTTTTTGAACCCCCACCACCTTCGGGTGGTGGAACAACTAAGGGCTTGGGGGCCCACCCAAAGCACATCCTCTCGTAGAGAGTGCACAGGTTACTCCTTAGGGAGTAACTCTTTTCCTAAACCTACCCGCCAGGTCTCGGAGGTGTTGTGATGGGATGTGGCCCCTAGCCCTCGAGCCCCTTGATTTGCCTGCTACTATTTCCTATCTTGAATTTTGTACACCTAACCCTGACCCTAGGCCCTGAACCTAACCAATTTGTCCCCATTGCCTAAACCTAACCAATTTGACCCATTACCTAAACATAACCAATTCGGACTATCACCTAAACTTAACCCTAATTTGACCCTAATATTAACCCCTAATTGGACTATGCCTAACCACGACCTGATCCTAACCCTAACCTTAACCCCCTAACCCTGTACCTGATTAGAATCCCTGACCCTGTATCTAACCCCTTTATCCAACCCTTAACCCTAATCTTAGCCCATATTTAATCCCTAAATCAGTTCGGATACCCACTTGTCTGTCTAAAGCTCTAAACTCATGTCACACATACAAAAGAGGCCACTGTTTGAAGGGTGCAGTTGAGCCAATATATTCTTTATTACCGCATACTAGCGCATATATGGGGATGGGGGGAATTCATTAGGACATCGAGTAACAGCAGAAGACACAGTGGAGTTGATGATCTTGGACCTGGAGGAGAAGAAAGGAGAAGATTAGTGGAATAAAGGAGAGGAACAGGAAGAACAGAGGAAAAGAAGACAAGGGAGGAAGAAGATGGGAAGGGAAAGGAAGAAAGGGATGAAGGAAAGAGAAAGGAAGAGGATAGAGAAGAAGAAAAGGAAAGGAAGACCTACTTATCTAAACCACTTACCTGATTGGAAGACCTGCAAAAGAAGAGAAACAATTAGAGAAACAAACAAATTACTTACCTTATATACTTACCTAATTGGAACCCCTGTGGAAAAAGAAGAACAACAAATTAATAAAACATTCGAACAACAAATACCAATTGACAAAGACCTACCTCGATGGATGAGTTGACGTAAGAGGCCCCATACTAGGGTCCAGCACTCTGGATGACAGGACCGTCTTCCCACCTGAGGGAAAAACGTAAAGAAATCCCATATTAGGGAAAATACGTAGTAGATGACGGTGGGTGCCGATTACAGGTACAAATTAACAAATTTTATACTATATACAGTCACTCTAAATTAAACAATTTATAAAAAACAGAACAAATTTTTACTTACTTGCGTCCTGGGCACGACGTTAAACTGCAACCTGAAAAAAACAATTAGAGAAAAACAGTTAATTGGACACGCTAAAACCTACAAAACTAAACAATTTTTGAACAATTTTTTTGAATAAGGGAGGGAGGTGCAGCAGAGCACGGGCCTCTGAAGAGCAACATGCCATATCAGGCAGTTGTCTCCCGACGGCCAGCGCCTGAGGAAGGCCTTTTCAGGCTGAAACGTTGCGCGAACGCCGTCTGTTGCTATAGCTTTATGCTTAGTACAATTTTTTGAACCCCCACCACCTTCGGGTGGTGGAACAACTAAGGGCTTGGGGGCCCACCCAAAGCACATCCTCTCGTGAGAGTGCACAGGTTACTCCTTAGGGTAACTCTTTTTCCTAAACCTACCCCGCCAGGTCTCGGAGGGTGTGATGGGATGTGGCCCCCTAGCCCTCGAGCCCTTGATTTGCCTGCTACTATTTCCTATCTTGAATTTTGTACACCTAACCCTGACCCTAGGCCCTGAACCTAACCAATTTGTCCCCATTGCCTAAACCTAACCAATTTGACCCATTACCTAAACATAACCAATTCGGACTATCACCTAAACTTAACCCTAATTTGACCCTAATATTAACCCCTAATTGGACTATGCCTAACCACGACCTGATCCTAACCCTAACCTTAACCCCTAACCCTGTACCTGATTAGAATCCCTGACCCTGTATCTAACCCCTTTATCCAACCCTTAACCCTAATCTTAGCCCATATTTAATCCCTAAATCAGTTCGGATACCCACTTGTCTGTCTAAAGCTCTAAACTCATGTCACACATACAAAAGAGGCCACTGTTTGAAGGGTGCAGTTGAGCCAATATATTCTTTATTACCGCATACTAGCGCATATATGGGGATGGGGGAATTCATTAGGACATCGAGTAACAGCAGAAGACACAGTGGAGTTGATGATCTTGGACCTGGAGGAGAAGAAAGGAGAAGATTAGTGGAATAAAGGAGAGGAACGGGAAGAACAGAGGAAAAGAAGACAAGGGAGGAAGAAGATGGGAAGGGGAAAGGAAGAAAGGGATGAAGGAAAGAGAAAGGAAGAGGATAGAGAAGAAGAAAAGGAAAAGGAGAAGACCTACTTATCTAAACCACTTACCTGATTGGAAGACCTGCAAAAGAAGAGAAACAATTAGAGAAACAAACAAATTACTTACCTTATATACTTACCTAATTGGAACCCCTGTGGAAAAAGAAGAACAACAAATTAATAAAACATTCGAACAACAAATACCAATTGACAAAGACCTACCTCGATGGATGAGTTGACGTAAGAGGCCCCATACTAGGGGTCCAGCACTCTGGATGACAGGACCGTCTTCCCACCTGAGGGAAAAACGTAAAGAAATCCCATATTAGGGAAAATACGTAGTAGATGACGGTGGGTGCCGATTACAGGTACAAATTAACAAATTTTATACTATATACAGTCACTCTAAATTAAACAATTTATAAAAAACAGAACAAATTTTTACTTACCTGCGTCCTGGGCACGACGTTAAACTGCAACCTGAAAAAACAATTAGAGAAAAAACAGTTAATTGGACACGCTAAAACCTACAAAACTAAACAATTTTTGAACAATTTTTTGAATAAGGGAGGAGGTGCAGCAGAGCACGGGCCTCTGAAGAGCAACATGCCATATCAGGCAGTTGTCTCCCGACGGCCAGCGCCTGAGGAAGGCCTTTTCAGGCTGAAACGTTGCGCGAACGCCGTCTGTTGCTATAGCTTTATGCTTAGTACAATTTTTTGAACCCCCACCACCTTCGGGTGGTGGAACAACTAAGGGCTTGGGGGCCCACCCAAAGCACATCCTCTCGTAGAGAGTGCACAGGTTACTCCTTAGGGAGTAACTCTTTTTTCCTAAACCTACCCCGCCAGGTCTCGGAGGGTGTTGTGATGGGATGTGGCCCCCTAGCCCTCGAGCCCTTGATTTGCCTGCTACTATTTCCTATCTTGAATTTTGTACACCTAACCCTGACCCTAGGCCCTGAACCTAACCAATTTGTCCCCATTGCCTAAACCTAACCAATTTGACCCATTACCTAAACATAACCAATTCGGACTATCACCTAAACTTAACCCTAATTTGACCCTAATATTAACCCCTAATTGGACTATGCCTAACCACGACCTGATCCTAACCCTAACCTTAACCCCTAACCCTGTACCTGATTAGAATCCCTGACCCTGTATCTAACCCCTTTATCCAACCCTTAACCCTAATCTTAGCCCATATTTAATCCCTAAATCAGTTCGGATACCCACTTGTCTGTCTAAAGCTCTAAACTCATGTCACACATACAAAAGAGGCCACTGTTTGAAGGGTGCAGTTGAGCCAATATATTCTTTATTACCGCATACTAGCGCATATATGGGGATGGGGGAATTCATTAGGACATCGAGTAACAGCAGAAGACACAGTGGAGTTGATGATCTTGGACCTGGAGGAGAAGAAAGGAGAAGATTAGTGGAATAAAGGAGAGGAACAGGAAGAACAGAGGAAAAGAAGACAAGGGAGGAAGAAGATGGGAAGGGAAAGGAAGAAAGGGATGAAGGAAAGAGAAAGGAAGAGGATAGAGAAGAAGAAAAGGAAAAGGAGAAGACCTACTTATCTAAACCACTTACCTGATTGGAAGACCTGCAAAAGAAGAGAAACAATTAGAGAAACAAACAAATTACTTACCTTATATACTTACCTAATTGGAACCCCTGTGGAAAAAGAAGAACAACAAATTAATAAAACATTCGAACAACAAATACCAATTGACAAAGACCTACCTCGATGGATGAGTTGACGTAAGAGGCCCCATACTAGGGGTCCAGCACTCTGGATGACAGGACCGTCTTCCCACCTGAGGGAAAAACGTAAAGAAATCCCATATTAGGGAAAATACGTAGTAGATGACGGTGGGTGCCGATTACAGGTACAAATTAACAAATTTTATACTATATACAGTCACTCTAAATTAAACAATTTATAAAAAACAGAACAAATTTTTACTTACCTGCGTCCTGGGCACGACGTTAAACTGCAACCTGAAAAAAACAATTAGAGAAAAAACAGTTAATTGGACACGCTAAAACCTACAAAACTAAACAATTTTTGAACAATTTTTTGAATAAGGGAGGGAGGTGCAGCAGAGCACGGGCCTCTGAAGAGCAACATGCCATATCAGGCAGTTGTCTCCCGACGGCCAGCGCCTGAGGAAGGCCTTTTCAGGCTGAAACGTTGCGCGAACGCCGTCTGTTGCTATAGCTTTATGCTTAGTACAATTTTTTGAACCCCCACCACCTTCGGGTGGTGGAACAACTAAGGGCTTGGGGGCCCACCCAAAGCACATCCTCTCGTAGAGAGTGCACAGGTTACTCCTTAGGGAGTAACTCTTTTTTCCTAAACCTACCCCGCCAGGTCTCGGAGGGTGTTGTGATGGGATGTGGCCCCCTAGCCCTCGAGCCCTTGATTTGCCTGCTACTATTTCCTATCTTGAATTTTGTACACCTAACCCCTGACCCTAGGCCCTGAACCTAACCAATTTGTCCCCATTGCCTAAACCTAACCAATTTGACCCATTACCTAAACATAACCAATTCGGACTATCACCTAAACTTAACCCTAATTTGACCCTAATATTAACCCCTAATTGGACTATGCCTAACCACGACCTGATCCTAACCCTAACCTTAACCCCTAACCCTGTACCTGATTAGAATCCCTGACCCTGTATCTAACCCCTTTATCCAACCCTTAACCCTAATCTTAGCCCATATTTAATCCCTAAATCAGTTCGGATACCCACTTGTCTGTCTAAAGCTCTAAACTCATGTCACACATACAAAAGAGGCCACTGTTTGAAGGGTGCAGTTGAGCCAATATATTCTTTATTACCGCATACTAGCGCATATATGGGGATGGGGGGAATTCATTAGGACATCGAGTAACAGCAGAAGACACAGTGGAGTTGATGATCTTGGACCTGGAGGAGAAGAAAGGAGAAGATTAGTGGAATAAAGGAGAGGAACGGGAAGAACAGAGGAAAAGAAGACAAGGGAGGAAGAAGATGGGAAGGGGAAAGGAAGAAAGGGATGAAGGAAAGAGAAAGGAAGAGGATAGAGAAGAAGAAAAGGAAAAGGAGAAGACCTACTTATCTAAACCACTTACCTGATTGGAAGACCTGCAAAAGAAGAGAAACAATTAGAGAAACAAACAAATTACTTACCTTATATACTTACCTAATTGGAACCCCTGTGGAAAAAGAAGAACAACAAATTAATAAAACATTCGAACAACAAATACCAATTGACAAAGACCTACCTCGATGGATGAGTTGACGTAAGAGGCCCCATACTAGGGGTCCAGCACTCTGGATGACAGGACCGTCTTCCCACCTGAGGGAAAAACGTAAAGAAATCCCATATTAGGGAAAATACGTAGTAGATGACGGTGGGTGCCGATTACAGGTACAAATTAACAAATTTTATACTATATACAGTCACTCTAAATTAAACAATTTATAAAAAACAGAACAAATTTTTACTTACCTGCGTCCTGGGCACGACGTTAAACTGCAACCTGAAAAAAACAATTAGAGAAAAAACAGTTAATTGGACACGCTAAAACCTACAAAACTAAACAATTTTTGAACAATTTTTTGAATAAGGGAGGGAGGTGCAGCAGAGCACGGGCCTCTGAAGAGCAACATGCCATATCAGGCAGTTGTCTCCCGACGGCCAGCGCCTGAGGAAGGCCTTTTCAGGCTGAAACGTTGCGCGAACGCCGCCTGTTGCTATAGCTTTATGCTTAGTACAATTTTTTGAACCCCCACCACCTTCGGGTGGTGGAACAACTAAGGGCTTGGGGGCCCACCCAAAGCACATCCTCTCGTAGAGAGTGCACAGGTTACTCCTTAGGGAGTAACTCTTTTTTCCTAAACCTACCCCGCCAGGTCTCGGAGGGTGTTGTGATGGGATGTGGCCCCCTAGCCCTCGAGCCCTTGATTTGCCTGCTACTATTTCCTATCTTGAATTTTGTACACCTAACCCTGACCCTAGGCCCTGAACCTAACCAATTTGTCCCCATTGCCTAAACCTAACCAATTTGACCCATTACCTAAACATAACCAATTCGGACTATCACCTAAACTTAACCCTAATTTGACCCTAATATTAACCCCTAATTGGACTATGCCTAACCACGACCTGATCCTAACCCTAACCTTAACCCCTAACCCTGTACCTGATTAGAATCCTGACCCTGTATCTAACCCCTTTATCCAACCCTTAACCCTAATCTTAGCCCATATTTAATCCCTAAATCAGTTCGGATACCCACTTGTCTGTCTAAAGCTCTAAACTCATGTCACACATACAAAAGAGGCCACTGTTTGAAGGGTGCAGTTGAGCCAATATATTCTTTATTACCGCATACTAGCGCATATATGGGGATGGGGAATTCATTAGGACATCGGTAACAGCAGAAGACACAGTGGAGTTGATGATCTTGGACCTGGAGGAGAAGAAAGGAGAAGATTAGTGGAATAAAGGAGAGGAACGGAAGAACAGAGGAAAAGAAGACAAGGGAGGAAGAAGATGGGAAGGGAAAGGAAGAAAGGGATGAAGGAAAGAGAAAGGAAGAGGATAGAGAAGAAGAAAAGGAAAAGGAGAAGACCTACTTATCTAAACCACTTACCTGATTGGAAGACCTGCAAAAGAAGAGAAACAATTAGAGAAACAAACAAATTACTTACCTTATATACTTACCTAATTGGAACCCCTGTGGAAAAAGAAGAACAACAAATTAATAAAACATTCGAACAACAAATACCAATTGACAAAGACCTACCTCGATGGATGAGTTGACGTAAGAGGCCCCATACTAGGGGTCCAGCACTCTGGATGACAGGACCGTCTTCCCACCTGAGGGAAAAACGTAAAGAAATCCCATATTAGGGAAAATACGTAGTAGATGACGGTGGGTGCCGATTACAGGTACAAATTAACAAATTTTATACTATATACAGTCACTCTAAATTAAACAATTTATAAAAAAACAGAACAAATTTTTTACTTACTCATGCGTCCTGGGCACGACGTTAAACTGCAACCTGAAAAAAAAACAATTAGAGAAAAAACATTTAATTGGACACGCTAAAACCTATAAAACTAAACAATTTTTGAACAATTTTTGAATAAGGGAGGGAGGTGCAGCAGAGCACGGGCCTCTGAAGAGCAACATGCCATATCAGGCAGTTGTCTCCCGACGGCCAGCGCCTGAGGAAGGCCTTTTCAGGCTGAAACGTTGCGCGAACGCCGTCTGTTGCTATAGCTTTATGCTTAGTACAATTTTTTGAACCCCCACCACCTTCGGGTGGTGGAACAACTAAGGGCTTGGGGGCCCACCCAAAGCACATCCTCTCGTAGAGAGTGCACAGGTTACTCCTTAGGGAGTAACTCTTTTTTCCTAACCCTAACCCTAACCCTAACCCTAACCCTAACCTAACCTAACCTAACCTACCCTAACCCTAACCCTAACCCTAACCCTAACCCTAACCCTAACCCTAAACCTAACCCTAACCCTAACCCTAAACCTAACCGCTATCCTTTCCTAATCCTAACCCTAACCGCTTTTCTGGCCCTAAACCTAACCACTTACCTTTCCCTAATCCTAAACCTAACCACTTTACTAACCTTACCTAAACCTAACCACTTTGCTAGCCCTACCTAAACCTAACCACTATCTTTGGCTAATTCTAACCCTAACCGTTTTTCTGGCCCTAAACCTAACCACTTTCCCTTCCCTAATCCTAAACCTAACCATTTTGCTAACCCTACCTAAACCTAACCACTTTGCTAACCCTACCTAAACCTAACCACTATCTTTACTAATCCTAACCCTAACCACTCTTCTGGCCCTAAACTTAACCACTTTCTTCTATACCTAAACCTAACCACTATTCTTAACTCTAACCCTAACCACTATCCTAAACCTAACCCTAAACTCTTTCTTCTTGCCTAAACTTAACCACTATTCTTATACCTAACCACTATTCTATTCTATTCTAGACTTCTCTATCATTTCATTCTTTCATAAAAATTAAAAAAATAAAAAAATGATTAAAAATTAAAAGTTATAAAAAATTATAAAATTAAAAACTGTTAAAAGTACAAAAAAAAAAAAAAAAAAAAAAAAAAATAAAATAAAAACTATTAAAAACTATTGTAAAAACATTAAGAATTGTTAAGATTTAAAACCGTTAAATAAAGAGAGCAAATATTTTATTTATTAAAAGTGTTAAAAATCATTTATTTTAATATGTTAAAAAAGCGTAAATAGCGTTAATAAAAAAGCGTTAAAACCGCTTTATTTAAAAAAAAGCGTTAAAACCGCTCATTATTAAAAAAAAAGCGTTTGGAGCAGGAGGTTATAAATAGAGGGAGAGCTCAGCCTCCTGCTCATTTCTCTTCTAGCTCTCAAGAGCAAGCATCAGCATTATTTGTGTGCCCACACCTGAAGAAGACCAATTTAAAGGTCGAAACGTCGTGTATTTCTTTTGTTTATTTTGGCACACCTTCCTTAGTTGTTTGTTGTTTTGTTTTTTTGTTTGTTTATTAATAGATATATTTTGATTAATAAATAAGCAAACTAATAAATAATAATAAATAACTAATAAATTATACATTTCATTATTGAACACATACTAATAAATAATAAATACATTCATATTATATATACTTACCTTTAAAAATACTTACCATTAATATACTTACCAAATCATCCTACTTACCATAATACATACTCACCTGAAATCTAAAAACAATAAACCATACTTACCATACCATCATACTTACCATAAATACATACTTACCTGGAATAAAAAACAATAAACCATACTTACCTTTAATACACTCATACAATAAATTCATACTTACCATTACATACAATTTAAAAACAATAAATACTTACCTGATGGAGTGGACGACAGTTCGTTACGGCAAGCGCCGTCAGCAACCCCGCCCCCAACAGCAGGACAGAAGGCGGGACCAGGGTTTCGGGAGGGTCGGCAGGGGGATGGAGAGTGCTCGGGCCTTCTCCGGAAGGAGGAGGCCCTTTTCTCCTTATCCTAGCCGGCCAGTTCCTCCCCCAGCTAGACCAACCCGTTACACCGATCCCCAAAGACAGAGGTCGTACGCCGACACAGTCCGCTGGGGTTTGCCAAGACCAAATCAATGGAGGCGCCCCGTCTGGTCTGATAATCCAGACGTTCTGAGACAGTCAGCGGACCCTCAACTGCGGAAACTCATCCACAAACTGAAAGCAGTGGTGAAGGTAGTTCACCACTTACAGAATGTGTCCCCCAAACCAGGAAAACCAGAACCAAGGATGATCTCCAGGATGGTGGAGATTCTGGCTGAAATGATCAAGCCAGCTTTCCCAACTCAAAAGACAATGGATTTCATTGTTGGGAACGCTAAAAACTGGGGACAGAATACTTACCAGATCCTGGAGGAGCACTACGAGACTAACCTGGAAGCAAAGTTAGAGGAGCTTTCGGAGGTACTTACCCGGGACTGGAAGAAGGCCTTCCAGGTAGCGGTTCGGTGGGTCAGGCGGGACCTACCCCGCATCCCACAAGATGTGATCGACCACGCTGAGGCGGTGATCACGGCTCGATTGGAGCCCAGAGAGACGGTGGGAGCAGCGCAAAGGCCGATTCTCGTGGACTGCGCAATTCAAGCCCGAGAGCCCACCCAAAAACCCACCCAAGAACCCACCCGGAAGCCCACCCAAGAACCTCCCCAGGTGAAAACGGTCACCTTCCAGACCCAGACGACCCCCACAGAAAAAGAGAGAACCTCTGTGGCCACGATGACAGACCAGGTCTCGGAATGGTCACCGGTTGAGGAGGAGATCCCAATGGAAGAGGAGCTCCCAAGGAAAGAACGACGGAGAGGGGGACGCAAGACAGTGGGAGTTATCCTAAACAAGCCCCCGTTCTCCTGGCGGTTCGACTCGGATTCAGAGGAGCAGGAGGAGCTGGAAGCGGTTCCAAGAGTGGTTGCCCACCCTACTTACCTGGAGGAACGCAGCTCCACACCAACTCCATCTCCTCAGGCCCCCGTGCAGATCCTAGCCCAGGTTCACTGCACAGGGTCCACATTGACAGAGGGATCAGAAGAGGAGGAATTAAATAACACCCCCTCTCCTCACACCTCAAGACAGGTTGTAGCAACAGCAAACCAGGCAATGAGGGCCTCTCCGCCCCTGTTTTCGCCGAACACCTCGGAGGAAAGAGAGTCACGACTCTTGGAAGAAGCCTTCCGCGAGTCCATCAGCCTTTCACCTTCTCCACAACCACAACTTTCCCGAGTCCGTCGACACAACAACACACAAAGAAAACTGACGGATTGGAACCTGAAGGTGGAGAAGAAATGGATGGTAATGGGAGATTCTAATCTCGCCAGCTTTCCAGATTTTGCCATCCCTGACCTGCAAATTGAAAGTTTCCCAGGCGCCCACTTTCGTCACGCCCATGCTCTTCTGGAAAAACTTAACACACCAGAGAACCTAGCAGTGGAAAAGGTGGTCCTAGCGTTCGGGATCAACAACAGAGCAAATAAGTTCAAGGAAACCACCATGAAGTCAGTGCAAAGTGCGGTCAGATCAATTAAAAAGAGATTTCCGGTGGCAGAAATCTGGATCCCACAAGTTAATTTTGCAGCGACTCTTCCTGCAGATGAAAGGGAGAACCTGGATTACCTCAATGCCTACCTTGAAAGGAACCTCCCATATATTCCACTCTTGCCGGATGACAAATTCCAGACAGAAGAAGACGATGTCCATTGGACGGCTGAGACGTCCGAGGCCATGTTTCATCATTGGATGAGCTTTTTAAACTTCCTTCCCCTGTAAGTCTGGCCTCAGGGGGTATTGAAAATTCGCAGCCACTAGTGGCACAAAATGTGGTGGTTTTAGCACCTGATTTCAAGCTCTCCAACTCCCAACGTAATTTATTAAGCAAAGGATTATCCTTCATTCCCACCGTAGATCTAGGCAAAAATCAGAAATTAGAATTAGAATTTGACTTACAAAATTATCATAGGAAAATTAAATTGGCAGCATATTATGGAAATTCCCCTAACCAGAAAAAAACCCCTTTTGTCGGCCCCTCAATTTGGACACCCCCCCTTGAAAAATTATCGCCCGCAGTTAAAGATTTAATTGATAATGATTTAAAAACGTTTAAAAAAGATTATCATTTCATAAAAGAGAAACCAAACATTTCATTGGATGACATAAAAACATTGCGAAATTTAAAAAGTCTAAAAAACATTGTGATAAAACCAGCTGACAAAGGTTCAGCTATTGTAATACTAAGCAGGGATCAATATATTTTGGAGGCAGAACGACAATTGAACGACCCGGTTTATTACAAAAAATTAGAAAAACTCATTTATTTGGAAACAGTACCAATGGTTGAAAAAATTTTGAATTCATTAAAGAAAAAGAAATTCATTAATGCAAAACAAAAACAATATTTGGTTGGATCTGGACAGCCGAGGGAGCGGAGATTTTATCTCCTCCCTAAGATCCACAAAGATCCCAAAACGTGGACCGTACCATTCCAAATACCTCCGGGGAGACCGATTGTCTCGGATTGTGGAAGTGAGACGTACCACACTACCGAATTTTTGGACTTCTTTTTGAATCCCATTTCTACAAAGCATACTTCCTTTGTCAAAGACACATTTCATTTCATAAAAATTATTAAAAATTAAAAATTCCAAAAAATTCTTCTTTTTTTTTCAATGGACGTGGACAACCTTTATACCAATATTCCAATTGAAGCGGAATTGAATGTGTGAAAAAGCTTTTGAAAAACATCCTGATAAAAACAGACCAGATTCGGAATTATTAGAATTACTCACAATTAATCTTACTCGTAATGATTTTATTTTTAATAATAAATTTTATCTTCAAATCAAAGGTACGGCCATGGGCAAGAGATTTGCGCCTGCCTATGCTAATTTATACATGGCCAATTGGGAGGAGGAAGCTCTATCAAAATGTCAGCAAAAACCACTCTGTTATTTAAGGTATTTAGATGATATATTTGGAATTTGGACAGGATCCCGTAAAGAATTTGAAGAATTTTTTGTCACGCTAAATTCACACGATCCATCAATTAAATTAAAATTAGAAATTAATGGGGATTCAATACAGTTTTTGGATACGACAATTTTCAGAGGTCCACAATTTTCAGAAACCGGCCGGTTGGATGTGAAAGTTTTTTTTAAATCAACAGATACCCACGCCTTGCTACACAGACATAGCTTTCATCCTTCGCATACCTTTAAAGGTATCATCAAAGCACAACTTCTAAGATTCCAAAGAATCTGCACGAGACGTGAGGATTTTTTAGAAGCAACAAAAACTTTATTTAAAGCACTGATTGAAAGAGGATACACTCGCACATTCCTAAAATTCCATTTCAATAATTTTCAAGAAAAGACAGACAAGACAGACAAAATTAATGATAATAAAATTCCTTTAATTACGACCTTTTCATCAATGAGCAGCAAATTAAATAGAACCTGGAAATGCAATTTCAATTCTAAACAAATTTTTCCAAATTTACGGACGATCTCAGCCTACAGGAGGAACAACAATTTGAGAGATTGGTTGGTACGTGCAAAATTACCTACCTTGGATTGGAAAAAACCACCAACACAACAGAAGAATTTTTCAAAATTGAATTTTATTCGGAGTACATCAAGTAAATTGATCAAAATCAAGGGTGAATTCGATTTGAAATCAGCAAATTGTGTTTATGTGATTTTTTGTGCAAAATGTAATCAAAAATACGTGGGAGAAACCAAAAATAATTTGTCAAAACGATTGTCACAACACATGGGCAATATCAGGAATAAAAAAGAAATTCATACGCCATTGGTCAGGCATTTTTTAGAACATGGCATATCGAATCTAAAATTGGCAGGGTTGGAAAGGAATTCGAATTGGAGTGATTGGGAAAGAAAAAAACGGGAAAGATTTTGGATCTTTTTTCTAGATACAAGGGAACCATTGGGTCTAAATCTGAAGAAAAACTAGGGGGAACAACTTACCTTGGATGGATGGATGTATGTACTTACCTGGAATGAATGGATTTACTTACCTGGGATGAATGGAGGTACCTACCGTGGATGGATGGATGTACTTACCTTGGATGGATGACTTAGACCGAAAAAAATGTAGGGAAGACTTACCTGTGGACGGATGAAAGGACGTATGACTTACCTGTAGAACCTGGGATGAATGGATGTACTTACCGTGGATGGATGTATATACTTACCTTAGACGGATGACTTACCTGTAGGAGAAAATGTGGAAAACTTACCTGTGGAGGGATGAAAGGATGTATGACTTACCTGTTACCAAAAAATTGTGTGTATTACCTACCGGCGGATGGATGGAGAGTGCCTGTGGAAAATGTAAGAGGATGTATGACCTACCTTTTTTACTTACCTTTCTTACTTACCTTCATTTTCAGTCACTATCTACTAAACCTAACCACTTTCCTTAATCCTAAACCTAACCACTTTGTAAACCCTACCTAAACCTAATCTCTTTCACTCATCCTAAACCTAACCGCTATCCTTTCCTAATCCTAACCCTAACCGCTTTTCTGGCCCTAAACCTAACCACTTACCTTTCCCTAATCCTAAACCTAACCACTTTACTAACCTTACCTAAACCTAACCACTTTGCTAGCCCTACCTAAACCTAACCACTATCTTTGGCTAATTCTAACCCTAACCGTTTTTCTGGCCCTAAACCTAACCACTTTCCCTTCCCTAATCCTAAACCTAACCATTTTGCTAACCCTACCTAAACCTAACCACTTTGCTAACCCTACCTAAACCTAACCACTATCTTTACTAATCCTAACCCTAACCACTCTTCTGGCCCTAAACTTAACCACTTTCTTCTATACCTAAACCTAACCACTATTCTTAACTCTAACCCTAACCACTATCCTAAACCTAACCCTAAACTCTTTCTTCTTGCCTAAACTTAACCACTATTCTTATACCTAACCACTATTCTATTCTATTCTAGACTTCTCTATCATTTCATTCTTTCATAAAAAATAAAAAAATAAAAAAATGATTAAAAAATTAAAAGTTATAAAAAAATTATAAAATTAAAAAACTGTTAAAAGTACAAAAAAAAAAAAAAAAAGATAAAAAACTATTAAAAAACTATTGTAAAAACATTAAGAATTGTTAAGATTTAAAACCGTTAAATAAAGAGAGCAAATATTTTATTTATTAAAAGTGTTAAAAATCATTTATTTTAATATGTTAAAAAAAGCGTTAAATAGCGTTAATAAAAAAAGCGTTAAAAACCGTTTATTTAAAAAAGCGTTAAAAACCGTTCATTATTAAAAAAGCGTTTGGAGCAGGAGGTTATAAATAGAGGGAGAGCTCAGCCTCCTGCTCATTTCTCTTCTAGCTCTCGAAGAGCAAGCATCAGCATTATTTGTGTGCCCACACCTGAAGAAGACCAATTTAAAGGTCGAAACGTCGTGTATTTCTTTGTTTATTTTGGCACACCTTCCTTAGTTGTTTGTTGTTTTTGTTTTTTTGTTTGTTTATTAATAGATATATTTTGATTAATAAATAAGCAAACTAATAAATAATAATAAATAACTAATAAATTATACATTTCATTATTGAACACATACTAATAAATAATAAATACATTCATATTATATATACTTACCTTAAAAATACTTACCATTAATATACTTACCAAATCATCCTACTTACCATAATACATACTCACCTGAAATCTAAAAACAATAAACCATACTTACCATACCATCATACTTACCATAAATACATACTTACCTGGAATAAAAAACAATAAACCATACTTACCTTTAATACACTCATACAATAAATTCATACTTACCATTACATACAATTTAAAAACAATAAATACTTACCTGATGGAGTGGACGACAGTTCGTTACGGCAAGCGCCGTCAGCAACCCCGCCCCCAACAGCAGGACAGAAGGCGGGACCAGGGTTTCGGGAGGGTCGGCAGGGGGATGGAGAGTGCTCGGGCCTTCTCCGGAAGGAGGAGGCCCTTTTCTCCTTATCCTAACCCTAACCCTAACCCTAACCCTAACCCTAACCCTAACCCTAAGACGGGGAAGAAGAAAGGAGGAAGAAAAGGATAGAGGAGAAGGAAGGAGAAAGGAAGAAAAGAGGACTTACCTTTACTCACCTGGACCGGGAACCCTGGAAAAGAAAGAAAAGAAATTAATTAAGTCATTAAAGACACCAAATTATTAATTGGATTACTTACCTCACCGTCCTGGGCATGACGTTAAACTGCAACCTGAAAAAATTAGAAACACCAGTCAATTTTTGAAAAGGGAGGAGGTGCAGCATTGCACGGGCCAATTTTGAGCGACTAAAGCCATAACAGGCAGTCAAGCTCCCAAGACGGTCAGCGCCTGAAGAAGGTCACTTCTATGACCGAAACGTCGCGCGTAAACCGTCTTTCGCATCCAAACACAAGAGATGTGTAATTTTTTGAAACCCCACCACCTTAGGGTGGTGGAAAAACTTAAGGGCTTGGGGGCCCACCCTGAGCACGCTCTCAGCCGGAGAGTGCTCGAGGTTTCTCTTAGGAGAACCTTTTTTTTCCTAAACCTAACCCAGCCAGGTCCCGGAGGGTGTTGTGATGGGATGTGGTCCCCTAGCCCTCTGAGCCCCTTTTTGCATGTTGTTATTCCCTATTGGATTGTACACCTACCCCTAGCCCATAACCCTAAACCTAACCAATTCGAAGGACCTGCCTAAACATAACCAATTTGGAGTTCCCGCCTAAACCTAACCAATTTCATGGACACCTAAATTTAACCCCTTTAATTTGGATTTACACCCAACCCTATCCTAACCCTAAACAGAACATAACCCCTTATCAACGCCTAAACCTAACCCCTGTTTGTTTCTATCCACTATTGTAACCCTAGCTAATTCCCGTCCCACCCTGTACTCTTACCTCTTAGTTCCCGATTTGAGGCCATTTTTGGATTCGGAGCCTAATCTAAGCTCGTCATCTTTTTAATGCCATCTGTTCTGCCATTATCCCATATTTGATAGCCACCGAAGAAAAATACCGGGAGAGCTCATTTCAAGAAGGCCACTGAAGACAAGGATCCAGTAGAGCCAATTTATTATTATCGCATATTAGCGCACAACATGGTACGAAAAAGGCAAAAAGTTGATTGAAGCCATGAGAAGAACCTGGAAAAGAAGAAGGACAAAGATTAGAGCGGCTAAGGACAAAGGATTCGGAAGAGACAGAGGATCAGTCGACGGAAGAAAAGACTAGAAGAAAGGAAGAACAAAGAACAAGAGGGAGTAAGAAGACGGGGAAGAAGAAAGGAGGAAGAAAAGGATAGAGGAGAAGGAAGGAGAAAGGAAGAAAAGAGGACTTACCTTTACTCACCTGGACCGGGAACCCTGGAAAAGAAAGAAAAGAAATTAATTAAGTCATTAAAGACACCAAATTATTAATTGGATTACTTACCTCACCGTCCTGGGCATGACGTTAAACTGCAACCTGAAAAAAAGATTAGAAACACCAGTCAATTTTTTGAAAAGGGAGGGAGGTGCAGCATTGCACGGGCCAATTTTTGAGCGACTAAAGCCATAACAGGCAGTCAAGCTCCCAAGACGGTCAGCGCCTGAAGAAGGTCACTTCTATGACCGAAACGTCGCGCGTAAACCGTCTTTCGCATCCAAACACAAGAGATGTGTAATTTTTTGAAACCCCACCACCTTAGGGTGGTGGAAAAACTTAAGGGCTTGGGGGCCCACCCTGAGCACGCTCTCAGCCGGAGAGTGCTCGAGGTTTCTCTTAGGAGAACCTTTTTTTTCCTAAACCTAACCCTAACCCTAACCCTAACCCTAACCCCTAACCCCTAACCCTAACCCTAACCCTAACCCTAACCCTAACCCAAATACTTACCTATACTTACCTAATTGGATCCCCTGAAAAGAAAAAGAAAGAAATTATTAAACAATTCGACACAATTAACACCAATTGAATAAGACTTACCTCGATGTTTGAGTTATGTAAGAGGCCCCATATTAGGGGTCCGGTACTCTTTATGACAGGAACCGTCTTCCCACCTGAGGGAAAAACGTAAACAAACCCATCTTAGGGTATACGTAGTAGATGACGGTGGGTGTCTATTACAGGTATAAATTAATTCATAAAAAACTATACACAGTCACATAATAAAAAACTTCATAAATTATACTAAATTACTTACCTGCGTCCTGGGCACGACGTTAAACTGCATCCTGAAACAAAAATTGGAAAATTCATTAAACCTATCAATTGGACATTCTAAAACTTATATATAAAAAACAATTTGGCGATTTAATTAGCAAACTTACAGGGAGGTGCAAGCAGTGCACGGGACTCCACCAGAGCGACAGGCCATACGAGGCAGTCGTCTCTCGACGGCCAGCGCCTGATGAAGGCCTTATAGGCCGAAACGTTGCGCGAAAGCCGTCCTACGCTAGCAAAAACACGCTTAGTGTAAATTTTTGGAAAACCCACCACCTTCGGGTGGTGGACAAACCTTGGGCTGGGGGGCCCACCCGGATCCACTCTGTCGTAGAGAGTGCACCGGTTACTCTTAGGAGTATACCTTTATTCCCAAACCTACCCCGCCAGGTCTCGGAGAGTGTGTGAAGGGATGTGGTCCCCTAGCCCTAACCCTAACCCTTATTTGCCTGCTTTTAGTTCCTATTTTGAAGTGTACACCTGACCCTAAGCCTAAACCCTAAACCTAACCAATCTGACCCCTACGCCTAAACAGAACCAATTCGATTATATTACCTAAACCTAACCAATTTGACCTCTAAATTAACCCTTAATTGGACTATATCTAACCACTAACTAACCCTAATCCTAACCTTAACCCCTAGCCCTGTACCTAATTGGAATCCCTGACCCTGTTCCTAACCCCTTAATCCAACCCTTAACCCTAATTTATCTCAGTATTTAATCCCTAAATCTGATCTAAAACCCAATTGTCTGTCTGAAGCTATTACTCATGCCAGTCCACAAGAAAGAGGCCGCTGTAAGTGGGACAGTTGAGCCAATATATACTTTATTGAAATCGCATATTAGCGCACATATGGGGATGGGGGGTATCCTTTAGGGCATCGAGAAGAGCAGAAGATACATTGGAGTGGATGATTATGGACCTGGAAGAGAAGAAAGGAGAAGATTAGTGGAGTAAAGGAGAGGAGTGGGAAGGACAGAGGAAAAGAAGACAAGGGAGGAAGAAGATGGGAAGGGGAAAGGAAGAAAGGGATGAAGAGAAAGGAAAGGAAGAGGATAGAAGAAAAAGAAACCACTTACCTGATTGGACAACCTAGAAAAAGAAAAGAAAAAACCACTTACCTGGGAAACCTGTGAAAAGAGGAACAAACAATTCGACAAACAATTCGACCAACAAATACTTACCTATACTTACCTAATTGGATCCCCTGAAAAGAAAAAGAAAGAAATTATTAAACAATTCGACACAATTAACACCAATTGAATAAGACTTACCTCGATGTTTGAGTTATGTAAGAGGCCCCATATTAGGGGTCCGGTACTCTTTATGACAGGAACCGTCTTCCCACCTGAGGGAAAAACGTAAACAAACCCATCTTAGGGTATACGTAGTAGATGACGGTGGGTGTCTATTACAGGTATAAATTAATTCATAAAAAACTATACACAGTCACATAATAAAAAACTTCATAAATTATACTAAATTACTTACTCAAGTCCTGGGCACGACGTTAAACTGCATCCTGAAACAAAATTGGAAAATTCATTAAACCTATCAATTGGACATTCTAAAACTTATATATAAAAACAATTTGGCGATTTAATTAGCAAACTTACAGGGAGGTGCAAGCAGTGCACGGGACTCCACCAGAGCGACAGGCCATACGAGGCAGTCGTCTCTCGACGGCCAGCGCCTGATGAAGGCCTTATAGGCCGAAACGTTGCGCGAAAGCCGTCCTACGCTAGCAAAAACACGCTTAGTGTAAATTTTGGAAAACCCACCACCTTCGGTGGTGGACAAACCTGGGCTGGGGCCCACCCGGATCCACTCTGTCGTAGAGAGTGCACCGGTTACTCTTAGGAGTATACCTTTATTCCCAAACCTAACCCTAACCCTAACCCTAACCCTAACCCTAACCCCTAACCCTAACCCCTAACCCTAACCCTAACCCTAACCCTAACCCTAACCCACCCGGATCCACTCTCTCGCAGAGAGTGCACCGGTTACTCTTAGGAGTACACCTTTATTCCCAAACCTAACCCTAACCCTAACCCTAACCCTAACCCCCTAACCCTAACCCTAACCCTAACCCTAACCCAACCTGGGGGATAAAAGAACAAAAATTCATAATTAGCACAATATGGGACAAATTGGAAATAAATTAAGGGAAATTAATTCATTAATTTAATTGAAAATTCTAAAAAACCTAAAAAAATGGGATAAAAAATACTTACCGAAGGAAATTCATAATTCTAATTGATAATCTCTAAAAAGAACACAAGACGGAACAATTAATACTTACCACACTAAAAAAACAAAAAAGGCGAACACTTAATGGCTGACAAAAAAAGCGAACAAACGTCAAACAGACAAGAAGACGAACAGTCACAAGACAAGCAAGAAGACAAAACGTCACAAGACAAACAGAGGAGGACGACACAGAACACAACGGGACGAATAGGAGCTGGAGGAACCACAGCCCCACACAAGCAGATCGGTAGCGCCTGAGGAAGGCCTTAGTATAGGCCGAAACGTCGCGCGGTAACCGATCTTCATTAACAACAGGCTACAAGTCTAATTTTTTGAACCCCCACCACCTTCGGGTGGTGGTCAACAACAAAAGGGCCAGGGGGCCGAGGCCTGGCATCGACCTCGGATGGACTGCGCACTTTCCCAACCATGGGCTTGCCCATGGGAGGGACATTTACCCTTGAACCTAACCCTAACCCTAACCCTAACCCTAACCCTAACCCTCATTCGTTCTCTAGCTCTCAAGGAGAGCACATCAGTATTTTTAGTGTGCATACACCTGAAGAAGGCCTGTTCAAAGGCCGAAACGTCGTGTTTGTTTTCTTTTCAGCACACCTTCCTTAGTTGTTTATTATTGTTTTTGTTTTTTATTTGTTTATTAATAGATACATTATTGATAAATAAATAAACTAATAAATAATAATAAATACTTATATAAATAGGATATATCATTTCATTATAGAATAAATACATACATACTATCAATAAATTCATACTTACCTGGATACACTCATTCATGAAATACATACTTACCTGATAAACAATCCATACTTACCTGAAACAAAACAATAAAAACATACTTACCTAGAACACATTGAATCAATAAATACATACTTACCGGATAAACAATCCATACTTACCTGAAACAAAACAATAAAAACATACTTACCTGAAACACATTCACTCAATAAATACATACTTACCGGAAATACACATTCACACAATTTAATTATACTATGGAATGGACGGAGGTCCGTTACGGCCGCCGCCGTCAACGGCCCAACCCCCCACAAAGGGACAGGGGTTACGGGAACTCCGCTGGGTGGGCGGAGCGTGCACCGGCTTCCTCCTTTAGGAGGAGGCCCTTTGTCCCTAACCCTAACCCTAACCCTAACCCTAACCCTAACCCTACCCTAACCCTAACCCTAACCCTAACCCTAACCCTTTCCGGTATAACTCCGGAACCGGAAGTGACATCATCACGTAACTCACGTCACAGGTAGGTACACGCCTCATACACATGTGTACAAAATTTCAAGTCTATAACTCATTCCACCGTGGAGATATCGACATTTTAGAGGATCGGGAATTTCCCGATCGTGGTTATTACCCCTGTACCTAACCCTAACCCTAACCCTAACCCTAGGTGAAAAACGTTACTACCTAAAAGGGCATGTTGTATCAACTCCAAATGGCCTGAAACGTGCTCCAAACCACTTTCTGGGAGGTGATTTTTCGGAAAAACACTTGGCTGTTTTTTGCCACTCAACGAATCTGCCATTGAAATGAATAGCGAAATTCAAACGCAAATATCGCGAGAACGGTAAGTCCTACGACCTTGGAACCTTGATCCGTCTGACATAATTCGGCCATGCTGAACACGCTGGTGCTGTCCCCGAGTCTCTACGACCTACGGTTCCCGAGGTATGGCTATTTCCGGTATAACTCCGGAACCGGAAGTGACATCATCACGTAACTCACGTCACAGGTAGGTACACGCCTCATACACATGTGTACAAAATTTCAAGTCTATAACTCATTCCACCGTGGAGATATCGACATTTTAGAGGATCGGGAATTTCCCGATCGTGGTTATTACCCCTGTACCTAACCCTAACCCTAACCCTAAATATATACAAATAAATAAATAAATAAATAATTTACACAATCACACACACACACATACAATAAATACTTTAAAAACCAATTCATGATGGGGGACGGCTGGACTACAGTCCACTATGGCCGCCCCAGGGGTCAACGCCCCTTTACCACTGGAGGGGACTGGCGTGTTGAACGTCCCGATGGGCGGATGGCCCGCGCACCTCCTCCCTCCTACGGGAGGGTGGACTTTGACAGAAAACCTAACCCTAACCCTCTTTGGAGAAAACTCTTCTTTCCTAACCCTAACCCTAACCCTACTTTCTGGGAGGTGATTTTTCGGTGATTTACTGGAAAAACACGCTGTTTTTTGCCACTCAACGAATCTCCCATTGAAATGAATAGCGAAATTCAAACGCAAATATCGCGAGAACGGTAAGTCCTACGACCTTGGAACCTTGATCCGTCTGACATAATTCGGCCATGCTGAACACACTGGTACCATCCCCGAGTCTCTACGACCTACGGTTCCCAAGATATGACTATTTCCGGTATAACTCCGGAACCGGAAGTGACATCATCACGTAACTCACGTTACAGGTAGGTACACGCCCCATACACATGTGTACAAAATTTCAAGTCTATAACTCATTCCACCGTGGAGATATCGACATTTTAGAGGATCGGGAATTTCCCGATCGTGGTTATTACCCCTGTACCTAACTTTGGCCGGGGCAGCCTTCTTAGGCGGGGTGGCGGAGGACTTCCCCGCTGCGGTGGCAGGCATCTCGGACGGGGCTGAGGACTTCCCCATCGTGGCAGCAGGCCTCCACGTGGCCGGGGCAAGCTTCATGGGCGGAGGACTGGCAGTCGAGCATGGGGCATCCGAGTCTCCCAAAAATAAAAAAAATAAAAAAAATCGGAGACTCTTTCTGCTTATGCAAAGCCTCCGCTCCTCAGCGTCCTCCAGGCCGTGGACATCCCAGAGGTGGCGGGAGAGGGAGATGTAACTGTTGTTGCACTGCTGGCAGTTTTTCATGGTCTAGGTGCAGGGAACGATACGGATGAGTGAGACTGTTTCCCCCGGTAGGTGGAGTTTCCGAAATTGCTACGTCAATTTCCATAACATTGACCATTTTCCACAAAAGGCGTGTCAATATCTGGGACATTGACCCTGACAGTGCACTGACTTACCTTCATCGTCGCAGCTCTGCAAGTGACAATGGGGGTCACCTGCAAAGTACGCAGTAATGCAGACGGGGTAGTCCTTCCACAAGTACGATGTATAATTCCCCGAAAGCGACCAATGACCAAACTTTATTCTAATCAATGGCAACCGATTGGACGGCCGGTCAGGTGACCCAGACCGCCCCCAGAATATGCATATTAAGTCAAGTCACATTTCCTGAATGGCTACCTCTCACAATGTCACGCTTCCGGAACAGCGACCGCGTGGTCAGACTGACCAAAAAAAAAAAAGTTGATTTTTGGGGGCGAAAATTATTTCATGGTCTCTTGCTGCCATCTTGTGGCCAAAGCACACAGGTACAACTGAGCCATTTAGAAAAGTGCCATTTTATTGAAAATAAAGAGACTTCAGACATTTGAGAGTTGATTTGTTCATTTCACATTTGGAACTTGATAATTTAGCAGCTTCGAGTATCTAAAAGTATTTGTTTAATTTAGCAGGGTTTCCCAATTCTAACGTTAGAGGAACTCCTATTGTGTTTTGTACTTAAGCATGATGTTTTATTGAACATGTGCTTTAGCTTCAATCATTTGTGTTAAATTTATAGCTGACCACCGATCCGGTCTTTTTCGAAGTTTAAAGTTATGCAAAAGAATTGAATTTAAAGTATTCAAGAATTTGAAATAAACTTAATTTTATTTCAAGTGTTGTATTTGGTGTATATGTTTAAATATGTCATTTAATAGAACTTAAAGATATACATTAAAGTCAATCTAAAATTACATTAAATAGTTAACTAATGAACCCAGAAGCCTACCCTTGGTAACGTGGTAGTGCTACACCAAGACTAGTAATTTTGCACAGTTGGATTTTTCTTTTGTTTGTTCTCTTTTACATGACATGTCATTTGGACATTTGCAACATACCACAATTAATATCAATATTCATTCTATGCTTCTGCAATAATGAAGAATTTGTAATCATAAATATATTAATGGCCACATGCATCTTGTGATTAAACTTCATTTATTGAAGAAACACAAAGTATTTCAACATGAAGCCTAAACACATTGATTATTGAATCGAACTTGAAAATGTTATTGCCCATCAATAGGTGACAACCGTGACATCAGGAGCCAGAGAATGAAGTCATGAGAATCTGTGCCATCACTTCATCTTCACCAAGATCAGTAGACAGGACTTCATTTCATGGCAGTTCATCATCATCACGGACACTCATCATCCCAAATATGGACAAACAATATATAGACAACATCTAAAGAAGCCAGTAATCATACCATTAAGTCTGCTTACCTTCATAATTCAATGCATAAAAAACTGCCACAAAAAAATATAAATCCAGAAGGCATTCTCCAGACAGTACATGCAAAAAATAAGCGCAAGGCAGGGTGCAGACAACCGGCTGCAAGGTGGCAGCCAGTGCTTCTGGCATATCCAGTTTGGAGCAATGCCTCCAAGATGAACTGGAGGAAACCTCTTCAAGCTAGCGTAGACAGAGCAAGGAGCCTGCACTACAAACGAATAAGACTAGACCAAAAAAAAAGAACCGACAGTCATCCATCATCTGATCCTTCCATTTTCAATTCACAATCTATAAATCGAGTGAGCAAAAAGGAGTCACATGGTTATTGCCTCAACTAACCAGGTTATTCATATTTCAACTTGAAGCTCAGATCAAATACAACATTAGAAGAGTGGCCGCAAGACTAAATTGGATTTGAGTAATTTATTGGTCGGGTGAGCTGAAAATTGCTCTTTGGGGCTTAGGCCCCTTGACTGTTATCATGCCGCTTCCCTTTCCAAGAGCCTCCCTCAGTAAGTTAGTGTTGGGGTTAGGGTTAGTGACAGGGTCAAGGGTTAGTGTTGGGTTGTTAAGTGTGCAGAAGAGTTAGAGACTGCTTGGAAAGCAAGAGGGCAGAATTGTAAGTTTAGCCATAGGAGGATGATTCCTCCCCATGAGATACCATTGCTGCTCCATGCAACATAAACCCGATCAACAAAATAATCAAATTAAATTCAGTCCTTTGGCTCATCTTCCCATCCTGTATTTTTGATCAGTCCAAGGTTGAAATGTGAAAAACAGCCTTTTTTAGTTTCTTGGATTAGATACAAAACCTAACAGAAACTCTTCCTTCTTTCATGTTTTAATTGTAAACTGAAAATGGAAGTGATAATTACCAATATCAGGATCCAAGACTTCATTTCAAAGTAGATCACAGAATCTTATCCTCCCAAAAAAAAAAAAAAAACACTATATGGACAGCAGCCATTGTAGCCCATTACAACACATTGAAGTGTTTAAACGTATAGTAACTTGAAACAGAAAATAAAGCTCAAATCCTACCAATTACTTGACCACAGCAAGCCGGAAACAGCTCTGATGATCAGCGTCCGCCTTCACACAGTCATGGCAGGACCTCCATGGAACACGCCTGATGAAGATCAATGACACCAAAGTCACCCTTGATCTTAATAGATGTAATATGTGTTAAAGGTAGTGGATACCCATCATCTCCAGCCATTTATTAATCATTCCAGAAAAAAAAAAAACAACTCAACACCATACCTTAACAGTTGGGTGTGATGACATTTGTAGTCATCACTTCTTTAAAACACCCTAGTTTTGGAGCACACAATGCTCTGCTAAACAGGACATCCATATTCTAGTAAATTAAAAACAAAGCCCCCCCCCCCAAAAAAAACAACTAGATTTAAAAGACTCACCTTATCTTGATGCTCCTCTTGTTCCACAGGACGTACACCATTCTCATTCTTCGTCTTATTGAAGGTCTCTGCGCATGGCACGTGTACAGGAAATTCAAAGATTGACAATGAGCAAGGTTCAGTTTAATTTCCAGGATACATTAGATTCCTTAGCTTGGTGCTACCTACAGAAGGATAAAAATGCAGTTTTGAGTAATATTCATTAGAAGTCAACTTACGTACCTGAAGATAACGTCTGCACAGGGGGAAAGGCTGTCCATCCAGGTCGCAGAGGCCGTACCCTGACCAAGGAAGCCAAGATGAAAATCACTTCGACCAACCCTTCAGTAAGAATCTCCACACCTTCATAGGCCCACCTCGTTTCTTCAGCGTGCCCCAACTCCTCCTGAGGCCTCCTCCATATTGGACAAGCCAGAAGCAAGCATGGACGAGCCCGACGAGGACGAGGACGAGCCCGACGCGAGGACGAGGGCGGCGCGAAGACGCCGAGCCCGGCGCGAGGGCGAGCCCGACGCCGAGGAGGCGAGGCGCGAGCCGACGCCGAGGCGGCGAGGACGAGCCCGACGCGAGGACGAGGACGACGCGAGTCCGGCGAGCGGGCGAGGGCGGAGTCCGACGCGAGGACGAGGACGAGGACGACGCGAGGACGAGGCCGACGCGAGGACGAGGCCGACGCGAGGACGAGGCCGACGCGAGGCGGCGGCAACGAAGGCTTCTGGCATGTCCTTTTTGGAGAAATACCTCCAGGATGCACCTGGAGACCTGACAATGCCTAGACATTAGAGACACAGACAGAATGCAGACATGAATCATCCATCCACACTGAATGAGGACTCACCGGGTCACGGCCAGTCTGGAGAAGGGCTTTGAAGAAATCGTTTTCTGGCTAACCTTGCAACACCTCAAGATTTCCTAGAAAGTGCTTGTGGAGGAGTTTGGGTCTAGGCTACCTTGCTCAAGACATTGCCACCACGACCTGGAGAAGCAGAAGACAGACTGTAAGGTTTCACAGTACCATCCAACCAGTCGAAGAAGGCTCGCTGGGATGACCCAAAGCCTCACCTGGTAGGGGTTTGACCATCTAATCTGAAGCAGCACTTGATGGAGAAATCATCTTCAGTCTGATCTGGCGACACCTCGAGATTCCCCCGAAAGAGACTGCCAAAGTGAGGGCGGTCTGGGCTACACGGCTTCCATGACCTGGCTCAGTGGACGATATGAGAAAGAAACGCTCAAAGTGTTCATTTTAATTCCATCAAAATAAATCCTCCTCCATCCTCCTGGAGTGTATCCTGAGCCTGCACTCCAAACGAAAAAGACTAAGTAGACTAAGTAGACTAGAGAAAAAAAAAAAAAAAAAAAAAGAACCGACAGTCACCCATCATCTGATCCTTCCATTTTCAATTCACAATCTATAGTCGAGTGAGCAAAAAGGAGTCACATGGTTATCGCCTCAACTAATCCAAACACTAGTCAGGTTATTCATATTTCAACTTGAAGCTCAGATCAAATACAAAATTAGAAGAGTGGCCGCGAGACTAAAGTGGATTTGAGTAATTTATTGGTCGGGTGAGCTGAAAATTGCTCTTTGGGGCTTAGGCCCCTTGACTGTTATCATGCCGCTTCACTTTCCAAGAGCCTCCCTCAGTTAGTAAGTTAGTGTTGGGGTTAGGGTTAGTGACAGGGTCAAGGGTTAGTGTTAGGTTGTTCAGTGTGCAGAAGAGTCAGACTGCTTGGAAAGCAAGAGGGCAGAATTGTAAGTTTAGCCATAGGAGGAGGACTCCTCCCTATGAGATACTATTGCTGCTACATGCAACATAAACCCGATCAACAAAATAATCAAATTAAATTCAGTCTTTTGGTTCATCTTCCCATTCTATATTTTGACTCAGTCCAAGGTTGAAATGTGAAAAAACATCCTTGTTTTAGTTTCTTGGATTAGATACAAAACCTAACAGAAACTCTGCCTTCTTTTCATGTTTTAATTGTAAACTGAAAATGGAAGTGATGATTACAGAGATCAGGATCTAGGACGAATTACTTGACCATGGCATGCTGGGAACAGCTCTGATGATCAGCGTCCACCTTCAGTCATGGCAGGATGTCAGGCCCACCATGGAACACACCTGATGAAGATCAATGACACCAAAATTACTCTTGCTCTTAATAGATGCAATATTTGTTAAAGGTAGCGGATGATCATCTCCAGCTATGAAAGTTTCCAAGGAAGTGGAGCTAATGCAACATCATACTTTAAAGAGTATTCAAAGTCCTCCCTTAATAGAACATTGCAAAAAGAGATTTACACAATTTAATTCAAAGGGTCTCAACATTCTTTTTCAAACATTTATTCCTCTTATTTTGATGAAGAACCAACAACAAAGTTCAGTAAAATCAGAGTAGTTTGACTGAATCAAGTCACTTTTAATTCACTTAGTGATTCTTCAGCTTACCATCAAATGCTGCCACCAAACTCCCACAGCTGCTGCTGCTTCTCCACTGATCTCCCTCTGGAGTCTCATCTCCACCTGCAATGGGGAGGGGGGCAGTGAGAAATGGAGGAAGTTTCAAACTTCAAACCTGAGTTCTAGTGTTCTTCAGTGTTTCAATAAAGTTCATTCAACCTTGAAACAACGGTTCAGGAAGAAGGTGCAGGTGCAGGTGCTGGTGCTGGTGCTGGTGCTGGTGCTGGTCCTGGTCGGAACACTCTGTAGTGGCACAAGGAGTACCTCACACCTGCTGCTCGTCCTATTTAAGGACCTGCCCTGAGGCCCTGCCCCCTTCCCCAGCTGCAGCAAGTGACCATGATTGGAAGAGAGGCAGGTGCTGCAGGTGAGAGCGAGAGAACAGTGGCTGATTGAGAGGGTCATTTAGTCAGAGGTTCAGGTGGAACTGAGTTGTGCTGTGATTTACAGAAACACTAAGTTTAATTTGGACAGTTTGATTGATCAGATATGATTAGTTTCAGATTGATGGTCAGTTTCCTCCCTGTGTTGCCTCATCAGCAGGTTTGATTGGTCAGCAGTGTTTCCACTTGATTTGTGAATAAAAGAGACGTTTTGTTGCTAATTTCTGATGCTCTTCTCCTGGAACCTTCTTAATTCCTCCTCCTGATGTAACAAAGATCTCTGATTGACAGCCACACATGTTCCGTCAGACCTTTTTTCTTTTAACCCACATTGTTTTTCAAATTGCACTTTTACATTTTAATTTGTATTTACTTTTTTTGAATGTGTGTGTTGTATATATTTATTCGATCATGTAATTATTTTACCTTGATTGATTGAAGTGTTTCTCACCATGACAGCTGGGAGGGGCTCAAGCTGACCCCTGTTACCTCCATGGCCTTGAGTGTAGGAAGAAGTGAGATTGAAACTGGATGGATGGATAATATAATATAACATAACAATAGAATCGGATAGAATAAAAATGAAGAAGCGAGTCTATAAACACAATGGATGATTGATTCAAGTTTCAGTGTTTTGCTCCTGATGGTTTCTGGACTGACCTCCATTAGACCCACTTTGATGACCTTGAACGTTGTGTCATTATGATGATGCACAAAAATGAGTCAATGTGTTAAACAAGTAGCCTTTGAATGAAGGTCAAAATGATGGAGACAATTCAGTGTGAAAACAGTTGTCTGCTTTGAGGAACCTGAAATATGAACTGTGAAACTTTGTTGACTCTTTTGTGGTTCGGCGCAACACAACTAAGTGAGATTGTGTTGTTAAAATGTCACCTTGTCATAGTAAGGTGAGTATGTTTTCTTGGTTTCCTGTTGTGTCACCAATGGAGAGATGCAGCTTTCACAGAAAGGTGAGTTTTATTTTTATCCCTTTAATCTGTGTTTCTGGATGTTATGGTGTGATTTCCTTTTACCTTGCTCTCATGTGACTTTACACATTTTTAAGTCTTTTCTCTCAGTTTTCTAAGAGAAAACTCTAGTGTTTTCCCCCTTTGTTAAATAGGAACGGGAGACAACAAATGCAGACAGATGAGAGCAGACACTGGTGACACTGGTCACCTGGAACTCTGGTCTCAATGCCTCTGGAACAAGACACAAAAGAAAAATAATACTTTCAAACCTTTAGAGCCTGAAAATAATTGGGTACCAAGGAGAAGACAAACATCTCACCTTCCTCAAGTTCAACTTCAAAAACTTCAGGATGTGGGCCAGCGACATGCACCTTCGCCCAGGACGGGATTTCACACACTTCACCTAACCCATCTAATATAATTCGGCCATGATTGGTCCAGTCCCCAAGTCTCTACGACCTACGGTTCCGAGATATGACCAAAATAAAGACCATTTCCGGGATAAATCCGAAACCGGAAGTGACATCATCACCAAACTCACGTCACAGGTAGGTACTTGCCTCAAACACATGTGTACTGAATTTCAAGTCGATAGCATATTCCCTCATGGAGATATGGACATTTTTGTGGATCAGGAAATTCCCAATCGTGGTTATTACTCTTATACCCTGCTGTCACTGATGTGACAAACCCCCAACATATTTTTTGAAAATTCATTACCAGCCCCAGAAAGATTTGTGGAGCAGGGGGGGAAAATGGAGGAGGGGGGTTGGGCGTTGAAGTCCCTGAACACTGGCATTATCACAGTGCTGAATTGCGTCTACCCTCCCATGTGTCCCATTCCCACTCCTTGTCGCCCCTCCTTACCCAGCCCTGATCCCCCACCTTATCCCCCGTGTGTCATCCCTAACCCACCCTTTGTCATCCCTCCTTACCCCAGCCCTGATCCCCATTTTGAACCTACCCTTACCTACCCTGTGTGAAATATGGAAAAGAGAAAGAAGTTATAACCCTCAGACCTGTCGCACCCACCCTGTCCGTCCTCCTGTGCCACCTGCCCAACCCCTGACAACCCTCCACACCCAAACCTAACCCCAGCCAGTGCGGCTATTGCCTTGGGTCGCAGGACCTTTGATGTAATGTTTGTCTGTGGGGGTTGCAAGGAAGGTGTGACCACCGACACTCAAGTCCAACCAGCCGCCTGGAAGGCTGATCGGCCCCTGGGCACCTTCTGCTAGGACCTCTGGGATTAGGACTCCTTCCCTGTGCCCAACACCTTTGCCAGGGCACGTACCATGGTCACCCAGGCTCGTAAGGATGTGAAGGTGTGCCTCATGGAAGGGTTTGTGGCCTCCAACATCAACTTTTTCCCTGCCATCAAGTTCCGGGACACAAGAGGAGGCGAGAGGGTTTGGTTGAACTCTCTTGGACTACGTGCAGGTCCACCGTGCTGGTTTCTACCCCTTCTCGATCTCCCTCGTTGCCAGCATGACCCTGCAGGTGTGTGTGGAGGTTGAGAGGAGGTCCCTGTGTTACTCCAGGAACTTGGAGAAATACAAGGAGAACAGCATGCCGTGGATGGAGAAGGCCCTTGCCAGACTCACACCTGGTCTGAAGGACACCCCCAACATCCGGCTGAAGGTCCTCACTTGATGATGATGATGATGATGGTCCAACTCCTGTGTCTCTACGACCTTCCATCCCGGAGATATGACAAAAATAAAACTTGAAATGCCCAAAACACCAAACCAGAAGTGACGTCATCACGCAAGTCACGTCACAGGTAGGTACTCACCTCGTACACATGTATATCAAGTTTAAAGTGGCTGACATACTACATCACAGAGATATGGCTCTTTGTTGAAGATCATAGAATCTATGATTGTGATTATTACCCTTATAACCCTTTACATAACCCTGAAAAACATTTAAAAGAAAAAAAAAAACCCTTACAAAAAACTTTGACATTTTCTTTTATTTATTTAAAAATCGGATAATATAATTCATTATATAGTTTAAAAGAAAACTTAAACATACATGTACATAGTTCATTAAAAGGTTTTAAGAACCCTTCAAAAAAAAAAGCATTCTTAAAAGCGTCAGTTAAAGAAGTGATCAGAGTGGGAGTGTAAAAATAGACCCTGAGTTCAGCCCTCTGCATCATTTCTCCTTCAGCTCTCGAGGACTTCACTACATTTTTTGGAGCTCTTTTTCGTGTGCCTTTAATTTTTTCATCTGAAAAACAATTCACAATTCGAAAGGTGGCGTATTTTTCTTTTGGCACACCTCATTTCGTAATTTAGTGGAACCTATTTTTAGGATTTTTTTGTTTAATTACAAAAGATTTTTATTTTCAACTTTTGGACCACATGGAGTGGACGTGGTCAATTATGGTCAACGCCGCCAACGACCCCGCGTCAAACAGTGGGACCAGAGATACAGGAGGTCTACTGGGTGGAAGGAGAGTGCACCGGCTTTCTCCTAACCCTAACCCCATCAGTCAAAGTTTGCCCACCCCTGCACTAGTAGATGCTGCAGGTCCACTGTGCTCACAATAACTTTTTCTTTTAAAAAAATCATCAGTTTACTTATGACCTGCTGAATCTTAGTTTGATTCATTCCGAAGCACAGCAATCAGAACCAAAATGGTTTTATGCATGATTCGAGGGTTTCTTACTCAGGAAAAAAATGCTCATGGTGAAAGCTCAAAAGAGCCAATAGGAGCTGAAGGCTCCACACCTTATTTGCCAAAAATATATCTTTCAATCTGGAAAAAATGCAGTAAAAAAATTTGACATATTCTGACGGAAAACAGTCACAACAATGATGAAACAGTGGAGCAGCAGTGTCTGTACAAGTACACCATTTAATAGTTATTATAGACATTTTATATACACTTGTATTCTGCTATGTGGTACAATCTTTAAAACCTGCTGTTTTCATAGTGTGTAAATCAACAAAAAAATTACAAAAGTCATCAAAACCTGCAAACTGATTAGAACTTTTTTGTTTTAATCCATTGTCTGGAAGACTAGAAAAAATACTTTTAATTGTATTAACCATGCATTATACAAACAAACAAAAGAAAAGGTCCTTAGTTACACAGGAAGTTGCAGGGCAGCTGGAAAAATTGTTGTAATCAGTTGGAGGGGTGCGTGTGTATCCATTCACTTTCAAAACAAAACTTAAATTAAAATGGAAATAAACCACAACCATGAAAATAAACAGGGCAGCCAGGTGCTCAGGAGGCCTCTGATTGGCTGACCTCAGAAATTATGGTGAAACAACCCATGAGCTCGAGAAGGGGCAGTGTTGCGCTCCATAAGAGGAGGAGGATGGAAAGGAAGGAAGGAACGGAGGAGAGATTCTCTTTTTTTCACCAGTCCTCTTCTGTTCAGCAAAGACTTGTGGTGCGTTCAGGGGTACTGCTGTGAAAATGATAAGGACTGTCATTTGTGTGTGAGAGAGAGAGAGAGTTAGGGGACGGAGTAAGCAAATGGCTATTTAGCCTGGTGTTTAAATACTGGACGTTAATTTTATTAATGCTGGTGTAAAAAATAGAATTTAAAAAATGTCTCAGAAACTATAGAGGAATAACAAAGTAAACTTGGTGAACCTGGTCGCTGTGACACATTCAATGTCATTCAGCCACCTTAGTTTGTCGTCAAGGTTGATGATTCTACTTTAAGATTAACTTCAGGTAAAGAAGTTTTTGAGATCTGTATCATTTTTTAAAAAGATCAAATTAAAAAATTATTTATTTCACAGCTTCATTTTATGATCAAAGCATCACATTGAATCTTAATGTTGGGTTTTTTTTTAAAAAAAAAAAACTTTTAAAGCCTTCTTTACTTCACATAAATTTAAATCTGCTTTGTTGTACTGTGAATGCCATCATTATTGTCTACGCAAGCATGTAACTGCACACATTTTAGGGCATCAATTATAATAATGATTATTTTCCAAAAAGGTTTCTTGAACAATTTGTCAAATTAAGGAAAATATTTTAATTTGGTGAGTGAATTTCTGTTGGCGTATCACTGGCTGATTTGGTGACTTGGTGTTTTTTCATGAGTTTTGATGTCTGCAGCAGCCGCTTTGTGAAAGTTCATTGTGTATCAAAGTGAGAGCTTCTCTTCTGGCAGTAACGGAAAGATGGAACCACACTGTGACATCAACTAAAGATTTGAGACGTTTCCTGATCATCCCTAGCAGCGTTTCAGATTAATGTTGTGTATTATTCAGTAGTGTTTTCCTCTTGTTCATTAGGGACACAAATAGGACTTTTTTTTCCTTAAACATCTTCTTCCTTCCTTTAATTAAAAACTCAAAACTTTTCACTCTGCCTTTTTTATTTATTTTTGAACTGTAATTTGGAGGGCCACCGTGAGACAGTGGTGTGTGTGTGTGTGTGTGTGTGTGTGTGTGTGTGTGTGTGTGTGTGTGTGTGTGGGGGGAGGCAGGGTCCTCTTCATGTATTAAAAAATAAAAATAAAACTTCTTTTGAAAAACTAAATGTATTTCACACAAACTGTCCACGTGTGACTACGGTCATGCTAAACCCTTTCTTTGCTCGTTACTTCCGTTGTCTAAACACAGCACTCTGATTGGCCCTCCAGGGGCTGAGGTGGTGGTGGTGTTGATGTTGGTGGTGGTGGTGGTTGGGGGGGGGGGGTAGTAACCAATCCCCTATTCCCTTCAAGAGACGGGTGTTCAATCAGCTCGCAAGTCTGTCACACAAAACAGGAAGTCTGTTTTCGAACGCCACGTCATGGAAACAAAACAAATGCTCAGTTTGAACAGGGAGTTAAATTAAAGTCTTAATTTACATCCTCTAAAAACACAGTAAAAAAAAAAAAGAAATTAGGCACATCAAAAAAAAAACGTGATTTTTTTCTTCTTTCTTGAAGCTTTAGCTCAATTTTAAAAAATTAAATACAACAAAAAAAGCAGGGAGGCTTAAAACGGCAAAACCTGATTCTTTTGTTAAAGCAAATGATAATTCTCTTCTTTTCTTCCGACACAGGATTGGAAACATCCTCCTGGTTTTTATCCAGCGACACTGCAGAATCTGTGACAGTGATGTCATTGTTTCCCCACCACTGGAGCGCAGCACTGGTCATCCACTGGAGTGCAGCACTGGCCATCCACTGCACTGGCCATCCACTGGAGGGCAGCACTGGCCATCCACTGGAGGGCAGCACTGGCCATCCAGTGGATGTGACGGGCTAAAAACTGTGTCAAAGATCCCCACCAGTTCCTCACAGGACAGGTGTTGCTGCTCCTGCAAAGCACTGTGGGTATTAATTATTATCATCATTATTATGTTTGTAAGAGATCCAGAGTCCAACTGAGAACTTTTTGCTTTTCCACTGGTTCTTCCTGTGAGGAAACCTTCTCAAAAGTGAAGGGGCGCGTTCACCCTGAAGCCACCTGGGGGCCAGCTGAGCCCTGGACCAGTGGTGGTAGTGTAGATGGCGCTGTGGAGGAGTACAGTTCCTGGTTGGAGTTCCTCTGTCTGTGTGGCTCCTGGAGGGGGGCGGGCTTGAAGGCCCTGGAGGGACCCCCAACACTTCTACAGTGTTCGTCAGCTTCTCTTCAGGCAGTTAGGACACACACACACACTGCTCTTAGACCGTGTGTGCGTGTGTGTGTGTGTGTGTGTGTGTGTGTGTGTGTTTCATTAATTCTTTTCTGTGTTCAGAAACCCGAACAGACCTGAATACTGTCAAATGTGTGAAGAGACCAGCTTCTTTCTGTCCATCTGCCTGTCTTTCCAACTGTCAGTCCATCCGTCCATCTGTGTGTGTCTCCTGCCGATGGGCTACACATAGACCCTGGCGAGGGCATCTGCACCGGCGGAGGCGATGTAGGCCTTGGAGGGGTGGAAGGCCACGTCGTAGATGGCCTCCTCGCTCTTCTTCCTGTGAGCCGTGATCTCCTGGACGCACGTCTTACTATCCAGGTTCCACAGACGCAGTGAACAGTCGTGACCTGTAGGAGGCGTGGGGGTAAGGAAAGTTCTTGATCAGTTCTCGATTGATCAATTGATCAATCGATAGACAGCTTGACAAGGAAACTAGTGTAATAAAACGTCGCTTCTGAAAAAGACTGGTGTCACAGTCGAAACTGTCAAGCCAGGTAAAACATCTTTCCTAGCTTTTCCATTTGTCCGAACAAAAGAACGAGAGTTAGTGTAAGAAAAGGCCTGCATTGTGCTAAACTGTGTAATAAAGAAATAAAAGTAGGGTTTAAAATAATAGAAATAAAAATAATATTACATTAATTTAATTAAAAATAAGATAATACCAGGGATGTCAGTCGATACAAACTTTAATCGTGATTAATCACATTTGTGTCCTGAGTTAACTCGTGTTTAATCGCAAATTAAGTGAAACTCTCTCCTCTTATTTATATATATATATACACACACACACACACACACACACACACATATATATATATACACATATATATCAGACATTGCTGTTGTGCATAATGACTGTGTGCCATACAGTTGTGCAGTGTAGTTTGTGGTCCAGTTTGGAGAAGACTTACTTCCAGACATCAGGTAGATGCCGTTGGGATCCACAGCCAGACTGGTCACTGCGTCCAGGTGGGCCACCATGGCGTGGATCACTTTGCCTGCAGGCAGGAAGGGGCGGCCCATTAAACTTTTTAATCCAGCCCGGCGACTTGAAGAAGTTAAACTAATAGTATAGTGATAGTAATAATAGTTCACTGGCAAGCTCAGGAGGGGAAGGGAGAATGAAAGACCCGGCAATCTAAAATGTAACCACTTGATGTCGCCGTTTCTTCTCCAAAATCTCTAAATATTTCACACTTAACATTTAGCACCAGACTCAATTTTAATTACAAAAATGGAAAACAGCAAGAATCTATCACAAATTTCATTTGCTCTCAAAATGACAAAAACCTACAGGACACTGCAACTTTCATTGCAATTTCATGGGGGAAAGCTCCGGCGACATCCGGCTTCTTTGGCCACAACGATCCCCCAAAAAACAGTTGTGTGAAATCCTGGAGGGATGGAAGGAAACATAGGCGACGCACACACCTGACTTGTTGTCAAAGAATTTGATGTGTCGGTCTTCGTGAGCGGTGATGGTGACGGGCAGCGTGGGGTGACTGACCACCTTATTGATATGATTGGACCCTTGCGGAGCTGAGAGGAGGAGGAGGAGGAGGAGGAGGAAGATTTGAGGTGAGAAATCACTTTCTTGCTCTGTGAATGTTTTTACATTTCTCTTTAAAACAGTTTTTCTTCTCTTTGCACTATGTTGTTGCTGTAATTACGCAAACATCCCCATTAAAGGCAATCTGTTCTATTCTGTTCTGTTCTATTCTGTTTTGTTCTGTTCTATTCCAGACAAAAAGAAAATCATCTGGATTGAATTTAAAACATTTTCTTGAACCTGTGTCTCAGCGAGTGTGTGCGACTCACCGTCTTCTCCCTGACCCTTCAGCACCAGTGCATTCTGGGACGTCTCCAGGTCATATATCACCACGTCTCCGCTGTGGAACGACGCCACCATGTGGGCGGGGTCACAACCGTTGAAGTCCACTGACGTGGGGACGCCGTGTTCTGCGGGAGAGCAAACGCACATTAGCTTTGAGACGCTGCACTTCCTTGCTATGGCCACTAGGTGGTGGTGGAGTGATTCCCTCCACACTCACCCATGTTTGTGTTGAAAGTGCTGATGCAGGGGTTCTTTTCTGTTGGGTTCCACAGTTTGACTGTTCCGTCGGCCGAGCAGGACAGGAGGCGGTTCTTGATGCCGCTGTAAGCCAATCCCCACACGGCGTCGGCGTGGCCTGTCCACGAGCCCGCCAGCACGCTGGGGTCTGAACCCACAAGTGGGGGGAAAAGAAAGAATGAAAGAAAGAAAAAAAGAAAAAGAGGAGATAAGTTTTCCTTTTTTTTAAAAATAAACGACACAAACATGAAAGAGTAAATGCACCCAAGAAACACTGAAAATCAATGCATCACGATATGTAGTAGTGTTGCTGATTGATTATCATCCAACTTTTGACTAAGAAGTCAAAGTATTTTGGATTCAGCAACAACTGCCCTCTATGGGTTGAACGCCAGCTATTACAATTCAATTTTTCTAGTGGCTGAGATGGACGCAGTTGACGTATCTGGAGGCAGCTGACGTCACCAACCGTCATTTTCAGCAGTCATGTTCGCCCCGCCCCTCCTATAAAAGCAGTGTCTGTCAATTCAGCTTAATGTCCTCAGCGCCACCTGCTGCCTGCTGCGCTAACGGCTTGAGCTGATATGGCTCTGGACCACCGTGAGCAGTATTGGAGTCTCCAATCACGTCAATGGGAGACTCTGGAGGAGACCAGTCCTCCACCTCATTGGACCTCTCTGTTGCAAAGGTGTCTGCTACTGTCTGAGTCGCTCATCATCAGCTTCTTACCCCCAATTCACACCAGAAGCACCTGCAGTGCGTCAGCAGAGCGTCCGTGGAGCCACGTAGAAACCCAGCGGGGGTCTCGCACCGCAGCTCCATCGGTTCACCCAAGGATTGCAAGACAATCCAGGCGTATTTAAAGAAAACAGTTAAGTAAACTCTTCTGCCCGTCCCAACAGTGTCTCAAAGTATCGCTGTGTTTAAAAAAAAAAAATAACATCGTCCACCATAACCTTAAATATAGATTGTACAACACAACTGCTCAAACCCGGTAGCTCTTCTACATTCTTGCTTTCATCATACATCAACAACAGCCCCACCTCAAGATTGTCCACCCTCCTGTCATTACAGATGACAGTGTCATCTGCAAACATCATAATCCACAGAGATTCCTTTTTAACCTCATCTCAGCTCGTCTGTCAGCATACCGAAACAAGGGGTTTCACATACCATAGGTGTCATATGGGTCCACGTTGGAGCTAGGGATGTTCCACCACTGGATCGTGGAATCAATTCCGCCACTAAAACACTGCTCGCCGCTGGAGGTCATCGCCAACGACAGCACAGGGCCACTGTAAAGAGAAGGCAAAGGCTTTAAATTTAGCGTGGAGACATCACAAATCGTCAACAGACTGCTGTTGCATTCAAGCAGCTGAGCTTCTGAGTGTTGCTGTGTACGTACACATGAGCTCTGAATGTGTAGATGGGTTCCACGTCAAAAGAGGCACTTCTGAAAAGCAAAAACACAACAAGGTTCATCACAATACTGTGCTGGATTACATTCTTTGATGAAACAAAGTCAGGGAAGCTGTGCAGGCTGTTGTAGCCAACCTCAAGTGAAAGAGCACTGCAATCTAAAATGTAACACTTGAGGTCGCTGTTTCTTCTTTGAAAAATCTTCAAATCTGACACAGCAGTAAACAGAGATTGTGTTCAATAATCTTGATATGTATTAAAAACTGTTTGGTTCTAATCAGGACAAAATACACCTCAAATCTTTTCTCGTACAAGTTTAAAGGTTTGAAGAGTTGTCTTGGCTTTAGTTTGCGTACTTTTTGGCAGGGACGGTCTTGGTGAGGTTCCACAGTTTGAGCGTGTGGTCCTCGGACACAGTGACCAGACACGGCTCCACGGGGTGGAAGGCCAGCGCACGCACGCCATCAAAGTGGCTCCGCAGCGTGTACTTGGGATTCCACGTCTTCCTGAACGACGACTCCTTATTGGATGACAGCTGGGATCAAGAGAGAGAGAGAGAGAGAGAGCGAGAGAGAAATGGTTCAAGTCCATCAAAAGGCGGATTTAGCCGGGCAGAGGCTGGAGGAGGGCGCCAGTCTTTACGTCGTAGCTGTAGTCCGTCTCGTCGTTGGTGACCGTGAGGTCGGCCAGGTCGCCTAAACCCAACACGCTCTCCAACACGTCGTCCGAGCCACCCATCAGGAAGGACTTCCCACCACCAGGAGGAAAGGGCAGTGGTTCAGCTGGAGAAAAAAAACAACACATTTTATTCAACAAGACGCCTTGGTTTGAAACTCACGCTTTGGTTTTTTTTTTTTTTTTTAAAAAGAGCATCTGCTTGGTCGATATCTTCGTCGACAAAGCAAACTGTAAATTGAAATTGCAAAAAAACTACTTTTGAGCAATAACAAGAACCCCTGGCTGCCTCCTTGCTCCACTTGGTTTTAATAGTGATGGGTCCTCTTTGAAGTGAACCAAGAGAGCCATAAATATCTTAATATATAATATAACACACACACACACACACACACACACACACACACACACACACACACACACACACACACACACACACACACACACACACACACACACACACACACACACAGCTGAATGTAGCTTTTTATTTTTTTGTGCAATTTTTTATATTGATCTCGTTGTGATGTTTTGTTGATGTTATTGCACTTTGTTTGTACGTTGTTGATGTTTGTTTGTGAGTTGATGTTTTGGTCTTTTATATTTATTTTCACAGCACTGTGTTCCACGTTGACCTGACGTACAATTAATGCACATTTAATATTATTGATATCATGAACACTCGTCATTCATTTTAGCACATCATCATTTGGTCATAAAATAATATAATAGAAGCGACAAAAAAATTCCTGGAGCCGCTTGGGAGCCAAAAGAGCCAGCGAGTCTTTTTAGTGAGCCGTTGACTGAAAAGAGGCAGAATTGCCATCACTCGTGTTTACTCCCTAGCAGGAGACTGAGTGTGAAGGCAGCCTGAGCCCCTCACCCCACTCTGTGCCATCTCCAGAGCTGCGGGCCTCGCCTGCTCCTTCTCCATCCTCCGCTGTCACCAGGAAGTCAAACTCCTTCAGGGCCTCCTCGGTGTCGGCGTCGTCCTCGGAGGCCAAACCCTCGTTCCCAACCTGAGCAACGGTGAAGAGAAGAAAGAAGGGTCATCAGTAGGGGTGGGAATCTTTGGACGCCTCACCATTGCATTACGATTCAGGGGCTACGATTCCATTATAAAACCATGATTGATGCATCTTTAATTTATTTTTGCAGCAATTTTTTAAAGCAGTGCGTTTGACATAAAAACAAGAGTTGATTTTGTTTCTGTTATATTTTATTTAAATAGTGCCAAGTGTTCATGGCGCATTGAAACTTTGTTGTACAGACCCAAAAGTAATCACCAAAGTAAAATGTGACCTTTATACATATTTAAGAAAAAAAAAGTAAACAAAGTGTGTGCAGTATCGTATTGAATATGCTCAGATGCTAGCGTGCTGCGCTGTGCAGTGACGATATTCCCTGCCGTCTGGCTGGCTGGCTCGTAGAGAGTGGGGATTGCGGTGTCAGTGGAACAGCGTGGGGATCGGGAGGTGTGTCTGAGTCTGGGCTCCAAGGTGTTGCAGCAGGGCTCCAATCCCCGATGGCTGCTTTCAAGTTAGACGCAGCAGATCTGACCTGGCGGCGGAGTGGCTAGCGTTCCGCCATGTTTGTTTACGCCTGTGCGCTGCATGTCTACTGCAGGTGCGCTACCAATACTGTCCCGGAGAAGACGCCTACCACGCTTCAGTTCCGCATTTTACAACCGTCTGTATTTCTTTATCAAACGTATTTAAATAATGGAAATTTGGACATTTGTGAATCGATTCAGAATCGTTCGCGTCCGAATCGCGATCAATCTAAGAATCGGAAATTTCCCCCAGCCCTCGTCATCAGGGAGGAAACTGTTTGGAAAGTTAAAACAAATGAGTAGTTAACCCAGCATAGGGCTTCATATGTGAGGGGCAAAACATATATTTAAAGAGGCAATAAAATTGATGGCAAATGAATGTAAACTTTGTGTTACCAACTAACAGGTAGCAGCAACAAATGTAAGGTTTTCAACAAACCTGAAAGTCCAATGAATAATAACGCACTGCTGCTGCAACTATTGAATTTCCTGTGACAGATTAAGAAAGTATCCAACTAACTAAATTCAAAAAATTAAAAAAAATATATATATATATATATATATATTTTTTTTTTTTTTTGAAAATAAATTCCTATTATTAGAAAAATAAACTGCAGCCGAGAGGAAGTGCACATGCTCGGAAAACCTTTGTCTTGTGTTTCTTGTTCCGGTGATGTTTGTCAGTGCTGATGTCGTCCATCAGGTCCCCCTCTTCATCCTCGTCTTCATCACTATCTTCAGCGTTCTCCAGGAAGTTAAACGTCTCGAGTACGTCGCCTGGGCTCCTGTGCAACATCAAGAACTCAGTCAAGCTCATCAAATACACATTGAGAGTCAAAGCACATTCAAGGCCCAGAGTTTGTGCGAGTCTCTGCGTGCACCTCTTGCTGTCTTTGCGACGTTCTGTTCCATTTATCAGATGTTGCAGGTTCTTGTTCTCCACCGACCCGTTCTGCTCGGAGGCCGACAGGCCGAGCAGAGAGCGGACCCTCTGCGTGCGAACGTCCAGGATGGTGTCTGTGTATCCCACCTCCTGCAGGTACCTGCACAGGGAACAGAGGCCTTGTTGGAGCAGCCGCTCTCTCCGCAAGGCCGCAGGAGGCAAAGCTGGGAGCTTCCTTACTGTCTGAGAAGTTGTCTGCCCTGTTTCCAGGTCAGCTGACTGTTGGCAGGAACAGCAGAGACGTCTGAGTCTTTGGTATCTGAAGGACAAAAAGACCAAAAGCAAAAAAATAAATGAAGAAATAAAAAATCAAAAGGGTTTTCTCCAAAATAACACAACATCATGTCTGCGCAAATATGGCAGCACAAACACAAAAACAGTGGAGTTCAGGCTCAGCTGGACAGAATGACAAAGACAATGTTTTGATGTTTCGCTCATTACGTCCCACAAAGTCTGACTGACATGAAAGCGTTGATGATGAAGGGATGGGAGGACGGATTTTATCGATTGCTTTTGTTTAAAAGGAAAAGGAAAAATATAAAGCCACAAAATCTAGTTAATAACAATAAGAGCAAAGTGAAGATGGGCTGGGAAACAACCAACCTGATTCAAAGCTTGGCATCTTCATCTCTCCTTGATTTAACTCTGTTCCATATTTTAACTTATGATACTTTGCTCTGAGGGGGAAAAACAAGTTTTCATCAACAAACAAATAAAATGTTTTTGTTAAACAAACAATGACGTTGTTAGGAATGATCACTATTATTATGATAAACATCAGTCAATACCTAAATCACACATATACTTTATTCTTTGGTGGGATCAACAATATTATTACTGAGTGTTGACTGCCAGATGTGAATGAGTGATGTCAGAGGAAAAGCTTCTTACCTTTCCTGTTTTAAAGCATATTCTAACATCTTGATTCTTCTCACCAGGTCGTTCTTCAGGTTCTCCTGACCTTTCCTCTCTCCTTGAAGGAAGGCTATCCTGGCCTGCAACACAAACAACACAGCTCACTCAATCCTCTTTCCTGTCAACTTTTCATCTCATTCTGGATTTGTTTTGGTTTTTTTGCTCAACTGTTCACACATTCAAACAGTGCAATTCGTGAAATTGTCAACCGTGCCTAAAAGTTTCCCAAAAATGTCTCTCAAGCTTCTTGCGGTTTGTAACATCGCAACAAATGAACTCTCAAAACAAGAGAGTGTTGACTGACTTGGATGGAATGGGAGTTTCAGCTGCCAAGACTTTCTCATGGTCACAGACGTTATGATGAGCCATCGAGTGAGTGCGTCTGGCTAATATGCCAATAAAACGGGAATGGGAATATTCATGTGCCTGCTGCACATAAAGACATTACTTTGTCATAATATCTTCATCAGATCGTAGGGAACCGTATCAAAACGTCAAACACTGATTGTGTTTCACATTCACCTCATTTTACATCTGCTGCGTCTTGCTTCCAGACAAAGTGCTTTTTACACAGATGGCTGATTTGTTGTGCCTTAACTCTGTCTGCGTTGGCTGTTACCAATACAGTGTGTGACAAGACGAGGGCAGGAAAAGAAGAACAACAATTAGCCTCATCACCATGAAGCTAGCATGACCAGGAGCCCAAGCAACGATGGGAGGACAGCACTACCCTGGAAGTGCTAGCAGCCAGGATCCTCATGCGCAGACTTCAGACTCTGTCAGTGAAGTAGCAACCACTGCCTGGTACCCCCTTACTACTGTAAATGTCAAAACTGACTCACCTCAAGTCAAGCTCAGTGTAGCCATTGGAAAAATGTCCAGGAATGTGCAGGAAGTTGACCAGAAGCAACAACTCCATCAAGGCAAAACCAGTCGTCGTCATGGCCTCGGCCATCCTGCCCGCAACCTGCCAACTGTCAACGCCAGTGGCTTCACTGCCACAGCGCTGGCCTCAGCAGGATATCAACCAAAATAACATCTGTTATAATTGTGTCATTAGCTGCGTTTCCATGACAGTTTGCTGCGAAATAAAAATGACATTTCTAAAATGTTGAGTACAATTGCGATTTGCAGGTGTTTCCATTGAATGGTGTGAAGCGCATCAGCCGTAATTCTGGTCAAATCTCATCCGGCGAGACGCCACCTTGAGGAGGATGGAGGTACAAAGTCTCCTCCGTCCAATCATAACTCGCCATTTTCACTGGTCAGTGAACTGGTCACATGACCCCGTACGTCACGTCCGCTGATGTGTAAATGGCAAAAGTCTTTCCATGAGACGTACGTGTGAAAACCACCTGATGAGAGTAAAAACCTTTCAGCCATATTGGAGGTTTTTCCAAGTGGAGCTGCTTCCATCACCACTGTTTCATTGCCATAGTTGGGTTTTGCATAATTCTATGGGTGATGGAAATGCAGCTAATGTAATACTGTGAAGCGGAGACATTGTTTGTATCATGAATTTTATACCAACTCCAAAACCCAAAGTTAGTCTGAGAATCAGTCGACACCTTGATGGGCAATGTTGTCATCAAGCATGAAGAAGAGGAGCAGCATAAAACTAAACTCTGTCGAGTTGTAACTGACAGACACTTCTATGCCTTTAGGCCACGCCCACCAACCCCCAACAACCTGCACATGCTTCCTGCTTGGCTGTCCACACCTGTCTTACTGCTCATCTGTCTGCCCACCACCAAGCAGCTGCACCTGAAACCCAACACTGATGACGGCCAGGAGGTATTTATACACACACACACACACTGAGTGCTCTCTGCCAGGGTGGCCGTGGCAACAGCAGGGGGGTGGGGTGGGGGTGGCGGAGTCAAACAGTGGGTCAGAACTACTTCCAATTGAAGTTGTCATGGTGACGAGGAGACACCCCCCCCCCCGGCCCCCCGGGGTCAACAGACAGACAGCGGCAGGCTGAGGGGAAAAGAAGACAGCCGCTCATCAGAGAAGGACCGAGGTCGTCTGCTAGGAGCTAGGAGGAAGACGACATCACTGAATCCAGGCTTTGACTTGTTGGACACTTCTGTGATTGACAGCCAGTCTGTCTAGAGCACAACTGACATTGCTGTCATTAGCTGGCAGACGTACTGTACATGCAGAATTACGGCGAGTTGCTGTGCTTTTTCATTTGTAGGCTGGGATCCAGCTTGGTCCTAACCCTAACCCTAACCCTAAGCCTAAGCCTAAGCCTTGGTCCATCTTCATGGGCCTTCAAATTCCAACAACTGGCAATACTAAAGTGTCCATAGACACACGTGTATGTGTGACTGGCTGTGTGTCCGTGTTGGCCCTGGGATGCATCACTACGATTTGTTTTCATGTGAAGCACGATGCTTTTGAGAACTTGGGCTATGCTAACAACATTTAATCAACACTTTGAAAGCGCAACAATTCAATGCAGGAACAATAAAAAACATTTTTTAAACACTTATTTAGATATATAAATCATTCGTATATACAGTGTATTTCTTCTACGTCTTTCTTCTTTTTAATTCTTCCCTTGCACTGTATATGCTGCTTTAACTATGCAAACTTACCCAAATGGCAGTGATTGGGGTGTATTTTGTTTTCATTGTGTGCCTTTTCCACCAGTTGAAAAATGGAAGCTGTGGGTGAAATAATTAGTGGCAGTTTGGACAGCGTTCTAGGCGCATATACAGTCTGGTATCAGTACTGGAAAGCGATTGGAAGGCGGAGCAAGCTGCATTTCATCAAAAGAGTGGCGTTTGGGAAGATAATGAGGGGGAGGACCTGCACAGCAGCGTGCGCCAAGAAACATTTCTCCATCCTTCAAATGGCTCATGACGGCCCGGCATCCTCACAACTACTGCACACTGTTCAGAAGTCACCTTGCAGCGTTGACATTTTATTTACAGTTGCCATGAGCACTAACGTAACGCACTGCATTGACATCATATCCAGGTCTGAATGTCAGTAAAATAGGGTAAAGTACAGACTTCACTGCTCCTGTGCCAATGCACACAAAGAAACGCAGACGTGGAGGTCAATCACACACTGGCAGAGGTCAACAGCTAAAACTCATAGATAGCCAATATACTATCAGTATATATAGACTAAGATGTAGCCAATATACTAATATATAGTATACTGACTATACACTGAGATATAGGCAGTAGGACTCTGGTCTCCTATTCTTCTGAGCAATGTGTTGATATCTGAGATCAGCAGCTGTGATAACAACACACTGCTATATAAAGTACAGGGAACAGTCCAACCCTCACCCACATCCATGGCAGAGCAGAGCCGCCACAGAGAGGAGAGGTTGTCAACTCATGTGGAAAAAAGGCTGCAGTTGAATGAAGAGGATCAGTGACACTCAGTGCTGTCAGTGGCTTCACAGTGACTCCACTGCACTCTGACTCCACTGCACTCTGACCAAAGCACCTGGTGAACATGAATCAAGAGCTCCTCCTGAGGGAGCCACAGTGAGGTCAGAGCCCCCCCCACCCCACACCCACACCCACACACACACACTTAGGGTCATGTAAATAACAGCAGTATTAAATTATCAAGACAAATTCATCCAGCTGCTTGAATCATCTCCTCTTTTTGAGGGCATGACAGGCGCTTCATTCTCTGCCTCTTTGTGTGTCTGTGTGTGTGTGTGTGTGTGTGTGTCTGTGTGTGTGGCCAGTATTTCTAGCCAGGCTACTTTTAGCGTCCAGCTGGGACGGTGCTGTCAGAGCGAGCACAGGGCCCAGAAGGCCCAGAGGGCCCAGAAGCCCGGGCTGCCTGCTGAGCTGCTTCACCAACACAGCAGCCACAACTGAGCAGTGGTCTCCACCATGCAGTGCTTCTCCACCATGCAGTGCTTCTCCACCACGCAGTGCTACTCCACCACGCAGTGCTACTCCACCACGCAGTGCTACTCCACCACGCAGTGCTACTCCACCACGCAGTGCTTCTCCACCACGCAGTGCTTCTCCACTGCTGTTGGGGTCTCAGGACCCACACGATTTTTTTTGGCTTATCGTGAAGTCGCCACACAAATTTATTGCACAGAAATAAAAATAAAACGCCATCCCACTTTCTATGATGTCCAGTCAATACATTATTGAAATTATTCAACTGAATTGTGTCCTTCAAAATCTACAATTACATTAAATTTAAAAGAAATCTCTAAATAGATGCATTTATTAAAAACAACACTGCGTGTTCTTTATTTCACTCTTCTGAGTGTTTTTAATTTATTGCCCTGTTTTTGTGTTTTATTGGCAGTATTTTATTGAGTCTTAGTGCAGAATGACCTCACAGTGAAATTTCATTATGTGCACAGAAGGACGAACGGCCTTGAATCTTGAAATCCCTTTTTCGTGTATAAAAAAGGAAAACTTCCCACGACTTGGTGGGTCGCGACCCACCAGTTGAGAAACACTGGTCTAAGAATAGACTGTCCAGGAGAACCCTGTGACCTCTGACCTCTCTTGCAGGTCAAAGCATTTCCACACGTGCGCAGGAGACTTGTGGCCGGTTCAAAGCACTGCAGCGGCACCGTGGCAGTGGATTCCCTCCCAGCCGCCTCCTCCACTGTCACTCAGCGCTCGCCACCAGCTCACCCTCGCCTTCCACTCTGCAGCATCTCACCTCCCACAGTGGCACCTTGCCCACCGACAGCCAATGGTCAGAGGGTCACGCTGCAGGCCGCCAGACACCGACACCCTGCTTCTGATAGCCACTGCATCTCAACTGTCCAAACCCAGGTGCAGTTGTGCCAAGATACAAGACAATGTAGACTTTGTGTTGCAGTCCCATTCCAATTGTTTTCACTGAAAGGCAGGTCTCATTAAATCATGTTGAAAATAATGCAGTGACTCATTGGTCATTTTCTTCAGGAAGCACTTTTTCTCTTTTGTTGCTGCAGCTGCATTTTTTTCATTGAACAAAATGATCAAATTCAGCTTTTGCGTGGATGAAAATGTCAAATTTCAAGTGCATTGATTTCCTATTGTTGATGGTTGCCATGGTGACTCGTAGTCTCGGGGCTCCATCAACGTGGACTTTGCAGAGTCGTGGTGCACATGGTTAACTCCATGTGTACACACTCACAGTTGATTAAACTACTTGAAACACGCAGTTGTGGAGCCAGAGGCAGAGAGTTCCCTCAACTCACTGTAATCAACTCCAAGTTGAGGATTAGAGTCGGCATTTGCTGGACCTCCGACCTCAAACAGCCATCAGCAGCTGATACTGCAGCAATGTTTTGCAGTGCAACTCTTTCAAACTAAGCCTGGATCAAGAAAAAAAGTATCTGCTGCCGCTGCTGCTGCTCACCACTGTAGGACGTCAAGATCTAATAATCGCAGCTGCTGCTGTTGAAACATCACTGGATTCTATCCGCCACTGTTATTCAGTGTATTTGTGTTATTGTAGGCAGCTGTGTGCAGTACTTTTGTCCACGACAAGTTTCCCTCTGGACAAAAAGGTTCATCTGATCCAGCTGAAGGCCCAACAGTTGAAAACACTGGAACCAGGAAGGAAACACTGTCATTTGATGACTGTCCAACTATCAAGACCATTTTTTCAAATTCATTTGTGGCCACCCGGCCGTAGTTTGGCCGTGGCTGATTGAGGCCATACATGAATTCTTCCTTGTTTTTTAGCCTTTGTGTCTCCAGCAGTGGAGCTGCGGCAGTGGTGGCAGTGGCGGCAGTGGTTGTTGATGCACGGCAGAGCACACATGCACTGCAACCATTCTGCATTCTAACTGCACAACTTCCACTGGAATTCCCACACATTTGTCTGCCGTGGCCAGAGCTTCAGAGACCGCAGTGCAACCCTGGTCAAAGGCAAACACACAGCGGCCTGCCGCCACTTGCAGCACGAGTTCACATCTGGTTTCTCTGATGGTGCTGAAGCTCAGGTCATCGTCTTGGTGCTGAATGGAAACATGAAGTTGTCCAGTGATGCGTTTTGGTCTGCAGACGGCCCAGATTGATTCAGTAACTGAGTTCAGTATTGAAGTTGATTTACAGGAGAGGTGTGAATCACACCAGCAGAGCATTTCAAAGGAATGTGTGCATTTGTGTGCATTTTAGACAACAGCGGTCTGACTGTGCAGTCTAAGTCATCATCTTTTCTTCATGGTTCAGAGGGAGAAAAAAGAAACTGTGCTTAGTTAAGTTGGTAACTGGGCTGCTGTGTGTGTGTGTGTGCATGTGTGTGTGTGACTCTTTATCAGAAAGTCTGACACAGTCATGCTGAAAGCATCCAGTGTCACAACGCAACAAGTCAGAGCAAACATGGTGCACAAGAGCCATGACACAGACAGCAGGGAGTGCAGCACAGCAACGCCAGTGAGCCAAGAAGAAATGCAACACTTCAGCACTGAGGACACACAACGCAGGCAGAAAACACACAATCATGAGGACAGCATGACAATTTGTTTTGTTGCCGTTGTTGTTCCATGTTCTAAACATGACAAACAAGCAGCACGTTCCAGTTTAAAGACTTTAGAAATAAGTATTACAAACTGAGTGTAAAGTCTCGAAGCCTCCGTTAATTCAAGGCTACAAAAGCCAGCCACACTTCCCAGTGAAAACTGTTGCATTTATACACAACTCCCTGAACAATGGACCGGTATGATTCAGAAGATAAAGGTTTAAGACAAGTATGTAAATTAGCTTGTCACAAAAAATGAGGAAAAGTGCCCAAAACTGAATGACAAATCATTTATAGTCCATGAGCGGCCACATATATTAATAATCTATTGGTGACATCAGACCACAAAATGAATGTGAAAACATCTGAGAGAAAAACAGCAACAACATCATGTTTGGATTCTCCTCTGTTCTGAGGGGGCTGCGTGTTTGTTAAAGGTTAAAATGATAACGACAAACAGACTTCTTGATTAATCAGGAAACTTTTAAAGGCAATTTAAAATCAGGTGACCTTCCAAACAACAGGGAAAGAAGTTGATATTTTTCTCTCTTTTCCATTCAGACAGGCGAGTCAGCTAAAACTTAAGATGTGTAAAGCGTTTATAATACTATAGTAAAATAATACTGTCAAGGAGGATTATGTTAAAACACACACACACACACACTTGTTTTGTTAGATACAGTAATCAAGATGTACCCCATAACAAACAAGAAACTGTGTGAATAGAACAAATGTTTGGTAGAAGGTTGACAGCAAAACAGAACTCTGGTACTGCAAATCAAAACGAGTCACAGTCAAGAAAACAAAGACTTGAGTTGGAGATTCAAAACTTAATGCTGATGACCACAATTACGTTGCGGTCACTACTCTGCTGTCAGCGAGGAGACAACTGAGAATGAGACTCAGTGCATTGTGTGAGAAAGAATGTAAAGGTCGGTGCTACTGTTTATACCTCTTAATAGTACTGATGAAATTCAATGGCATCTGCTCTGAATAGCTTCCAGGCACACACACACAACAAGCGGAACGTTCAACTCTACACAGCAACTATTCATCATCAGAAGATCACGAAGCGGCTCTGAGGAAACACTAACGTGTGGTCACTCCGGCCCAGTGGTTGTTCGTGAGACAGCAACGTTCGCTCCTTTAGCCAGCTGTCTGACCCGAGTGACCAACCAAAATGGCTGAATGGAGATTAGCTGACAGTCAACTGGATTCGCTTCCAACCAAACACTGGCAAACAAGTTCCCTAACAACACAATGGTGTCTTAAATGGTGAATGAACGCTGCTGCAGCAACCAAGCTGGAAGCTGGAGTTCTCTGCTTTGACACAACCCTGGAGCTAAAGGCTAATGCTAACACATTCCGCTATTCTCGCCCTCAAGTCCCGTTAGCTCACACACTTAGCCGGCTAGTATACAAACATTACTTAACAACACGTTTAATTAAGTCACTTATGAATATAGACATGACAAAATATTTATTTCATACATGTGTATCGCTTTCTTCAACGCCACACACACAACGGCGTGGCTGTGTGTGGGGTTTGTGCCGCTAGTTGCGGGGCTTTGGCTTGAATCGACCGCTGCTAGATGCTAAGGGCTAATGGCTAACGGTGGTGGCTAACCTGGAGCTCGGCCCTCTCCACTTCCCAGTGCGCCCGCTCCATCTCGAAGCGGGCCCACTCGTGCTGGATGTAGTGCAGGATGCCGGGGATAGTGTACTGCTGCTGCGGCCGGGGAAGTTCGTCGGGTTGGTGAGGCACCATGATTCCACCACCGCCTCCGATCGGCTGCTGCTGCGGTGGATGCTGTCGTTGTGTGCCCGCTGCTCCGACCCCTCCTCCTCCGCCGGGGTGCTCATCCATGGTGGGGTTTTTTCTTCTATTTTTTCCTCCAAAAGTAAAAAGGAAAGTCCCCGGCAGGCAGCGACGGTCCGGTGAAGAATCCCAACCCCCCCTGGCTGAGTCCCGGTCTCGTCTAGTCCTCCACCCCCTCGTCCGTCTATCACAGTGATTCCTGCCGCGGCTTGAAGAGAAAGGCTCGCCCGGGAAGGGCTGCGGTGAGCGGGGCGGCTGATCGAGGGGGAAGCGATATCAAGTGTGGATTTAGCCGGCCGCCATTACTGCGCTCTCTCTCTCTCTCTCTCTCTCTCTCTCTCTCTCTCTCTCCCCCCACTCTCTCTCCCTGCTGGATGCGACGCTTCACGGAACAGAGCCAGTGACGGGAATTCCGGCTCTTTTCAGAGAACCGGTTCTTTTGGCTCACTAAATATTGGTCATAAAATATATTATTTTACGACCAAATGATATGATGCTAAAACTAACGACTAATGTTCATGATATCAACAATATTGAATGTGCATTATTTATACTCGAGATTTATACTCAAGATCAAGATTGGCATTCAAAAAGAAAGACTAAATGCCTCCACAGCTATGAGTGATTGATCCTGTTTGTGTGTGAATATATTATTATTATTATTATTATTATTATTATTATTATTATTATTATTATTATTATTATTATTATTATTATAAAAGCTTCTTAACCTTAATAATAAATGTTGACTATACATTTTTAACATATAATAAGGTTTCATTCTGTAAAAAAAATGTTTGTTTATTTCTTTCAGTGTTTCTTGGTCTATTTCTTTCTCTTAAAAAAAACAAATGAAAACAACAACAAACAAACCACAAAAAAAAAAAAAAAACTTACTGAAAACTTGCTGCATAAAAACACCGGATATGGATGGTACTGAGCATGCGCAGTCATCCATCCACCGGCCGACCAAGCTAGGCTAGGCTAGTGGGAGCATCAAGAGCCCTGGCAAGTTTTATATCGGCTGCATGGAAAAAACACGTTTGCCTTTTCAAAATATAACTTTACCGTAATACACCTTCTGGGGCGCAGCGTGAACCCGCAGCTGTGTGCTCGCGGTATTGCGGTGTAGACCAATTTCACTGTCACTGCTACTGGATGGTGGTTGTTGATGATGATGATGTTGTGCTAGTTGTGTAATTTACAACTGAGGGACGAGCTGACATCTACCGAGTAAGTAAAATCATTTAGACACACATGAGAATTATTTAGAGTTATCTCTTCCCCTGCAATCGGACATGACGAACTTAATTCGTTCGAGTTTCCGCTTCAACTCAATGGACGAGAGAACAAAATCTCTTCAGGTTCAGTTCCATATTCGGTTTTCGCTCGTTTTTCCTGCTTCAAACTGTGATGGTGTCATTAAAGCAACACCGAGCGCCTCCCAGCTGCTATTGTTTAGTGAAGGAAAAACACCAGGGCTATTCACACGTGAAGTATTATCAAAAAGGCACAACATGAAAATCACAACGAGCTACCGCAGGGTTCAGGGACCGTCGTAAAATATCAACACCCGCATTTTCGATGTGGCTACCAACCTTTTTTTTTGTCATTAATGAAAAAAAAATGCGGTTGCGAGTGGGATGAGAGTATTATCCCTGGCTGAGATTGTCTTTGTCATTATTACTATAATTATTACCCTTTTGAAATTGCTCATTGGAATCTTAACCAATCACCACCTGTTCTTTTGGGATCAACTCAAACCTTTCAAAGCCCTTGGTTTTAGCGTCTGACGTCACAGCTATATAAAAAAAAAAGGCAAGTTAAATGTTAAACATAAATGGGTTCATGGTGATTTTATTTTGCATGTCAGACTTGATGAAGACAACAGCTGTGAGCGCTTCCTTCATGTTCACAGGCAGGAAGGGATGATCAAGTTTGTGCTGATGGTGAACCGGCAGGGTCAGACCAGACTGTCCAGGTACTACCAGCCAGTGGAGCTCAGCAGGAGGGCCCAGCTGGAGGCTGACGTGGTGCGCTGCTGCTTGAGCCGCAGGAGAGAGCAGGTAATGGACCCAGCATTCCTCGACTGTTTGGGCTTTTTCTATTGTTTTTAGTTGTGATGGGAATTTGTGGCTCTTTTCACAGAATCTCACTAATGAATCTTGTTTTTTCTATCATGCAGATATGTGAACAGTGTGGTGTTTCTTCAAACTGTCTTGTTTTCAGTGTTCCTTTGTGGAGTACAAAGACTTTAAGCTGATTTACCGTCAGTACGCCGCTCTGTTCATCGTGGTCGCAGTCACAGAGAATGAGGTCGGTCACACAGGTTACAATTTACCAAGGTTTAAAAGTAATATTTCAAAATCCATCCTTAATATTCTATGTAGTGTGTGCATCTGTCCTTTGTATGTTAAAGGTCAAGTGTGAAAATATAAATGCCTGAATTAACTGCCTCTGCTGTAATGTACAATGTCGATATTATTGAATCTTGAAATCTTGAAATATTGCTGCATATTTTACCTTTTTTTTGTTGTTGTTTTTTTGTTGAAGCTGTCAATTGTATTGAGCATAATGTACGTTGCAGTCTAGCAGATACAAGTGAGTTGATATAAAACATTCTAAAATTATTGTGAAAAGCGTTGAGACACAAACATCTCAACAACTCAACTCAAAGGATCAAACAAATCAACCCCAACATGAAATATGATCCAAACTCGTTGCAGTAAACTTTGCATCGTTCTTGTCTCCATAGAACGAGCTGTCGGTGTACGAACTGGTTCACAACTTTGTGGAGGTTTTGGACAAGTACTTCAGTCGCGTGGTGAGTCTGGCGTCTGTCCGGGTCACATGATGATCACTGCGCTTTAGTCTGACTGCAACATCTGTGTGTGTTCCAACAGAGTGAACTGGATGTATCCTTTGATCTGGAACTCTTTCCTTCAGCTCCTTGTTCATCTGGTCAAATGTGCAACATGGGCACCACCACCCACCCAATCAATCAGTCAATCAATTTTTATTTGTATGGCGCTAAATCACAGCCAACAGCGTCTCAAAGCTTCTTTGTACAATCGGATGAAAACCAAGTGAAACCCTCCAGAGCAGCAGGGGGCGACAGTGGCCAGGAAAAACTCCCCTGTGGTGGGAAGAAACCTGGAGGAGATCCAGACGGTCAAAGGTCATCTGACCTCTGACCAGTTGGGGTGAAAAGGAAATGCCAAAAAAGTAGAAATACAGAAGGACATGAATAAGTGTATGGCATGTAAATGTAGATGTATATAAATAATATTGTGCCGTTACACATTGATTATACATTATTATATTTTTAGATAGACCTAAATGTTCAGCGGTGAGCTGCTGCTTTAGCTGCTGTCCAAACAGAACATGATTGTCTGTGTTTGGGAGGGTCAGAGGTCAGAGGTCTTGATGGCACCCAGACTCTCAGGACTGCAACCCTGAATCTGTCCAGTTTGGCTCCAACTAACACAATCTAATCTGATCTCTGGCGTTTCCATCGGTGCGCGACTTTAAAATAAGTGACCTTGTTTTCCCACTCTTCCTTTTTTGTTGCACAATAAGTACATGATGGATATGCTGCCGTCCCTCCAACCATTAAAGTCTTTGCAGTAGAAAGAAAATCAGCTCAGATTCTATTCTATCTATTTCCTTTGACTTGTGCGGCCATTTTCAGATCATGTTCAACCTGGACCGAGTCCACATCATTCTTGATGAGATGATCCAGAACGGACACGTGGTGGAGACCAACAGGAACCGCGTCCTGGCGCCGCTCAGCGCCCTGGACAAGCTGGCCGACGGCTGAGACAACTCGCACCATCAACTGCACTCACGCTGCTTCTGCAGCATGAAGCAGTGTTTAGCAGCAAACCAGGGCTTCCTGATGAATACTGCAGTGCTCACATCAGGACCACTTTGATTGGTTGTCAGTAGATAACGATGCCCTCTGCTGGAGCCTCTCCCATAGGGTGAAGGCAGGGTGACACCTTGGACCAGTGGCCACTTCATCGCAGGGCCACATAGAGACAAACAACCCCCCACCCCACACACATACACACACACACACGGACAATTGAGAGTTTTCAATACATGCGTGCTTTTGGACGAAGGATGCAGACCATGAATTGAGATGCAGCCCAGGGTTCACCTGCACAGGTGAACATCCACCATGAAGTGCAGTCAACATTAATGCTTTTAAGAACACAACAATTTGTTCTGATAGTTTTCTCTTTTATTAAAATCTTTAATAGTAGAGCAGCATAGCGATGCAGTTACAAAACAAAGACATCATTTTGGATCAGAATCTCACCATTTTTTCTCAGGGATGTAAAACTTTGATCCCCAAGCATCAGAATTAATTATACAAAGAAAATGAAAGCTCATCTTCCAGTGTTTCTCTCAAACTGTCTCCTGCTGTCCTGATATTATGCTGCACATCACTGCAGAATACTGCTGAAAATGCACATGATCAAATAAACAATGAATTGTTTCCTCGTCAGTACCACAGAATGTACACAGCAGATGAATATAAATATTACATCTTGTCAGTTCTTGTAACTCTTTTGCAGAATCTTAAATGAAACTTCTTAAACCTTAATGTTGAAACAAAACTTCTCACCAGCCATCACTGCATCCTGTTAATTTCACAATGATTGTCCTCAGGGTCAATATGTGGTTTGCAAACAGTTTCTAATATATTTACAGGAGTATTTTCTTCCTTTTTTGTCTCCATTTCTCCAACAAAAATCTGACTGTTAAATGTTCCAGCAGTTAGAAAAAATAAATCATTAGTTCCTGAGCTTCTGAGAAGCTACATTGCTCCCCCCTATTCATAAATTCATGACGGAACTGAAAGTCAGTTGTCCTTTGTCATGAACAAGTTTTATGTTCAATATGTTGGAGAATATTTCCATGATTCCAGATGGAGATCAGCTGGTGAGAAGTTCTGCTTAGAAATCAGTTTCCAGGGAAGTAAAGCTTCTTTATGAAAGATGGACACTTTAACTGGTAGTTTTTCTATTGCATGACATTTCAATAACAAAAATAAAATGTATTCCACGACAGCATTAAATACAAACTGAAGGAAAAGTATTCCAGATGTTTTCTCCTGATGCAACATCTCACCTGACAGGAAGTCAGTGACCACCTGGTGACCACCTGGTGACCACCTGGTGCCACAACTTTGCAGCTCATTTCGACTGACTGACACCTCCCTCGCTGTCAGCCAATTAAAATGCTGCTGAGCAGCTCACACAGCACCCACTAGGTGTCGCTCTGTAAACGCTCCCACCGGAAACTCGTCCCAGACAAAAAAGCGGAATAAAAATCAAACAAGTTTATTTTACAAACAGGAGGTGGCGCCGCCGACGGGCCAAAGGTCACATGGTGACGACCCGCCGTCGCCCCCTCCTGTCGACGTATTGACAGGAGAGACTCTGCCCCCTCGCCCCTGGGTGGGCGGGGCCAGGACGGAGCAGCAGCAGGTGGTGGTCGTCAGGACGCCAGGACGTCCTGGCAGCGGCGACACAGGCAGCCAGCAGAGGGCGCCGTGTAGCGGCGGCAGCGAGGGCAGCGGGCGGCGGCGGTGGGCACGGCAGCCACGCTGAAGGCCGAGTCCTCACGGATCACCCCACCTGACCCCCCCCACAGGCGGGAGAGGGAGGAGACACAAGACACCGTCAGTGACCGATGATGGCCGACCCCCAGACTCGGCGCCCCCTGCTGGACTCTTCACTAGTCTGCCGTATTTTACTGGGCTCTAAGTCGCACTTAGCAGCAGAAAGAAAGTTAGCGGTGAGGGAGTGGAAAGTGAATCCAGTGACCCCGTGACCCCGTGACCCTCCACTCACCCTCCAGGTTGATGAGGAAGGAGCCGTGGCTCAGCAGGGCGCCGGGCGGCAGGTCCCTGGGCAGCTCACCCACCAGATCCACCCTTGCTGACATCATCAGCTCCACCAGCTGAGAGCTGCAGGACGACTGCTCCTCCTGCAGGGACTGGGGGGGGGGCAACAGATATTATCTCTTATTATTGTGTCACTGCAGTGTTGTGGGCCGAGTGTTGACCCAGTCTCTTCATCAGAAAACCAGAGTGAGTCGGTTCAGTCCCAGGCCGAGACCCTTAAAGAGTGGTCTAGACTTCTCTCAGACCCTTTAAAGCGGTCTGGAGACCCCTTCAAAAGTTGTTGAGACCTTTCAAAAGTGGTCTCCAGACCCTTAAAAGTGGTTTAGAAAAACGTCTGGAGACCCTGAAAAAGTTCTCCAGACCAAGAGGACCACTCCTGAGTACCACTGCAACACTGGTGGCCGAGGCTGAGCAGCGAGGGGTCAGGCCGTTCTCTCAGCAGGGTGGCCTCCACCTCTGGCTCAACCTGGGCCTCCACCTTGGGCTGGACCTTCACCTCCATCAGCTCGAAGAGCAGGCCCGGCTGGATGGCCAGGATCAGTTCGTACTGGCCGGCGTTCCGACCCGGCACGGACGACAGGAAGGAGTCGCGGATGACAGAAGCCCCCTCCACCGCCTCCTCCAGGCCCGGCCGCCGCCACACCGAGCTGCTCTTGATCCAGCCACTGCGGAACAGCGTTTCGCCCTCTGCGGGGGTCACGAGGAAGAGGAGAGGTCAGAGGTCAGCACCAGTCAGTCTGGTGTGCACTGGGTGAGCAGCTGCACTGTGAAGTGAGCGGGGACCCCCCCCCAGCCAGCCGTTCTTGGGTGACCTGCCCACCTGGGTGTCCCGGGGCGTGCAGGTACACCTCCTCGGCCAGGTGGGGCAGGATGGGGGCGGCGGCCCGGGTCACGCCGTCCAGGATCTCCTCCAGAACCGTCTGACAGGAGCGGCGGGCCAGCGAGTCCTCGGGGTCACAGTACAGCCTGGAGGGAGAGAGGGGGGGGGGGGTGAGGTTGAGTGGCTGAGGGGGACAGGGGGCGGGGGTGTGGCCTACCGATCCTTGACGATGCTGAAGTAGAAACTGGACAAATCCCTGGTGATGAAGGACTGGAGGAGGCGGACCACCCGACCCGCATCAAACTGGCTGTAGGCATCAGTCACCTGGAGAGAGAGAGAGAGAGAGAGAGAGAGAGAGAGAGAGAGAGAGAGAGGAGAGGTGGTGGTGGTGGTCCTCAGCGGTGCTGAGGGGTGTGGCCTCGTGACCTCTGACCTTGATGCTGAAGTCCCTGAGCAGGTGCAGCAGGTACTGGTCGATGTAGCGCAGCTGAGACGCCTCCACCGCCTGGACAGCAGGATCAAAGTTCTGCAGGTTCCCCAGCAAGAACCTCACTGTGTTCCTCAGCTGGAGCACACACACACACACACACACACACACACACACACACACACACACACACACACACACACACACACACACACACACACACACACACACACACACACACACACACACACACACCATAAGAACTGGATATCAGACTGGCAATACAGCAGTGCAGTGATTCTTCCCTAGTGGTCACTCGAGGCACTGCAGCCAAAACCTCATCTGGCTCAAAAAGCATTTGCCCCATTAGACCATAATACAAAAGTAAAGGCCAATAAAAAGGCTGACAGGACGACATTTGACCTTTGACCTGAAAGGCAGTACAGGTCTGGACTACTGTAACTCCCTTCTCTTTGGTCTCCCTCACAAACTCCTCCATAACTGGATCAGAACACTGCTGCTGTTTCATCACCAGAACCCCTGTTCTTCACCTATTCCACCGCCTCCCATTTAAACTCCGCCTTGATTACAAGATCCTCCTCCATACATTAAAGCATCCATAACCCCGCCCCTCCAAACCTTCAGCCCTCTGCCCCTCGCCACACACTTGACTGCTGGGGTATCGTTTTGTTTTTCTCTTGTGACTTTATGTCTTTGTTTTTTAACTGTTGTACGGCCACCTGGAGCGCCTTGAAAGGCAACTTATAAATTCAAATGTATTAATAAATCACACACATTGAGGGAGTGCCCCTCCCCCTTCCTCCCAGGGTCATGTGACTCTCACCCTGTTGACGTTGTCCCTTGCTGAGCTCAGCGCCGCTGGTCCGATCTGGACTTCAGAGAAGACGTTGGACTCGGCCACCCACCAGCGCAGCACGTCAGCACCGAAGGCCTCGGCGCCCCCTGCCTGTAGACAAACAACACAGCCCATTGGCATCGGGACAGAGGTCACATGACCAGGAAGCTGCCGCTCTGACCTTCCCGCCGTTGATGACATCATCGGGGTCGACCACATTCCCCACAGACTTGGACATCTTGAGGCCCGACTCACTAACAGCGAAGCCATGGACCACCAGGGACCTGCACACACACACACACACACACACAATAGAAGCAACTCCATGCAGTGTGGATGGGTGGGCCGCAGTTCCTCCACTGACCTGTAGGGGGCCTTGTTCCTGACGGCCACGCTGGTGAGCAGCGAGGACTGGAACCAGCCGCCCAGCTGGTCCTTCCCCTCCACATACACATCAGCTCTGGAGTCAGAGTCTGCAGGGAGGTCAGAGGTCAGAGGTCAGAGGTCAGCCGACGCTCGGAGGAAGAACAGACTCAGGAAGTATTAGTGCTCTGATGTCAGGAAGCTCCGCCCAGGTGTTAGCCAGGTGTTTTCAGGCAGGTTACAGGCAGTTACAACCCCAATCCTGGAAGAGAAAATGCAGCCAACTGTGCCGCCGTTGACCAGATGGAGGCGCTCTGTTATGTAACATGCAAAGAGGAGAAGGAGGAGGAGGAGGAGCTAAGGCTTCTCCTTGAACCCCTCACGCTGCTTCAGGACCTCCCAAGACAGCTAAATCAAGAAGCAGACAGGAAGTGGAAACGACCAAACAGGAAGTGGAACCTGCCAGAGCAGACAGGAAACAGGAAGTGGGGCCAGACAGACAGACTGCTGACAGAGCAGGAGAGTGTGTAGAGAACACCGTGGCTGCTTCAGCAGCAGCAGCTGCAGTAAAACAACCTGACAGCAGAGGGCGGCGAAGCGGCGCAGGAAGCCAGCCAAGGCGGGACTCTGGCTCGTCGGCGCCCCACTCTGTCTCCTCTGGGGACAACACACAGTGGAAGGCTGAGCCATCCCATTCAAAGAACCTCCTGCACCACCACGACTCGGTCTGCAGGGGTCGCTGGCGCACTCACACGGCCTCTAAGGCCTGTCCAACTGAGGCTGAAATCACACCATGGCGCCCTCTAGTGGCGGTTCTCATGCAGCCACTATGTAGTGACTCATATTGAAAACACTGGAAACACGGAGGAAATACAGCTGTGTTATCACCAACTGACTATTAATTTCATTTCATTTCTTCAAGTTGGGTGGGTCGGATTGAAAAAGCTTTAATGGGCCCCCGGGCCATAGTTTGCCCACGCCTGCTTGAGATTGTAGCGGTCAAACACATACAAATGAAACCTATTAAAAGGTCGTAGTATCAACATACAAATTCTATGGGCTGGATTAAAAAGCTTAACAGGCCGCATATGGGCCCCGGGCCGTAGTTTGCCCACACTTGGTGTAGCCCCTATATAGTGACTGTTACAGTGGACAGTAGAGGGCGATGTAGCTGGAGAGAAAGTAGATGTACACTTTGTGTGTGTGACGTCCAGTTGGTGCGCGCACACACACACACACACACACACACACACACACACACACACACACACACACACACACACACACACACACACACACACACACACACACACACACACACAACCACACATTCCAGCACCAGGCTGTCAAACCAGATGTCCAGGACGTCGTCTCCTCTCACGTAGTCGCTGGGGGATCCAGCTGCCTTGCTCTGAGGAACCAGTGGAGGGAGCCAGTGAGAGCAGGAGACAAACACACACACACACACACACACACACACACTCACGCTCTCACCTTCTTCAGGACTTCCTGTGGCAGCAGCTCCTCCACAGGAAGTTCCCACCAGCAGTCACTTCCTGTCTCCTTGAAGAGCTTGGAGATGTGGGACACCGAGTGTCTGCAGGGACACCTTCAGTCAGTGTGTGTGTGTGTGTGTGTGTGTGTGTGTGCTAGGGCGGTGACGGTGGGCACTGACTTGGTGATGAGCGCCGCCCCAGTGGTGCGGTGGTAGAAGACGGGCACGGGGACACCCCAGCTCCTCTGCCTGGAGATGCACCAGTAGGTCCTGCGGTCCAGCAGGTCCAGCAGGCTGCTGCGGGCCGACTCAGGCAGGAAGCTCACCTTGTGCAAGGCCTCCTGCACCACACACACACACACACACACACACACACACACACACACACACACACACACAGGTGAGCAGGTGCTGATGCACAGCAGGAGGTGGCGCTAGTCCTCTTCGCTCACCTTGGCCTTGTCCCTTAGCGCCCCCGTGTGGACGAACCACTGCCTGCTGGGCCGGATGACCACAGGCTGCTTGGTCCTCCAGTCACAGGGGTAGCTGTGGACGCAGGGCTCCTCCTTCAGCAGAGCGCCCCCTGCCTGCAGCATGGAGATTACTGCACCACACACAAGCACACACTTAGAGGGTGTGTGTGTCTGCATGTGTGTGTGTGTGTATCTTCATGTGTGTGTGTGTGTGTGGGTCTCCGACCCCCCCCCCCCACCTTTGTCCGTCCCCTCTGTCATCACCGCCAGGTGCTGCAGCTCTGGCCCCGCCTCCTCCGTGAATCTGCCGTCCTCGTCCACCAGGCACTCCTGAGGAGGGCACACACACACACACACACACACACACACACACAGTCAGAGGTCACGACCCCACAACATCCTCCCCCTGCTGTTGCTGCTGATGTTATTTCAGGCTCCACCCACCACGGGGAGGTCAAAGTGCGACGCTACGCTGTAGTCGTCCATGCCGTGGGCCGGCGCCGTGTGGACCAATCCCGTCCCCTTGGCCATGGTCACATGATTGGCCGGCAGCAGCTTCACTTCCTTGTCAGGGATGGTTGGATGTCTGCAGACTCCGCCTTCCAGCTGGGAGCCTGCAGAGACGCCGTCAGCACTGTGTGTGTGTGTGTGTGTGTGTGTGTGTGTGTGTGTGTGTGTGTGAGAGTGTGTTACCTGTGATGGTGCACACATGTTCCAGCTCGGTGCTCAGCAGCGCCACCATGCTGGCCACACGTTCTGAGGCCACCAGCAGCAGCTGAGAGTTGTCTGTCCTCCTCACCACAGAGTATCTGCACGCACACACACACACACACACACACACACACACACACACACACACACACACACACACACACACACACACACACACACACACACACACACAGGTAGACGTTCATTTCCTCTGGGAAATAAAGTATTCTGACACTGAAATGTGTGTATAAAGCTGTGCATGTGAGTGTGTGTGTGCATGTGAGTGTGTGTGTTTGTGTGTGATGGGTGTCAGACTCACTGGGCTTTGGGCATGAAGCAGACGGCCTGATTGGCTGGGATGGTCCAGGGCTGGGTGGTCCACACCACCACAGAGACACCGTCCACACCTGCTCACACACACACACACACACACACTCCAGTTGCAGCACTACACACAACAACACAACTAAGCTGTGTGTGTGTGTGTGTGTGTCTGACCAGCCAGTGGTGGTGGCGGCGTCGACAGGGCGAAGGTGGCGTAGACGGATCTGCTCAGGTGCTCAGGGTCGTACTCCAACTCTGCTTCAGCCAGCGCTGTTCTGCTCACACACACACGCACACACACACACACACACATGAAGATGCATGCGCATGCATGCACACACACACACACAGTGCCGGAGTCCAGACCAACCTGGAGGATGGAGACCAGAAGACGGGCTTGAAGTCCTGGTAGATGAAACCCTGCAGAGCAGCAGAGGGGGCGGAGTCAGTCCAGATGGGGGCGGAGTCAGACCAGAGGGCCCACCCCTACAGTAAACAGGAAGTCCCCTACAGTGAAGAGGAAGTGTCCACCCCACCTTGCTGTGCATCTCCTGGAAGAGCCTGAGCTGTGCGGCCTGGTAGGGGCCGTCCAGGGTTAGGTAGCAGTGGTCCCAGTCGGCCATCACCCCCCAGCGCTGGAACGCAGCCTTCTGCCGGGCCACGGCCTCCTGGGCGAAGACCCGGGCTGAGCAGGGCGGAGAGGAAGTGAGGCCACGCTCCCAAGCCCCCCTGCCAGCACTACTTCCTGACCCCCACCCCCAAACACACAGAAACACACGCGCGCGCGCGACTCCTCACCTTTGTGGCGGAGCTGCAGCGGGCTGAGGCCCTGCGCCCCCTCCTGGCCCAGCGCCTTGAGCTCGATGGGCAGGCCGTGGCAGTCCCAGCCCGGGACGTAGTGGACCTGGCGGCCCCGCAGAACCTCAAACCGGTTCCGGATGTCCTTCAGGATCTGGCTCAGGAGGGAGGGAGGGTCTTAAACTCAAGTCACACTGAGAGCGTCTGCAGCCCAGTGGCGGCTCCACAGCAGAGCGGGGCCATTAAAGCCAGTGTGCAGGTTCTCACCACCAGGGGGCAGCGTGTTTCAGAAGCATGAAACCAACGACTGAAGGCGCTTCACATGTGGCCACCGAGTCAATGGCTGCAGGTAGAGTATCTGTCTAGTATCTATATATCTATATATCTATCTGGTCTCAGGTGCATCAGCAGGTAGAATGGTTCAGGCAGGAAGTCAATGATGTGGACTTGGTGGATGCAGTTGATTTTCATCACCATGTACAGTGTTGCTCTATTTAGTTTTTATATGTGCTGCTGCTGTATGTTACTGTGAAAAGTCGAGGTCACGTATCGGCTTCATTGCTGTTCAGGTCAGCCGTCAATCAATAAAGCAGATTTCACTCTGGAACTAGAATGAACTAGAATGAACTGGATGCAGGTCTACTTTCAACACCAGGCTTGTTGGCCCCTCTGCCTGCACTCTGTGTGAGACGATACGGCGCGGCAGCGCACCTTGTTGAGGGCGTGTCCCACATGAGGGTCTCCGTTGGCGTAGGGCGGCCCGTCGTGGAGGCAGAACTCCTTCTTGGCCTTCCTGGACCTCTGCCATTGGTAGAGCTCAGCGAAGCCACACCCCTACAGAGGACACGTCACACCAGGGTCACCTGACACTCAACACTAGGTTTGAAGTTTTAATTTCCCTGAGGGAGGGAGTCATCAATCAATCAGGTTTGTCTGAGTCCAAGTCTCTAAGTCTAGGTGGACGACAACACACACACACACACACACACACACACACACACACACACACACACACACACACACACACACACACACACACACACACACACACACACACACACACACACACACTAGACCAGGCATGGGCAAACTAAGGCCCGGGGGCCATATCCGGACTCTTAAGCAGTTTTATTTCCGTCAGAAGAAACAGTCAGTCCACAGTCACTCCATGTTTCCAGTGTTTTCAGAGTCATTTCAATAAAGAGCTAATTCAGCTAAACACAAGACACTTTTGATCATTTTCAATACAAATTAAAACATATTTTGATATATGACATATATTTTCCTCCTATGAGGTGGGTCACCAAAACACTCCATCCATCTGCTGCTGCTCCGCTACCCCCCTGTGGCTCCACCAGTCTAAACTATAGCCCACCGCCTGCTGGTCTAGAGCATATATATATCTATGGTCTGGAGTTTCTGATCACGGAGGATGAGGATGACAGACAGGACACATATTCAAGTCACGTGACTTGCTCCTTAACTACTGGGACTGTTTCACCTTCTGGATCTCCAACTCTCGCTCCAGCAGCTTCTGGCCGCTCAGCTTCATGGGGAAGTCGGTCCGGGGGAGGAGCACGGTGTCCCGGTACCGTACCCGGTCGGAAGCGACCCCGCGCTGAGCGTCGCCATCCCCGGAACCGTCCGCTCGACGACGGTCACAGGTGACGGAGAGGCCGCGGGACGGGAGGCAGCCCGCCCGGCGTGACCTCCGGCCCCAGCCGGCTAGCGGCCGGCCGAGGGTCGAAAGCCGAGGCAGCAGCATAGAGAGACGGCGGGGCGAGAGCTGAGAGCCCGTCTGAGGGCAGGAAGTGATCAGGAATGGACAGGAGCTGCTGCTTCAAGTCTCTGTTGTGGCAGCGACTCGCAGCTCGTCGGTGTGTTACGCCTTCCGGAGTCCCTGTTTCCACCCGGAAGAATTTAGACGACAGAAAACTACGGAACACCATCAGGGACATGATACGTATAAATAAATTCAACAACAGTTGTCTAACAAGTCGGCCGTATTCTCACTCACTATGGTGTGCAATGACAAAAAGGCTGCTTTGGCTTTATCAAATTAACCACTTAGCACACAACACTAATGTATTAGACGGCTTAAAAACGGAATAACACAGTGGCTTGTTCTTAACACGGTTTTTTATGATTGCGCCTTCGAGGATATGACGTCATAAACAACGTTCTAATTGTTATTTGCCTTCGTCAGCGCTCATACAAAATATAAAACCGGCTCATGATGATCAGCACTCACTGGTGGTTTTGACTGCGTTTTTTCTGGCCGGTTTGTCCGGATGAATGAATCCGTTCTCCGACCTGTTTTGACACCTTAACAGACATACAGGCTGTCAGTCTGTATGTGGAACTGAAACGGGGTAATTTTCACGTGTGTGGTTTACATGAAACAATAAATCACGTTTGATTAAAACGTTATAATTTCCGATCATTTAATTGAATCAATTTTTTGTGTCATGTGTGCTGTTCTCAAGCTTCGTGGGCTCCTCCTCCTCCACCTGGAGGTTCCTGGAGCCCTGACTGACCGCGACCGAACCGCCGGCTTCATCATCACATGAATATAAACCACATACACACACACGACGCTGCAACATGGTCACGTGATGGTGACATCATCAGTTGGCCGAGAGCAGCTGAGCTCTCGTCCGTCTGCCGTTTCCTTTTGTGGACTCAGACTGAGCAGGTCTACAAATAGAAGCAGAGGATCAGGTTCTCCTCCGGGGTATGGAGGGTGGCGGCACCAGCTGGACTGACCAGAGGATCGGGACCAGGATCAGGACCAGGACCAGGAGCAGGAGCTGGTCCTGGTCCTGTGGAACCGTTGCCTCTGCTACTCAGACTACAGAACCTGCTCACACCTTATATGGTCAGGAATCCAGTGCTTCCATTCCTGGAGGACGGGAAGTGGTGGTGGTCAGCAGCAGGAAGTCAGTCGGGACTCGGTCGGAAACTGACACACACACACACACACACACACACGTTTCCACACAAACTTCCTTCCTGCTTTGGATGAGCTTCACCTGCTGGTGGCAGATGAGTCCTACAGTGATTGGAAACAGTCAGGTGTGGGCAGGTGGGGCAGTGCTCAGTGATTGGTGGAAGCAGAGAGGAGGCGGGACTCGTCAGATCTGCCACAGGCTTTTATTGCAGTGCGGCTTCCTGTGATCTCAGAAACAATGTTTCCACTTTAAGGCTCCAGATGTCGTCCTGTAGTTGTAGTTGTTGTAGTTGTGGGTCGTCTCTCGCTGCCGGGGTAGGGGACAAAAATCTGCTTCCTGTAGTGTTTTCTTTACAAAAAAATTCAAGGTGCGGTCTAAACTAACGGCTGTGACATTGTTACATTCAAACTGAAAGTAAGGCGGCGGCGGCGGCAGCGACCACACGGCGGCGGTGGCGAGTCCGACAGGAATGAGGTAAACAAACATCAGTGGCGGCGTGAACACAACAAAGCTCGTCCTCTGGATGCATAGTCTCACACACTGTCAACAATAAATACACTCTGGTAACATGTGGCAGGAGGCGGGGCTTCCAGGCTCACAGCCAAACACGTGCATGTGAGAGAGAGTGTGTGTGTGTGTGTGTGTGTGTGTGTGTGTGTGTGTGTTTCCTTCACTTTTTTGGCAAAAACTCTGGCTGTGTGTGTGTGTGTGTGTGTGTGTGTGTGTGTGTGTGAGAGAGAGAGAGAGAGAGAGAGAGAGAGAGAGAGGTGGTGTTTGGTGGAGTCGGTTCCTGCCAGGTGAACACATGTGGGCGTGTGGCAACAAAACTGGGCGGGGTTTGCATATCATTATCATGTTAATGAGATCTCCTTCAAGTTGAAAAGCAAAAAAACGGAACAAAGAGAAAAACCTAAAGATGCAAAGTCCTCCAGGACAGACAGACTGACAGACAGGTGTTGGGGGGTCGGGGGTCCTTGGGTCCGTGTGGGCACGGCAGCGGGCCGTCCAATCAGATGGGCTTGCCCTCCAGAGACACCACGGTGTTCCCGCCCAGCTTCTCGGCCAGAGTGCTGCGGTCCTCGATGTCGTCCAGTCCGTTCACCTGCCACTCGTGTTTGATGCCTGAGGGGAAGTTAGCAAGGTTAGCCATGTTAGTCACATTAGCAGCAGCAGCAACAACAACAGTTACAGGTCACAGAGTGCCGCCTCACCTGTCAGCTTTTTCTTGATGGCGTCTTTGGAACTGGCGTAGATCATCTTGCTCTTCAGCGGAGCGCCATCTGGAGCCCTGAGGACGACATCGTCATGACATCATCATCACGATAACTTGTCATGCTTTTTTGTTCAAAACATCAGCCTTATCAATCACCAATTAGACTAGGTGGGGGCAAACTACAACCCGGGGGCCATAAGTGGCCTATTCAGGTTCTTAATCCGACCCGCTGAACATAAAGAAATGATATTAATAGTCAGTCAGTCATCAAACAACTGTATTTCCTCCATATTTGCAGTGTTTTCAGAGTCATGTCAATAAAGAGCTAAACCCCCTGGTGGGGCTTCAAAGACACTGATTTGGTAGCAACGTTGCTTTGCTTTATTTTCCATTGACATTAAAGCAACATGTGTTCTCCATATATCAGGATAGATTGTTTCCTCCCATGAGGTGGCTCACCACAACACTCCATCCATCTGCTGCTGCTCCGCTACCCCCCTCTGGCACATCTTAGAACTCACTGTGGCCCACACCTGAACTAGACTCAAACCAGCAGATCACCTGATCAATAGTCTGATGGGTCCAACTGACCAACAGTGTTCTAACCCTGATGACCCCCTGACCTTGATGAGCTGGGCCCTACCAGAAGATGAAGACCAGGTCCTCCTTCTTGGACTCCTTGGTCTCATAGGTGGCGTCGTAGAGTGCGTAGCGGCAGTCATTGGGGGGCAGCATCTTCACAAAGCAGCTGTAGGGGTCCTCCACCGTCTCGCCGATTTCGCCCTGCAGGATCTCCTTGTCCTCCTCCACGATGATCTTCTTCTTGTCCTCGCTCAGGCAGAACAGGACTGCCTTTTTCCGGAGGTTCACCTTCTCCTGGTGCTTCCTCACCTTCATTTCGTTGAACACCTTGATGACCTCATCGTTCACGGTCACGCCTGAAGCCTGAGGAACCACACAGTTTTTTTTTTAGCTTGGCACAGACAGATAAAAAAAAAAAAAATACACGCAAAAACAATCACTTGTCTCTGCCCAGCGGATGACATTGGGATAAATAAAGTAAGTCTATCTATATACAGTATGTTTGAGTTGGATCAATAAAGTTTGGCTGCTTGCTGACAGGAAGTACTCCCACCCACACCCAAAACACTGATCCTGAACCTCCGCCTGAAGTCAGGCGAGTGCGTGATGTCACCGATGACGTCACCTCGCAGCCATCCATTGATCATAGTCGGATTAATCGATCAACGGGTCCGACTGTCAAATCAGTCGGACCCGAAGCGATTCCTCGCGTGCCTTGCTTGACTAACTGGGATCGCTACTGGACGGATTGGGTCTATTGTGCTGAGTCAGGGCTGGAAATGACCCTCGGTGACGTCACTTTACACCTGGGCAGGAATCATGCTGAGTTTATCGAAGCGACCGCGTGACTGATGGATCAGAGGCTTCATTGATTGTGTGCACGAGGGGCGGCCCGCTGCGGCTGCAGCTGCTCCGAGGCGTCCGACTGTCTGTCGGCCGGACTGGACCCGGACTGGTCCCAGACCGGTCTCTGCACCGTCTGTCTGTCTTATGAACCGACCGGAACCGGGGCCCCTGGGCCTCGACTCGCCTCCGCGGTTTCGCTCGGTTCATGACGTCCAGCAGGCCGACACTCGGGCCGAGTCGGGCCGGGTTGGGTCCGGAAGGACCACCTCGGTTATAAGATGGCCGCCCGGGGGCCACACGGCCTGGGGGCAGAGGCCCGGCTGACTCAGCCCAGGCCGCCCGGCCCAGAATACCCAGCCCGACCGTGAGGTGTCCCGGGTGAGCAGCCGAGACACGAGCACAGGGCGGCAGCGGCAGCGGCGGCGGCCGGCAGCAGGGACCAGGCTGCGGCGCCACCGAGTAACGGTCTAGGCTAACGGTCTAGGCTAAGGGTCGGCAGACATGCTAGCTGTCGGCACGCTACCACCGCGCGATGCAGCATAGAGACCAGGACAACCCGGCTCGGCTCGGCTCGGCTCTCCCCGGAGCCCTGTAGCTCTGCGGCGGCCACACGGGACCACATCTGCGGCGGCGGCGGCGGCGGCGGGGTCTTACCATGTCGTCCCGGGGCTGCGTCCGCGCTGCTGGGCCGTTGGATGGGGGCTGTCCGGGGTGAAAGGTAGCCGGGAATGTGGCCCTCCGACCGGGGAGGGGGAGGGGAGGACGGGTGCCGGGGGCGGAGCCTCCACCCGATCACACACCGTCGGGTCCAGACGGTTCGGTCCAATCACGGCCGCGCTGCAACGGCACAGGAACCTCCCGTGAAAGCGGCGTGATGACGTCACATAGCCGCGGTCGCAATGGTTTTCTCAGCTAATGAGGGTACACTCGTGATGACGTCACCGCGACGCTCATGTTGGATAATAATGGTCCTCTGAAAGGACGACAACGCTTTATTTAGTCACGTGACCAGTGGTGCGTTCAGAAAACGTTTTATTTGGAGACGTCGGAACAGAAACAATCATCATTTCGAACAGCAGGGGGCATCAAGTCATAAATAAACGACATAAAGAACTAAATAAATACACAGCGGCTCCAGTGTAGGGTCTACAGCCGACACGCACGCACACACACGCGCACACACACACACAGCGGCAACAGTCGCACTAAAACCACAGACAAAGAACACAATGAAACCTAAAGCAGGAACAGTAGTCAACAAAAAAAAAAGCTAAAAGAAAACTACAAATCCCCTGAAGCCTGAGTGTCTTAAAGGGCCAGTCCCTCTTCTCACTGGCTGCTGGTTCCTTCAGGGGCGGGGCCACTCCACTGCTGCAAAGACATGGCTAACTAACCTAAAGCTAAACTGGGGTTGGGAGCACATCACTTCCTGTTGGGGGAGGGGTGCAGGAAGTGGAGGCGTGGCTAGCTGGTACCCGTCTACCTGTCCAGGTGGGAGGTGAGATCAGACACCAGCTGACACCTCAGGGAAGGTGGTGGAGGTGGGGGTGTCTTCTCCCCCCAGACACCACAGATGTCCATCCTGCTGCCACCTGGTGGTCGTCAGGAGGAACCAATCAATCAGAGTCCCTGAGCTACCTGCAGTGGTCTACTGGTCAAACTGGGACGCTACTGGAATGCTACGTGCCTCGTCAAATCTAAGGTCAAGTGATCATCAGGAGGGGGCTGAATCCTGCTGCCGTCTCACTCACTACAGGAACAAACTGGTGGAGGTCACATGGTCACCCAGCAGGAAAGGGGGTGGGAGGAGTGGGGGGGTTCAGTGGCGAGAGCGTTTGGCAGGGGGCGGGCTGGAGGTGTGATCTGATAGGCCAAGCTTGGCCAGCTCCGACATGAAGAATTTGTGGAGGCGGAGCCCCGCCTTGGCCTCATTGGTGTGGCGAGGGTTGTACTGCAGACAGTTGGAGAACATCAGGTCCACGTCGGAGACAAACTCACCTGAGGAGGAGGAGCAAGAGAGAGAAGAAGAGGAGAAGTTAGAAAGTTTTCTATTGTTGTTGTGACATCACAGCTCATTCTGATTGGCCAATGGTTCCTGATGCATCGTGGGAATGATGGAAAGTGGCACTGGAACATTGGCACACTATGCCAATTTTTTTCTGTTAGCTACTTAATTTTCTATTGTTTTTATTTTTACTTAGTTAGTTGCATGCTTCTATATTTTATGTACATTTCTTAAGTTGACTGGAACCTTTTATGGCTGATTCTGATTCTGATCAGCCATGGGCAAACTATGGCCGAGGGTTACAATCCACTGTGGCCCTACCAGTCAATAGGTTGCCCACCCCTGGTACTAGACGGTCCAGGGGTAGTTCTGGAGTGGTTCTAGGTGGTTCTGTGGTGGGTTCGGGTGGTTCTGGTGGTAGTTCTACACTAGGCATGGGCAAACAACGAAACTGCAAACTATATATTTTTCCACCCATCTGCTGCTGCTCCTGGTTAGAACCCATCAGTCAAAAAGTTTGCCCTCCCCTGAGCTAGCCGTTAGCTGCTAGCCGTGTGTGTGTGTGTGTGTCCTCACCCGCTGTCTGGTAGTCACAGTTGTTGACCTTCTCTCGGATGGTGCTCAGGGCGATAGGCCTCTTGATGATGTCATAGTAGTCGGGCACCTGGCGACAGGTGGAGGCAGGCAGGAAGGTCAGTGTCCAGGTGAGTGAGTGTGTGTGTGTGTGTGTGTGTGTGTGTGTGTACCTGGGCCCTGGAGACCAGCTTCATGAAGGGCCAGCTGTCGGGGTGTCGCACCAGCTCCACAGTCAGCTGCTCGCAGGCCGACATCTCGTGGAGGCCGTGGTTCCTGCCGGAGGAGCGGCGGCTGGAGGGAGCGGAGCCTGAGGTGGGGGCGGAGCCTGAGGAGGACGACAGGACCGGTTTGGGAGCCGCGTCTGTGGAAGGAGGTTGGAGGCGGACGTTAGCGGCTGGCGGCTAGTGGCTCCGAGCCGTCGCTCGGCTTCTCCCTGCGCTGTGATTGGCCCGCTGACCTGCCGCTGCCCTCTGATTGGTGGACGTCCTGATGTTGCCCGCTGGGACTTCCTGGCTCAGACGGGCACTGGTCCGGGTCCCACAGTGGGACGGAGCTTTGGCCACGGTGGGGGGGGTGGTGGTCTTCTTCCCTGAGGACCTGCTGACAGAGAAGGTTGAGTTGGATTGAAGGTTGATTCATTTTTTTAAGGAAGGTTGATTTATTTGGAGGGTTTATTGAAGAGCCGACTGAAGACCTTTCTCTTCCGTCAAGCTTGCAGTGAGAATCAACTCACTGGCACAGAAGCTGCTGTAGGCCTGCACTGCTGAGATCTTTTTCTGTTTTTTTCCTCTCTACGTGAGCGACCAATCATTGGCCACGATACTGCCGCAGTCTGTGTGTGTCCCTGGCAGGTGATGACATCATGCAGTCCTGATGGTCGCGGTGCCATCGCTTCATCTTCACCACCAATATCAGGACCAGGACTTGACTTCAGGATCATGTGCCATCATGACCTCTGACCTCTGACCCTCCCAAACACATCTACCTGAACAGCAGCTGAAGCAGCAGCCCACTACTTTACGACGCAATATTTATTCCTATACATCAAGGGCGACTGTAGCTCAGGAGGTAAAGTGGGTTGTCCACTGACTCAAAGGTTGGCGGTTCAAATCCCAAAATCCCAATGGGGCTGGCAGCGCCTTGCATGGCAGCGCCACCCATTGGTATAGAAGTGTGAGAGTGAATGAGAGGCCACATGTTGTGAGAGCTTTGTTGCTTTGTTGTTCACCCTGCATCGCTCTCACTCTGTATTTACTTTTTCTGGTCCAAGGCCAGCTGACCTCTGACCTCTGGATCTGCTCCAGGTTTCTTCCACTACAGGGGAGTTTTCCTGGCCACTGTCGCCCCCCCGCTGCTCTGCAGAATCAGTTGGTTTCCCTCTGATTGTACAAAGAAGCTTTGAGGCGCCGCTGGTTGTGACTTCACCGCGTACAAATCAAAGTTGATGGATTGGACGGGCAGTTTGAGTGCAACAGTGATTGACAAGTGAGCGGGCAGAGCCATGGGCCCCTCACCTGGAGCTTTTGGCAGCGGGGACATTCCTGGGCGTGGCCTGCTGGCTCCTGGCTGCTCGAGGGGGCGGAGCCTGGCTTTTCTTGCTGCTGCTGTTGACAGGGGGGAGAGGAGCTGCAAGTGAAGACGGACCAGAGGAGACGGAGGTGGAGATGTTTGAATGTTGCTTGACTCACATCACCGCTGCTCTCTCCTCCTCCTCCTCCTCCGCCTCCTCCTCCTCCTCCTCTTCTTCTTCTTCCTCCTCGTCTGACTCTTCCTCCTCCTCCTCCTCTGACTCTTCCTCCTCCTCTTCTGACTCCTGCTCGTCCTCCTCGTCCTCCTCCTCCTCGGTGGAGGAGCGCTGGCGGGACGGCCGTCGGCTGGACCTCTGCTTGGGTCGACAGTCTGGACAGAACCAGTCGCCCTCTGGGACAGACTGACGACAACACACAGACAGGGGTTAGTTTGAGGAGGCAGCCAGCAGGGGGCAGCAGTGACTAGACGTGGCGGACGCACCTTGAGGCGGGGCCTGAGGCAGTGGGTGTGGTGTCCGCGGTCGCAGCCGTCGCACAGCAGCATGTTGTCGGCGTCGCCTTTGCGCCTGCAGATGCGGCAGCGAGCGTTGAGGACAGAGCGCGACCAGAGGACGGAGCGCTCCAGGCTGGACAGGTGCACAAACACCTGCAACACACACACACACACACACACACACACACGCTCAGAAGAAAGCTTCCTATTGCAGATTCATCCATCAGGAGAGGCAGGAGGTGGGCGGGGCTTCCTACCTGGGAGAGCGAGGAGCAGGAGAGCAGCGACTCCCTCCAGCGTTCCAGCACCGTCCTGCTGACACGCCCACCGTCGCTGCCATCTAGTGGTGGTGGGAGGGTGTTGGACAGTGTGTGATTTTCAGTCGTCATGACAACACAGGTCACATGATGCGACGGCCACATTTAATGTTGTTGTTGCTACCGTCGCTGGCCTGGTCCTCGTCCTTCCTCTTGCTCTTCTTGCTCTTCTGCTCCTTCCTCTGGTCCTCCTCACCTGCAGGGGGCAGCAGACACACCCAGGGGGTCACTTCACCTCACACCGCAGCCTCAGGGCCCAACGCCCAGGAGAAGGCGTGTGCATGTGGTCCTGTCACTCACCCAGTGGCGGCTTGAGGAAGCGTCGCTCGATGCCTCGCTCGATGTGGTGGAGGGCGTCGGCCAGGACCCTCACGGCCCCCAGGTGGTGGGCGGGGCTACCACTGGACGCCTGCGTCTGCTGCAGCCTACACACACAAACCCATTATTATTTTACAGCTTGGTGAATGTGCAGGTCGCAGTTTGTCCACTAGAGGTGTTTTGGAGTTGCTGGATTGTGTATTTAATGAATTGTGAGGGAGGGAGAGCTGCACCAATCACTGAGCAGCCCACAGCCCATGTGACTACAGAGGGTGGGAAAACTGTTTGACTGATGCGGCCACAGTGGGGTCTACAGTGTGTCAGAGGGGGGTAGCGGAGCAGCAGCAGATGGATGCAGTGTTGTGGTGAGGAAACAATGCATCCTGGGATATCATGGAGAAAACATGTTGCTGGAATGTCAGTGGAAAATGAAGCAAAGTTGCAACCAAGTCAGTGTCTGTGAAGCCCCAGCAGGGTGTTGAGCTCCTAATTGAAATGACTCTTTGAACTACTTACTATCGTTATAGTAAGTAGTTAAACTACTTACTACTATTATTATTACTACTAAGACTATTTTAATTATTATCATTACAAACTATTAATATAATTTCTTCAAGTTCTGCAGGCCGGATTAAAAAGCTGAATGGGGGCCACATGCAGCTCACGCCTGCTGTGTGTGTGTGTGTGTGTGTGTGTGTGTGTGTGTGTGTGTGTGTACCTGTCTCTCTCCACCTCCTCGCCACCAGCAGACAGCAGCTCATAGTTTCCCTCTTCCAACGCTGAGCGCCACACCTGTCTGTCCATCACCTGGAGGGACTGACAGGTGAGTGACGGACGGACGGACGGACGGACCAGTGTGTGCGTGTGTGTGTGTGTGTGTGTGTACCTTCAGAGTGCCCAGGGTTCCCTGGTGGATCCGGTCCTCGATGTCCAGCAGCAGGTCCCTCAGTCTGGCCTCCATCAGAGTCTCAGCAGCAGCAGTGCATTCTGGGACTGACCTGGAGGACTCGGGGTGGTCTACACACACAGAAATGTAAATATATGTATGTTAATTAATAATTAATATATTTATTATTACATATGACAATATTAGATCTGATACTGCTGATACTGATATGGGCATCTGTAGATTAAAGACTAGATTAGTGTATATTGGAATAAGGATGTGTTTAATATTGTGTAGTATTCATAAAATGATGATTATCTATTTTCATGTTCAAAATAAAGATTTCAAATCCAATCAGGTGTGTGTGTGTGTGTGTGTGTGTGTGTGTGTGTGTGTCACCTGTGCGGCTGTACTTGCTGCGGTCGCAGGTGTGCAGCGTGCGTTGCAGCCGCTCCTGCTCCTGCTGCAGCGCCTCCTTCAGGCCGCTCTCTCGGAGGCCGCGGGGGTTGAGCGCCTCCAGCAGCTGCTCCACCTCCTGCATGGAGCCGTAGAAGGACCAGCGGTTGGGCCGCTCCACCGGGGGGCCGCAGGGCCGCTGCGGGGGGGCGGGGCTCGACCCGGCACTGTGGACCAATCAGAGAGAGAGAGAGAGAGAGAGAGAGAGAGAGGGTTGTATGCTTTCAGTGTGGGTCAGAAGTCGGCAACACAACAGTTCTGCACCAGACCAGCAGGGGGCGGGGCCACACTAACCTTCCCTCGGCAGGCTCCGCCTTCATCTCCTGGTCCTCCGTGGTGGTGGGAGCAGCCTGTGTCTGGGCCGCGGGCCGCAGCATGTCCTCCGTCAGGCCGAAGCCGTCCTCCTCCACGAAGAGGGCGGCGGCCGAGGCCAGCAGCCAATAGCGGCGGTACTGACGGTCGCGGCCCAGCGGCAGCAGCCGCCCGCAGGCCGCCGCCCGCTGGATCTTCTCCTGCAGCCGCCGCACCTGCAGGGGGCGCAGCAGAGCACACCATCAGCCAGAGCGCGCACACACACACACACACACACACACACACACACACACACACACACACACACACACACACACACACACACACACACACACACCTTCTCCTGCTCCTCCTGCTGCTCCTCTGGGCTCAGGCTGCTGGGGGGGCAGGGCGGGGGCTGCGGCTTGGGGTCAGAGGTCATGAGTTGAGCTGCAGGAGCAGAAAATACACAGTGACTCAGTAGGAGAGGAGGAGAGGAGGGGAGAGGAGAGGAGAGGAGGGGAGAGGAGACGAGAAGGAGCTCCTGTACCTCTGCCTGTGCTGGAGGAGTCGACTGGATGGTCTCCACCTGCAGGGGGGAGGAGTCCCTCCCTCAGTTTCTCCTCCCTCTCCTTCAGGCGCTGCTCCTGTTCCCTCAGCTTCTCCTCTTTGCGGAGGCGGACCCTGGGTGAGAAAGAGGAGGAGGAGGAGGAGGAGGAGGAATAGGATGGTCAGGTGACCTTGGCGATCATCACCGAAAACCCAAGAAAACATCTGGTCACATGACCCAGCAAGCGGCCTGTCACAACCTTGATGACGTCAGACTTTATTTCTCTCAACGTCTCGACTCTGAAGTTTGTTTCTTACTTTTTCAACAAATGGACGTCGAAACCACCGAGTCAAAGTCAACACCTTAATGGAAGCAGCTGTGCTTGTGTGTGTGTGTGTGTGTGTGTGTGTGTGTACCGGTGGGCCGCCTCCTCTCGGCTGCGGCGGTGCTGCTCGGCCCGGAGCTCCCTCAGCTCCTGGCGTGCAGCCTTCTGCTCCTCCACCACGTCCTCCATCAGGTCCCTGCAGGAGCTCAGCGTCAGCAGCTTCCCCACCAGCACCTGCAGGATCTTCAGCTTCTCCCCTGGAGACACACACACACCATCAGAACTGGAGATCAGACTGGCAAGACGGCAGTGCAGTGATTCTTCCCCAGTGGCCACTCACGGTACTGCAGCCAAAACCCCATCCATTAGACCATAATAGAAAAGTAAAGGCAATAAAAAGGCTGACAGGACGACGTCTGACCTCAGGAATCTTTCTGTTGTAGATTTTATATAATACTATAAATATATACATCCTTCTGATTGGCTGATGTGTCCTAATGCATCCCGGGAGTTACACTAGGCATGATGGGAAATGACTGTACTGCTACATTCTCTATGGAGGTCACATGATGAGGAAGCCAGAAACTGCTTCAGCGGCCCGGCTGGTTCACGCACACACACACACACACACACACTAAACACTGCTGTCCTCACATAAACCAACGTAGAAGAAGGTGGATGAAGTGTGTGTGTGTGTGTGTGTGTGTGTGTGCAAGTGCAAGGCCACCGTAGTTCACTGGCAAACTCAGGAGAGGGACGGTGAGTGAAAGAGCACTGCAATCTACACTGCAACACTGTAGCCGAGTCGCTGAAGCTTCCTCATCATGTGACCTCCATAGAGAAGCAGTGTAGCAGTGGAGTCACTTCCCATCATGCCCAGTTAACTCCCAGGATGCATCAGGACCCATCAGCCAATCAGAAGGAGCCGGACGTCGGGGAGATGGGGGGGGGGGCTCTCACCTGGCGTCAGGTCGTACACGGCCACGCTGGCCAGCCGTTGCAGCAGCGCCGGCTCGGCCAATCGCAGCTCCACGCAGGGGTCGTCGAGCGGCGTGGCGCCGCCCGGCTTCTTGTGGGCCGAGTCGGCGCCGGCGGCCAGGATGAGCAGCCGCAGGATCTCCGACAGCGTGCAGCTGTCCAGGTCCAGCCGGGTCAGACCGCGGCCCTGGTGCCGCTGGGGCCAGGCCCAGGTCAGCCTGGCACCAGCGCTCTGCGCCCACTGGGGGGCGTCGCTGTCCTCCTCCAGCACCACCGCCAGGTCTGCACACACACACACACACACACACACACACACACACACACACAGAGTTCATCCACAGTGTGAGAGAGAGAGAGAGTGTAATGTGTGACTGTGTGCGTGTATGTGCCGATTGTGTGTGTGTGTGTGTGTGTGTGAGACCTGCAGCCTGCTCGCTGGCCACCTCCTCCTGCTCCTCGTCCAGGGCCTGGAAGATGGCCGACAGGAAGAAGAAGAGCAGCTCACACAGCGGACCCTCGGGGTCCGAGCCCACCAGGGCCTCCTCCAGAACCTCTGAGGACACAGCAGGACCGCTCAGAACCTCCCGCTGCCTCCACACTGCACCACACTGCTATGACTGAGGCTGCCAACTATACCGCCGCCCGGTGGATACAAGGAGAATCGCACTCGTGCGCAACATCAAGTCAGGTCTTCAGAGTGTCAAAGTCGACCGACCGCTGGTCTTAACAAACTACACAGTGGACATAAAACCAATCAACTACCAGCTGATGAGCCGCTTGAGGTTCTCACCCAGAGAGACGCCGTCGGGGAACTCGTTCTTCAGGTCAAAGACCTCGCCAAAGGCCCACAGGAACTCTAGGACCATGAGGGCGTCTCCAAAGAGGTGGGCGGGGAGGCGGGTGATGACGGGTAGGGGGCGGGGCAGCTCCTGGTAGAGGCAGAGAGGGAGGAGGAGGAGAGAGGTGAGCTCCACACCAGCAGAGCAGCAGGTGACCTCTGAGGTGAGGTGACCTCCGCTGACCTTCAGGTCTTCGCACTCCATGTCTTCTCGAGGTTTGTTCCACAGCTTCATCCTCTCGGCGAACTTCTTCTTCTCCTCCTTCAGCTTCTCTCGCTCCTGGAGGAGTGAGAGGTCATCAGGTGCTGCTCGCTCGCCACTCGTTCGCCCACCTTGCTCCGCCTCCACTCCCTCACCTTCTCTCTCTCCAGCTTCCTGCGCTCCTTCTCCTCGCGGCGCCGCTGCTTCTCGTCCTCGAACCTCCTCCGCTGCTCCTCCTTCAGCCGCTCCCGGTCCTCCCGCTCCCTCCTCTTGGCCTCCTGCGCCTCCTCCTTCTCCCTCCGCAGGCGGGAGCGGTCCTCCGCCGCCATCTGCTCCCTCTGCTGCTGCAGCTGCAGCTTCTCCGCCGACCTCTGCAGCGACGAGCAGCCCTGGAGGAGAGGCAGGGTCAGGTCAGTCCACGCCCGTCCCACCAGGGGGCGACAAAAACACACTTGACTCACCTGTCCGGAGCCCCGTGCCCCGCCCTTGGAGGCGGGACTGAAGGGGAGGAGGGGCGAGTCGTCGGGGAAGAACTGGGAGAAGTTCTGTTCAGCCAGCCGGTACTTGGAGACTGTGGAGGGCTGACAGACAGACAGGTGGCGCTCAACACAGGAGAGTCAGGAGTGTACAGGCGAGTTGTGGAGCAGGTGTGTGTGTCACCTTCAGTGCGATGGCTCCATTGAGAGGTTCGCAGTGCTGCTTGAACAGCAGCTTCAGTCTCTCCCTGGACACAGACGACTTCCTGCGGCTGGGGACACAAACATCGCGGCGTCACACTCACTTCCTGTCACGTGACCTGGTGTCGACGGGGGCGCCCAGGTGACTGACCTGATCTGATTGGCCCTGACAGTAAAGGGCTCGCCGCCGGCGTCCTTGGTCATCCTCACCGTGTACTTGAAGGCAGCTGGACTCAGCACCTTCTTCTTCCTGCACACATGCATCACCACACACCATCAATGGCCTACAGTTCCCACAGTGCACTGCGCCAGACAGTCAGCCAGTCAAGGAGGGAGCCTTTCTGCCCCCTGGTGGCTGCCGCTGTCCAGTGCGGCAGCTCCACCGGCTCGCGCCAGGATTTGCAAGATGGCGCCAACAACCCAGTTAGTTTGATGAGCATTCAAAGAAAACAACAGAGAAGCAAAACTGTCTGGACTGAACTGTGTCTCCAGTGGTGCTGTGTGTAAAGTCAAGGCAGCCATTTAAAGCAGACCTGTATTTACTTCAATCTTGTGCCGAACTGAACTGTATATCATGATGAAAACCAACTGAATTCACTGAGTTCACATCACTGACTTCCTGCCTGAACGATTTTACCTGCTGATACACCTGAGGATGGATGGATGGATTCTTCCTCTCTGACTGATCCTACCCACTGACTCCACCCACTGACTCCACCCACTGACTCCACCCACTCCACCCACTGACTCCACCCACTGACTCCACCCACTGACTCCACCCATTGACTCGGTTGCCAGGCGTGAAATGTGAAAAATAGAAGCGACTGGGAAAGAATAGAATACAATAGATTTTTTTCCAAAGCAACTTCAGTCATTGGTTTCACGATTCTGGGACACTTCTGAAACGTGCCACGCTGCCCCCTGGTGGTAGATGAGACACGCACACTGATTTTTAATGCCGCACCACAGAGGCTTTCGGAGTGAATTGGGGAGCCAGGGTTGCCAGGTGTAGGTGTGGATTGGGGGGGTCAGGGTTGCCAGGTGTAGGCGCCTTCATGACTGAGAGGAACCGAAAAGAAAAGTGTCTCACTTTTGACCAGCCGAGCCGTTGACATGAGGAGGCGGAGTCTGGAAGGCTTGGGCAGCGTCGTCGTCGTCGCTGATGACGATGGCGTCGTCCTGCGGCGCTCTGGCGTGGCCATTAGCGGGCGGCGGTGGCGCCCCGTTAGCGCTGGAGTGAGGAGAGTGAACCTGGACCACCTCACACACCAGTCTGCCACACACACACACACACACACACACACACACACACACACACACACACACACACACACACACACACACACACGCACACGCACACACACACACACGCGCACTTCGAGTGAGCACTGGCGTCCTCACATAAACCAACGTAGAACAAGAAGGTGGCTGAGGTGCCCAGGTGTGTGTGTGTGTGTGTAAGCCCCTCCCCCCACCACCACCACCCCACCCCTGCAGGTTACCTGGAGCCGTTGCGCCCCGTCACCTCCACCGTCTCCCCAGGGAAGAAGCGGTCCTTGACGTAGACGTAGACGTCCTCGCAGAGCTCGGCCAGGCGGCGGTGGCGGCCGGCGGCGGCCAGGTGCAGCAGCGGCAGCAGCAGGGGTCCGGGGAGGGTCCGCAGGCTGTGGCGGGCCCGCCGCTCGCTCTCCACCGCCTCCAGGTAGGTGAGGCCCGAGCGGCCCGTCAGGGCGCAGCTCCACACCAGGCTGTTGCACAGGATGGTCCTCTCGAAGAACTCGCTGCACACAGGAAGTCCCGCCCCCGCACATGAGCGTCACAACACATCACACCAGCGGCGGCGTCCAGTTTACTGTGGTGGGTATTTTAAGGTTCTTGATGCTCCAGCTGGTGCTTCACTGGTCACTGGTGCTGTGTTACTGTCCCTTTAAGAGCGTGAGGCGCTCCCAGGAAAGGTGTGTGTGCCACACATCTAGAGTGTCTGGTTCTGACCCGGGGCTCGAGAGAGAAAAGACGGTGTTGGAGGTTGTCGGAAGCAATAATGAGAACTCACGACGTCTACAGTAAATTCTGAGTCACCCTGCCCTCCCTCCCAAAACTCCAGCAATAACAACGACACTTTCAGTAATCCAGGGCAAAAAGTGGTGAAAACACACAGAAATCCTCCAACGCTGCACTCAAGCAGCAGCTGAAGCTCTCAAACGCGTCAGAACATTTTAATGAAGTTTTTTAATGGGAAAGTGAACGTCGTGTCCAAATTAAAAACCATATCGGTTCGTATCTTTGTGCATTTTTAGTGATTTTATGATCATTCAGAATCTGTTTTAGTGTTTATACAGCATTTAGCTGCGTATCACGTAGTATCACGTGGAGACACTTCACCACAGCATCAAACCAACCAACCAACCATCCTCACTACTGCACACCTGGCCGGCACAGGTATGTGTGTGCGTGTATGCGTGTGTGTGTGACGTCACGGGCACTCACCCTGGGTGCGTGTGTGACCCTACCAAATGTTTTTTTTGTTTTTTGTTTTACAGAGTGTGATCACGCAACATGCTTACGTCACTCAGCTCGTGGCGAGAGCTTAGCCAAGCTAACAGCTGGCTGACGGCTAGCATCGCTGCTAAGTACTTCAAGTAGTTCAGGCTAACAGAGTTAGCTCTCTGTCTGTCTGTCCGGCACACCTGCCGGCAGGTACCGTCCCGGTCCAACTGCTGGGTCAACTTTCCTGCACTTTTTTAACCATAACAACAACAACAACAGCAACAACAACAATAATAATAACAATAAAGTTCTTCTAATGGACTGAAGTTGACAGACGGTGCCGACGTCACTCTTCAGTCGTCCCGGGCCGTCCTGCCCGCGGCTCAGCAGGTGGCTACCCGAACCGGGACCACCGCCGGTACTCACTCGTAGGTTCTGAAGATCTCGTGTGTGATCTTGCAGAGGAAGACCTCCTCGTCCGGCCGCAGTTCCGCCGGGGGTCTCTGCCGGACGAAGGCTTTCCTGTGGAGCAGCGGCATCTCGGCTCCGCTTCACTTTGACAAGAGAAAAAAAGGAGGGAAAGAGTCACACGGACCGGACCGGCAGCGGAGAAGCGAACCAACAGGGGTGAGAGGACTCAGGGCTGGTACCGGGAGGAGCCGGAACCAGTGGTGGAAGAGCGGGAGGCGCGTGGAGCGCGGGACGGAGCGGCTCTTTTGTTACCGCTGTTAATCTGCCCACATGGAGCCGCCGACAGCCGCCGAGCCTCCCGCTGCTCCCGCTCCCGGTTCTCCTCCCGCCGCCAGCCGGCCGGACCGCCAAGGGAGCGGCTCCGGACCTTCTTACCCAGTGGTGGGACCGGTGGAGGGGATTTATCGGCGGCCTCAAAAGTGAGAAAGACGTCCCGGGATGAAGGGCTGCGGAGCGGATCACACCGGCGGCTTGTTGACCAAGTTTTCTTCTACTTCACGGACTCGCAGAGGGGGTCGGAAATTGCAGCTTCCGCGAACACGGACTTGTTGAAAGCGAGTTTCAACAAGTTCGAAGAACGTGTGTGTGTGTGTGTGTGTGTGTGTGTGTGTGTGTGTGTGTGTGTGTGTGTGTGTGTGTGTGTGTGTGTGTGTGTTCAGGGTCACGTATTCAGTTCATCGCGCGATTAGCGGAAGGTTGAAGTTAACGGACGGCCGTGTGGAGAAGCAGATTTCCAGAAGGAGCAAACTGGGATCTTAGACGAGTGCTTCCTGATCCAAGTGCTGCTACCGCGAGCCGTCACCATCTCATCATCAGGGGGCTTCCTTCCACCACCTGGACAGGACTGAGCAAACTGTTTTCGGCTAATCGATAACTGTGTAATGTCACTCTTCAGTCTACGGCCTTTTACACCCGGTTGAAGACACGGACCAGGCGGGTGAAGACGGACCGGACCGGCTTCGAAGTGTCACAGATCAAAGCGCTTGACACACCAAGATCAAAGTAGGAGTACTTGATGATGTTGATGATGACGATGATGACGAAGAAGAAACTCAAACGCCCCCCAGTGTGGCGGTTGGCCTCCTCGGCTTCCCCGAGCTCAGATGAGACCTTGAATGCAGCGCAGCAAGTGAGTAGATGGGCGGGGCCTGATAGTCACCGTTTGTCGATGGTTGGTCGGACTCGCTGTCGCTCCACGGATGCCCGCCAATGGGGGGCCCCGCCCCGCGAGGAGACCCGCGCAGAGTGACGTCAGAGAGGAAGGAAGGAAGCGGTGACGATTGATGACGAAGGGAGCGTCACAGCTGACGCCCCGCCTCAGTTTGCTCAGCTGACAGTTGGTTTCCTTTATTCAATTATTTCATTTAGTTAGCGACAACATGCTACTCAAAACACACCAGTTTATTTTCATCCAAACCATATTCACAGTCATTAGCTGCGTTTCCATAAGAGTTTTTGCAAAATAAAAGCGATATTTCTAACATTTTGACTGCGATTTGCAGGTGTTTCCATTGAATGGTGTGAAGATCAGAAGCAGTAATTCGGGAGATTTGACCAGAGTTACGTTTGCTTTTATTTTGTCTCATTGATGACTTGTGAAAAATATTCCGTCTCCCCCCGTCCAATCATAACGCGACATTTTCACTGGTCAAGTGACCCCGTACGTCACGTCCACTGACGTGTCAATGTGAAAAGTGTTTCCATGACACTTTTGTTATATTCCTCTGTATGGAAAAAGCACCTCATGAGAGCATCAAAACTTTTTAGCCATGTTTGAGAGGTTTTTGCAAGTTTAGCCGTTTCCATCACCAGGTTTTTTGTTGCCGTGTTTCGGATTTGAGCAGTTTTACGGGTCATAGAAACGCAGCTTTTTTCAGCTGTTTTGTGCAACACAACATGACAAACTGTGCTGATGTTTCCAAGGTTTCTGTTGTACTGGCAGCATCACTTCACACTCTTATTGTGATGACATCACAGTCACATCGCAGTCTCTCTCTATGGTGCCACACCACTGATGCTAAGCTAAAGCCCACTTAGCGGCTGGAGCTAGCACCTGAATGCTAGCTGGTCCTGCAACAGTACCAGACAGGGTTGTTTCTGATTGGTCAACAGGTTCCACATCCCTGGCTTTCCGTTGGCTTTTATTCAATAATGGCTGCTGCAGTCCAGGACCTGGTCCAGACCTTGGACCCTGGACCTTGGTTCCACCAGAGGTCTGGTCCAGTCCCAGAGTTCAGAGGACCCTGTACAGGTGGATTTGTCGTAGAGCGTCAGGGTCCGTGTCTCCACCCATATAAACGTCATAGTCTATAGGAAGCTCCTCCACCCAGCTTGACTGCAGCGCCTCCTGCATGACAAAAAAACAGGAAGTTGTCACTGAACACAAATCGAGAAAAATCCCAAAAAATTAAAGCAACCAAAGCAGGGAAATGTGTGTGTGTGTGTGTGTGTGTGTGTGTGTGTTCACCGGCAGAGCGTCCAGACTCTCCTGCAGACTGGGGACAGTGACCAGCAGAGCTCCTGGCTTCCTGAAGTTCTCCATGATGAACCTCCACGCTCTGGAAACAGAGGCTCTGTCAGGTGTCTCCTGAGAGCAGTGTGGTTGATTCTGATTGGCTGCCTAGCCAGACACTAAGACTGATTCAAACATCCTGAGTGACACTGACCTGACTTGTTCCTTGGGTTCCATGAAGAACTCAAACACATTGTTCATGATGAGAACGTCGGCGTTCTGCAGCAGGAGGTTCTGCTGGAGAACGTCAGAGTGCAGGACCTGTTGGAGGAAACACACACGGCTAACAGCGTGTCCTGGTGGACAAACAACACAACGCACTGTGTGTGGCTGTGTGTGTACCTTCACTCTGTCGGCCAGCTGATATTTCTGCACCATGTCGTTCTGCAATGTGACAAACTCTTCGCTGAGCTCCAGACCAATCAGCTGAGAGGATGAACTGAACACGTGACCCTGAACACACACACACACACACAGACAGGTGAATTAACACGCTGCGCTAACATGCTAAAGGCCCACCAACCGGACCCGCTGTTAAAGTTGCGACACAATTTCCTCTCAAAGTAGAAAGATTCAGTCAGGGCCACTGGACCGCTTCCCTAACTGAACCCTTGTACTTTGAGATGACACTGAGAACCTTCACAGACACAACTTCATCTTCTTGGCTCTGAAGTGACTGACCGCGTAGAGCACGGCTCCCAACCTAGAGCCCACGTCCACCAGCGTCCGGCCGCTCAGGTCCGGCAGGACCTTCTCAAACAGGAACTGGAGCTCCGGGATGGAGAACGAGTGAGAGATGAAGTCTGTTGGTGGAGGCAGAGGAGGTGGGGTTAGCACGGGCGTGGACAAACTACGTCCCGGGGGCCATATGCAGCCCATTAATGCTTTTTAATCTGGTCCCCCAAACTTGAAGAACAGTCAAAACGTTTGCCCACCCCTGTGTTAGCAGGAAGTTGTGACATCACAGTGATGATGATGATCTGACCTAAGGGGGCGGTCCTACAGGAGCCACAGTCCAGGCAGTAGCAGCGACTCATGGTTCCCTCCTCACACAGTGAGTCCACCTGATCTTCATCGTACAGGAAGGCGTCTACATGCACGGTTGGTCGAGAGCGCTGCTGCATCTGCAACATCATCATGAAAAACACACCGGTGTCATCGTCACCCTCTTCCACCTCCTTGACCCGGTCCTGGCCCGATCTCTGGTACCGTGCAGTAGGCCGTGCTCTCTGAGGGCAGCATGGCGTCTAGCGGGAGGCGCTGGCGCAGCTCGTCTGCCACGGTCCGCAGGAAGGCCGTCCTGTTGTCCGACAGCAGCTCCTCAAAGTCGTCTGCGGGAGGAGCGGACAACACGTCAAGCTTCAAGTAGCTTCATGTGGGAAAGCAGCGATCAACCTGGACTTTTCCACTTTCACCTCTCCAGAAACCAAAACCATAACTCATGTTTTATGGGTACTGATCACCCTTAGATTTTCCTCTCCATGGGCGCTCATTGCAGAAAAAACAAGATGTCCACAAGAGATTTGGCGATGGTTGATTGCTCCTGATTTGGGACATTTAGCTCCCTATAATGAGCGCATGTGGAGAGGAAAAGGCTTCACGTGGACAGTATGCAGAAAATAAGCTTTAACATTATCGTTTTGGTTTGTGGAGAGGTGGAAGTGGGCGTGACTAGAGATGTCCACGTGGATTTTGCGGATGGTTGATCGCTGTTTCCGGTCATTAAGCGACGTTGAGCCCTTCAGAATGTCCCTCATCATCATCATCGTCATCATATCAGCGCACTTGGGGAACTTCCGGTTGTTACCTGCGGTTCGGATCCAGTGCAGCAGAGGCGGAAGTTGAGCCGGGTCCACGCCGCTCAGCAGACGCTTCACCTCGGATTTGGCTTCAGGCAGATTCATGTTCCCACAGCCACACAACAGAATCGACAAGCCACGTGCCTGGGTGTCTAGTTGAAGAGGAACGACAAAATTTTGCGGTAGTTGACCCGTAGCTGCCTGGCTACGTGTTAGCAGCTATGACGCTAATCACTGAGCACAGTGAGGAGGAGAGTAATAGAGTCGCCTTTCTCTCCTGGTTTCAGTTCATCGTTTTGGAAAAATCTTTCTTGTCAGTCCGTCACTCCATGGCTACGGTGGCCGAGAGCTGCCAACGCGCTACAATTTCACGAAGCCAAACAGAAGAAGTGCACCAGGCCACTAGGGGCACCAAACTGGTGGATGGACCAATCCTCCTCCTCCTTCCTTTTGGCTTTCAGGCGGGTGGCAATCACCTTGTTCGGCGCAATACCGCCACCTACTGTGCTGGAGTGTGGAACAGAGACGCTTCCTCCTTTTCAGCGGGTGTCGAAGTGTGGGACAGTGCGCCTCCTCTGGGGGGCGCCAGAGGACTCCAGGGGAGGCGCGGCGTGACAGAAATAAAAAGTGCGCTTGATTCTCACGACGTGAGTCATGTTTTGACCCTGAGCTCGGGAAAAGCGGGTATGGAAGATGAATGAATGAATGAATGAATAGTTGGACAACTAAAATCCATGTGGACTAATAGCTGATGAATGGCATTGCTGCAAAGTGAATGAAAAGTGACGGTTGGTTGCAGTTCAATTTTCATATATCAATAAAAACATTGGAGCATCTAGAGACAAAATCACTTGGAATGAAAAATGGAAAAGAAAACATTTTTTTTGTTTTACTTCATTCTGAATTTTATTCAAGTAGCACAATAAAGGATAAGAACAACTGGACTGGACTTCTCACACTTAGGATTTTCAACATCGACAATAGGAAACACCGTGTTACAAATAATTTAAAGACTGCTTCACTCTATGGGTGATATTTTCCTGTTCTGCTTCATGATTTTAAACCGAGTGATTAGAGATGCAATGAGCCAATCAATTTTAGTCAGTTTTAAAAATGTCTTCTTTAGCTGAAATTTAAAAGTTCACTTAGACTGATGCAAACTGCAACACACACATGGTTTATGATTATTTCACCAAAGTAAATGAATAAATATTCTGTACTTGTATGCTTTTGTAGTTCTTTTACTGCTGTTATTTTCCTTTTTATTTCATTGACAGTTTAGAATATTTAATAATGACTTGCTGGTCCCAATCTTGATATATTGGCAATGTCTTTTAAGCTGTGCACAATGTTGAGTGGACAAATGTTGAGTAATTTCATATTCAAGGAACTCTATGTTATTATTTTAAGAGGACGCTGTTTGACCATATATTAGATCTGAGGTCACCTCCTCAAAACATGACAGGCTGGACAACCATCCACATTTCCTGCTCCATGAAGTGAGAACGTCATTAAAAAGAATTTTGAAGAGTGCCAACTTTTAAAAGGCAAGTTATGCATCATTTTTCTCATGTATCTCAGATTAGATCATGGAATGATCTTGATTGAGCAGAATAACATCTGCAGATTAAAATCAAAGAGGAGAACAGTAAAAGACGTCACCCACCGCCAGGATCGCTCATCGATGGAATCTTTAAGCAGTGTAGGGGAACTGGACCAGTACCGCCTGCCTGGAGCCCAGCTGCAGTTTGGTCAGTTGCACACTGGTGTCTACAGGCAAAGCGGTGGTGTTGGTGCTGACCACCACCGTGGCCTGCTGAGGAAGCGCAGCGTGGTTCAGCTCCAGCACCGTGGCTTCTTCTGCCCAGTTGAAGGCAGCGATGTAACGCACACTCTGGTCCCAGAGCCGCAGGTAAGCCATTGAAGAGGAGGAGTTAGAGAGAAGGACAAAGTCTCCATACAGTAGGGGGCGCTCCTTTCCTCTGAGCTCACTTAAACTTTGGAAAAAGGTCCGAGACGACAGTCTCTCGGCTCTCCCCTCCTGTGTGCAGTAAGGAGACAATCAGCGTGATGCTCGGATAAACACAACACATGTGCAAGATGTCAAATGTCCAGTCAGCCAAAAAATGCTGAAGCAAAAATAGAGTCCGCCAAGACCCCTTGGTTCGCATCATGGAAACCAGCCACCATCTCCAGCCAACCGGCTCAAATCTCAAAAGCTATACAAATTTTTGCACATAAAACCTTTCAAAACGAATACTGAGTGGTGGCTTAGCTTCATAGTGAATCCTGTGAAACCTAATTGCATTGAATGTAATTATGAAGACCCTCTGTCTTCATGGAATCTGTTTGGTTTAAACATCAATTACAATGCGGCTGATGTTTCACATATATTGTTATTGCAATGAATTTACAAAATGAAAAGTGTGCAATATAAGAACATTGTGTACCTTCACAAAAAGTCAATAAAATCTATAAATATATAGTCATATATAGTATAAATATATCAGTTGTAATGAGCTATAACAGAGTTATAACAATTAAAAATGGTTGTCACCACTACTGCTTCACTCATTTTCCTCCTACTGTTGCAGTATTGATTAAATAAACAACTCACAGTCACTTCAGTGTAAAAATACTATTAGTGCTTCTATTCTTCCAGACGGGGTTTACCTGTTGAGTTCCATTCACTTCTTCTTCAGAGTCCCAAAGCATCTTGGGAAACTTGGTGCCCTGAACCAAGACAATAAAAGTACATTTACTCTAAATGGATATATATTTTTCCAAAGTATGTGAGGATAATGAGATTTACATGTATTCTGAAACTATGAAACTGATTTTCATGCTTCGATGAGGTTTTACAGTGAAATAAAGGCTTGATCGGCACAATTTACAAAGCACATCAACCTTTTTGAAACCAAAAATAATATTCTGTCAGTTCTAGCAGACATAACGTTTTGTTTTTTTTCCTTTTTTTGGCAAATATAATGATGCTTCTTCCATAGCAGACTGCTAGAAGTGAATTTGTCAGGACGAAATGACAGGGACACTGTCCTCACCTCATCCATCAGACCAATCTCATCTCCATAGTTGATGAAGGGCGTTCCAGGCAGGGTGAGCAGCATCAGCTGGTACAGTTTGACCATGACTGGACCGACCAGTGACGCCAGGTGACCCTCAGCTGGCCTCCCCATGCTCCAGGCCAGCTTATTCTGGCTCTGGGAGGAATACAAGGTCTGAACAGACTGAGCATACTTCATGCCATCCTCACTGGCAGAGCTTAGCACCCTGGAGATGAGCAGGTCAACACCGGTGGAGGACAGAAGGGAGGAGACGTCTTCGGCTGAGGAGCTCTCAGTAACACCAATAAGAACTCTAGAAAAAAAACACATGAATTCACACTGTTGGTACCAAATCAAAGACGGTATGGTCTTGGTCAGTGTTTGACAGCATGACTTCCAACCTCTTGGTTTGATCAGCCGTTCCATTCTGGACAATAGCTCTGATGTCAGCCCAAAGAGACGGTACCATGGCAGCCACCCGCTCCACCCCTGAGAGCTGGACTCCATCCACGCCTTCATTCAGCCAGAACACCAGAGCAGACTGAAGAGACACGACGCCCGTCAAGACAACAAAGAACCACTTTGCCATCGCACACAGCTCAAACCTGACAAACTATAAAAATCAGACCCTGCCACTGCTCTGCCTTCAAGGCCCAGTGTGTAACAGTTGGAGATTTTGAAGAAAAAACAGCGGCAGTGACGAATCAAGTGGTCACATTTTAGATTGCAGCGCCTTTCACTCGCCCTCCCTCTCCTGAGCTTGCCAGTGAACTACTGTGGCCCTGTGCACCCAAACCTGGATACCTGCTCCAACTTCTTCTTCTTTTTGGTTTATTTGAGGACGCCCCCTAGTGTTCAGCCTAAATACCAAACGCTGCGCTGTCAGGCAGCTGGATTGTCCACACCAGGCTTCCTTAGAAATATGCTGGTGCAAGATGGTGGCTAACTGGGAGCACTGGGACCCTGATTGGTCCAAGGATGTTCGTGACCAGATGTGAACAACTCCAGTGATCTGATGTTAACATCACCTTTTAAACCCCGTCATACAAGATAAGTAAAACAGTGTTGTACCCCAAAAGGGCCTCAGCATTTCCTGGCATAGAAATTACAAGTGTACAGAATGCACTGGACTGGCCACACACTCCACAAAATAAAGGAATAACAACACTTTATATGGAGAAATACAGATACTACAATAGTACTGCCAGTATACACTGTTTTTAATGTATTTATGGGCAGTGTATTAGGTGTTAACCAATATAAAAATCATAAACCAAGCTAAATATTACACACTAGACCTTTAAGGCTCATTTGCTGTGAGGTGACCATCTTTTCTTCCTATACAGTTTCTCCGGAGATTTTGCATTGTTTAAGTCAGAGAAATAATAGCTAATTTCTCCTGTCACTTTCACCTCTGTCTCCAAGACAGCTTTGCGTCGTACCAACCCACCTTCAGTCTCTCAGCTACGTTGGTCACACTGATGTTTGCGAACCAGGGTCCCATTGTGCCTCCGTAGTTTGGAGTTAAGTCCAAAACCACAAAAATACCTTTAGAAAAAACAAAAAAAAACAAATATATGTATACACACACACACATATATATATATTTATACAAAATAAGGAACTGTCAATAAGCTACGCCGCATCAGCAAATTGAGATGCATGTCTTGACATACTCACCCTTCTTATGAGCAGCCTGGATGAGGCCTTTGAACTGCTCCAGGTTTCCAACATCAGGGGAAATCTCCTCAAATCTCAGATTCATGGGCTCATCTGAGGGAGCAACGTGGATGGGTCCGAGCACCAGACCTTTCACCTTGAGCTTGGACAGGCTGTTGACCTTCTGCTCCACACCTGAGGATGGTGTTACATGAGCTTCAACTCAACCATGGAACAATGCTCCAATATGTAGACTAAACGCCAAAGCTGTCCAGGTCAGCAACTTGAAGGTCCAGTGTGGAATATTTAGAGACGTTCGAGAAGAAACAGTGACCTCAAGTAGTTCCATTTTAGTTTGCGTCGCTCTTGACCTCAACCTCCCTCTCCTGGGTGTGCCGGTGATCTACGCTGTGCACACAAATCTGGATACCTCGTCCACTTTTATTAATGTATTTATGAGAAGTATATTCAGATTTTACCCATGTAAAAACTCTAAATCTGACCAAATTTTACACACTGGACTTTCAAGGAAACATGTTTCTATTTTTTATTTATATAAATATCATTCATTAAATATCACTCATTCCTCACAATCACACACGAGAAGTAGAGAAAATGCTTTTTTCGTACATTGGTTCTTGGAATGAAGCCCGTTCAGCTCATGGAAACCAGGGTGAGGAAGAGAAACCAGGCACGAGATGACCTTTGCTCTTTGCTAACTGACCATTTCCAAAAAATCTGCCACTTCAAACTGTTTCACTTCTTCTCTGTCAGCAGTGACAGGCACTTCCTCTCGCTGCCCCCTCTGCCTCACAGTTGCTTATTTTCCCCGGCAATACTTTGCTCTCACCCTTGAGGTTGCGGCTCTCGCTGAAGGCCTGGACGTTTCCAAGCTGGTAGAGGGGTCCGTCGTTCCACCAGCTGGTGGAGGGCAAGTCTCTGCAGCGCGGAGCCTGCACGATGATGAGCACGGCCCCAGCCAGAATCCCCAGCCAGCCCAGCCAGAAGACCACCAGCAGTGCCCATCGGATGCGGACCCAGCTGAAGGAACAGAGCCAGGTTCTTCATAAATAAGAGGACATGGTGACTTTGATGCCAAGTGGAATATTTAATCCCCTGTGTATTTATTCAGCCACAGCATATTTGAATAAATGTGATTATCATATCAGCTGTGCACCGTGGGTATGGGGATGAATCCTAACGCCAGTTCTGCTTCACCACAGGGTCACAAGATGGTTCTCAGTCTAGACTCTCAACACTGATACAGATGCCTCTGTGTTTTCACGACATGCACATAAAACTGCTTCGCAATTTGTGTCTGCAAAACGCGGCTGTAGTTCAAGAACGCATTTGAATGTGTAGTTTGGAAGCATCGCGTTAATGGTGGTGTGGTGATGAGAGGCAGAGTGCAGAGCCCCACCCTGCATTCTGCACTGCACTGCACTGCACTCGCTGCATTCTCTAAACAAGCTTATGGCTGCTCTTCTTTGTCTATTTGATGGCCATGGACAGTGTGTGTGTGTGTGTGTGTGTGTGTGTGTGTGTGTGTCTACACTACAGTGTATGAGGGTGCCCCTCACCCACCCCGGGGTGCCGGCCACCCGCAGCAGCTCCTCCTTATTGAGGCCGGTGAATTTCACCTCCTCCGCATCGTCCTGGATCTTCAGCTTGACGGCGCCGTTCTTCTCGGACACTGCGGCGTCAGCCGCCGACTCCGAGCCGGCGGACGGTGCGTCGTCGCTGCGGTCTCCGCCTCCTGTCATCGGCTGCTTCTCTTGCTCCTCCTGGTCCAGGTCCTGGTCCTGGTCCGCCTCGGCCGCCTCGGCCTCGGTGGCGTCGTCCAAGGCGACGGCGGCAGAATCCGCTGCATCCCTCGGCTCAGCATCCTTGTTGTCGGCGCCCTTCAGCTCCATGGTGGCCTCCGCCTCCTCCGCGCTCATATCAGCAGCAGCGACCAACAATCACCGAGCAGGACGGAGATACACACACTTCCCTTCCAATAAATGCGTTAAACCTCTTCCGTTCACCGCTGCCTGCCTGCCTGCCTGCCTGCCTGTCTGTCTGTCTGTCCTCCCTGCCCCCCGCCCCCCCTGTCCTCCCTTCTCCCTGCCCCCCCCTGTCCTCCCTTCTCCCTGCCCCCCCTACAGTGTGATCTCCGCAGCCTATGCTGCTTTCAGCGGCCAAACGTTTCGACGCACGCTCTCGACTGGGATTATAAACATATGAATATGACTGGATGTGCTGATACACACAATTTATTTATGACTCGTTAAGGTAGGACGTGGAAGGCGGCTGGATCGTGAATCTCTGAATCCTTCGTCGATGTTAAGGACGTCATTTAACGTCCATGTTCACTGTAGCTAAAATAAATAAATAAATAAATACATTTTCAAAGATTTGCCCAAAACATTTCGATTTAAAGAAATCAAACAATCTCAAAATAGTCGATTTAATGTTATTACCAATATGCATATACAAATACATATCTCCTATACATGTAAGGGACAACACCACTGGTCAGTGGTACTGTTTCAGCAATACACATTTCAACATTCAAACTTTGAACCCTTCACTACCGCTAATCATAGAGGGGACATCATAACTAAATATGGTTCTTGACTTGATCATTTTCCTTGGTGAACTTTGCCTTCACATGGTGAGAAATTGTCCTAATCCTTTTTATTGGGAACAGCCAAAGTTGTACAAACAGTGGTAATTATCCTGACGACAATAAAACAGATTAAAATAAAACTGTCTGCACAGCATGTCATGACAAAAGACTATTGATAAACCTGCATTCTCAGAAAATGTTCAAATGGACACGTACACATGAACAATAATCATAAATTTGCCATAACCCTGTCCCAAAAATAACAATCTCAACATCAATATCATTCAACTCATCAAGTAAATTTTTAAAGTCAAGTAGTTCATGTTGTGCTTTGTTGAAACTATTTTTCAATACAACCCAATCTGCTCTCTGCCGTGGTCAACCATGATGACGGTGTGATGAGAGACAAGTTCACATCTCAGCTCTCTATTGAAAATATATCATCCGAGAACAAACACTGTAAGCAAAACTATATTGACAACAAAAATAAAACTTTAACTTAGACGTCTAAAAAGTTTGATATAAAATCCTTTATTAAAAGTACCAACACCGTATGATAAAACACTGGTAGATTAAAAATGATGGAAATGTTTTTTTAAAAACAAAAAAAACAAACTCAGCATAAATCTGAAAACTAAGAACACCAAAAGTCTTTCTTGAAGAAAATAGATTTTTTGATAGAATTTTATATTTTCGCTCTCTCTACAGAGAGGGCTTGGTTCAAATGCTGTTTGTTTTTCTCCCAAGCATGGAAAACAAATGTCATTCTTATAATAATAATAATAATAATAATAATAATGATAATAATAATAATAATAATAATAATGATAATAATAACTAGCAGTCACAATCATGCTGACGAACACAAGAATACAAAAAGTCAGTCTTTGCTGCCACCTAGTCTTCGAAAACTAGTATGTCTCAGACTGGAGACAAAACCACTTCATTTCAGCTTACAAGTAAATCTTGCTTGTGGCCAAATAATAACAAACAACGAGGGTTCTTGGTGACCTCCTGGCGACCTTAAGCAGTAGACTGTGGTTCTGTGAGCCTGGTCAGTGGGACTCAGTGAGGCTGCTCAGTCTTTACAGTCCTTGCTCAGTCCACAGAGCTTCTCACTGACCTCCCACAGCTTCTGAGCAACGGCCTCGTCGCGGGCGTGAGCGCACACCTTCTGCACGTCACAGCAGGAGAAGTAGTGACCGCTCAGAGGTTCCAGACCCTCCTGCAGGCAGCAGTGCAGTGTGGTCTGAGCTCCAGTCTCGGGGTCCAGGAAGAGGAAGCGGGCCACCGGCTCGATGAAGATCTTCTGCCACAGGCTGACGTAGCGGGAAAGTTCAGTGCGAACGACGCCTAGAGAACAAGACGACAGCAGGGGGAAAAAAAACTAACTGAAGGCTTTTATTCAGTTGTGACAGAACCAAAAAATCACGTGTGACAGTCATCTTGTGTGTGCCGTCTAGTGCAGTGGTTCTCAACTGGTGGAGTCTGACCGCCCACATTATTTCTCCTCATCATCCTCATCATCATTATTCTACAAAAATGAAAATGCTAGCCGACGTTCTGTCATGTCTAGTCATTATATTATTGGAGTTATTGAATTGAATTGTGTGTCCTGTTAAAGAAATGTCCAAAAATGTCTCTATAAATATTTTTGAAAATCCATTTTGAAAGAAAAAGAAGAAAAAAAGAAGAAGGGGAAACCGCCCACGAAGCCCAGGTGGCCCACCAGTTGAGAAACTCTGGCCTAATGCACCTGCAACCAAGCCGGAATATTATTTAAGAAATGTTTACATAAAACTCCACAGAGCAAAGTTCTGCGCCAAGGTGGACTTTTGAACCAATGGCAAAAAAAAACCCGCTGAAAAATTTGGATACAATCTATTTAAAACAAGTTCACATTGAGTCCATTCTGAAATGCACACGTCAACACTGAAACTGGAAAGTAAAGCTTCAGTGTTTCAAAAACTTTTGAAAGTCAAATGAATCCCAGATCATGAGGGTTAGTGAAGGCACTGCTCTCTGAGAAGATCTCCATTCATGTGAGTTACAAGGTTTTTAGTGTTGAATGATTTCACTCTTTGTAATGTTTTTTTTAACCGTAAAATATTGTCAATGACTGACTTTTTCAAATAGATAAGCGATAAATAAAGCAAATATTTCACAGGCAGTGTGATAAACTAAAGTTAGGCCAAAACGTGTGTTCTTGTCTGGTTTTAATAACCCTCATAGTCATTTACATATTTTTTTTAAATTGCAAAATGAATTACTTTTAGTATCAGTTTTTACACAATTACAGTTTTAATGTTGCCAAATAGGCAATTGAGAGCGGAGCCTTTGTTTCCTTCACTATGAAAACGTGTGCAGAAAATGTGCCGAAGGAACAAAAATAGAATCTGTGTCAGAATCTTGGTTGGCAAATATTGAAGATTCCAAGGTGGGATGTGTTGAATCCGTCATGAGTTACCTGGGTGCACACAATAACACGTGACGCTGGATCCTCGGAGCCTCTTGGCCAGCTCCAGTGTGAAGAGCACGTTGCACAGTTTGCTGTTGCAGTAGGCCTGGAAGAACTGCCAGCTGAAGCTGCCAGTGCCCAGGTGCTTGTTCACCGACAGCGTCTGTCAAACAACACAACGCAACAAAAGCAACAAAGGTCAACATGTACGTGTCGGGAGGTTATGACAGAGGAACAGGTGACAGGTAAAAATGTGATGATGCAAGGTGTCCAGGAGGTGTCAGGCAGGAATGTGGCCTTAGGAACACATTGAGTACTTCCACTGCGTAACACGTCACAGTGACGTCAAATCACGGCTCAACTGGAAGAGCCAGTTCTCAACATGTGACAGGGGGAATGTCCCTGAAGCTGCTCTATGCACCCGCTTTTTCTTAAGGGTTGTGTATTACAAAAAGATTAGCATTTCCCAGGGCTCTCTTACTATAAAATGACTCCCAGTCGTCAGTGACGTTAACAGAAATGAAACAAGCCCATTATTGGCCGTCATTTTCAGAAAGTCGCTACAATATCACGCAGTCCCAGCAACGCTCTTCTGACGACTCGCTAGCGGCAACAAGCCGGCCAGCTGCACATTCTCATTCCAAGACTCATCCAGATATTTCCGCTGTAAAATGAAGCACAGATTTCAAAGCAGGCAGCTACAGCTGAGTGTCTTCTTCACTGGGAGGCTGTTGACCAACTGCTAAGCTATGCTGATGACTTGATGGCTTACCTCCAAGTCTATGTGTCCCCAGCGGTAGGCCATGGAAGCCACGGTGACCACGCGGCCTCCGTCCGACTCTTTCAGACGCTCCAGCAGCAGACACGTCAGCAGGAAGTGGCCCAGGTGGTTCACCCCAAACTCCACTCCAAAACCATCCTCCGTCCGACCGTCGGCCACGAGACCTGGACCACCCAGCAGAGTTAGAAAACAGAACTTTGTGCAAATGCTAAAAAAATAACATTTGTTCCCATTCTTCTCTGCTGAAGATCATCGTCTTTGGCAATTACAGTGAGAAACAATGACTGCAGGGCACTGGACAGACAACGCATTAATACTAAAATCAATCTTGGAAGCAATCGTCAAAGTCCGACCAGAAAACTTGCACATCTGATGGATGAACAAGAAATTCAGGCAGCCAACATTATACTCACGAGTGAGTTTACTGTTTGTTGTTGCAATAATGGAGAAGGAAAATAGTCATTCAATTGAGAATCTTCACAACAAACCATTTGTTTTTTCTGAATATCAGCGTTTCCCACTGGTTGACTTCATGGAGAAACAATGAAATGCCTGCATATGAAGCTTCTCAGTCAGCCAGGTGTTCAGAACTGAGCTAGAGCTACAGGAAGAGATGGTGAAGTGTATTCCAATTACCAAAAAAAAACAAAACAGTCCAGTTTCCTGAACTTGACTTCCAGGACAGGTTGAGACATAGTTCCTAGTGTCTCTTCACACAGTGTGATGGTGTCAACAGTGAAAGCAAAACAGCTCGTACAGCAGTCAACATGTTGTGGTGCTGGATTAAAAATGCTGACAGAAACAAAGCCTTACCAGCATTGTTTATGAGGAGGTCCAGTCTGGACTCAGTCTTCAGGAAAGTCTCGCTGAAGCAGTGGACGGACTTCAGACTGGCCAGGTCCAACTGCATGTACAGCACATCACTGTTTCCTGTTTCCTGTTTCCCAACATGAGAAGATCAAATCTTTAAATGTTCAAGGAGGCTTCAATTAGACATTGTAGGCATCTTCGTTTTCCATGACTCATTGAACTGCTACACCTCACATTAGTCTTGAGCTCACTGTTCATATTATTATTATCCACTGGTGATGCAAGGAGCATTGTCAGCAGCCGACAGTTAAGCCAGCTGTATTTCACACAGCCAGTGCACTGAAAATGTCCTCTCATTTACTGAACACACCCCCTCTTTTGTGTTCAGGCTTCACACTGAGAAGTCCTACTCTGCTTGTAAATCTCAAGCAGCAGTTTACCAGTTTACCTTTTCAACAGCAGTGAGGTTTCAAATGAATTTTAAATATTATGTTCCAAATTTAAAACTTATAAAAGACCCTTTTTTTTCACTCATACTCCTGATTTAAGTTCTTTCTGACAATATTCAAATGCGTGGCTCTACTTGTTCCAACTTGACGCTACCTTTTGTATGTGTGCCACTGCGCCCTCGGCCTTGCTCCTGTTCCTGCAGGCCAGGATCACCCTGGCTCCCCTCCTGGCCAGGTGAAGGGCTGTGGCCTTTCCAATGCCCGTGTTTCCCCCTGAAACCAGACACATTGTCAACACCTGGATCAGTTTTACCCTGGGCTAAAAGTCACCCAGGGGTTTCCCTTCGGATACCAAGACACTTTACATTGAGAGCAAACACATGATTGAGACTGCATATGGAGTGCAGCATGGAGCAGATGGATAAAGTGATGCGATGTGGTGAACTCTGCCAAGCAGCTTGTTAATCACACCTAAAAAGTTTAAAGTTTTAATTATTCTCCATGAACAAAAACTTCTCAAAATGACTTTAGTTTCTTCCACAGCTTGTTTAAGTTTACCCAAATTTAGGAAATCATCTTTTGGGAGGGAACGCATTCTTCCTCTGAGCTGAAGAAGCCTTGCCTTTGTTAGCATGGAGCCTTAGCATCAAAAAATACAAAGAAAAAAAGGTAGTATTGTGTCCCTCCGTCGTTCATTATTTTTACTGCCTTGCAGATGTATTCAGTTTTAACAAATCTGTGGCAACACAGAACTTAACTTCCTCAGTTTAATATTTCATTTGATGACAACACCAATGGGTACCTGAGAAGAACCACAATCACTGCTTCAAAAGTGACTTCTTGTTGTAAACAGTCAGGACCAACTGGCTTTGTCTCGTCCATTTAGTCTCAACAGTGCGAGCAACAGCAACAACTCTTACACTAAATACTTGAGGGAGAAATTCGAATTCCAATCGCATTATTTCGGTGTCTTAATCGGAACTCCGACTTTAGTCGGACTAACGCGTTTACATGCGCTTCAGTTGTCCAGTCATAGTCGGACTAAATCAATAATTCCGTTGTCTTGAGCGTCATGCCAACGTAGTGACTGAACACATGCTGAGAAGACGAACACGTTGGCTTTAAGTGACGCAACACAAAGGCCGGACTCACTCACCAGTAATAATGACAGTCTTGCCCGCCATGGCAGCGTTCCCTTTACATTTGGACCTCTTGAAGATGGTCTGAGTGAGGACGATGTATCCTCCCAGCAGCACCGCGGCCAGGACCAGCAGCTGAATCATCGTCACAACTTCTCCTGAGAGTGTGGGAGCGCGAGCCCGGGGTTCGCCTCTTATACTCCCGTTGGGACTCACCTGTCCGACTGGTTCCGCTTGCGGACACGTGAGTCACACACTTGGGGCCGGTACGGCCGGTTCTCCAGGATTTCGACATGGCACTGCACTGCACTGGTTTGTCTGTGACGGCGGCGCGACCCAGCCCCCGGTTATATATATATATATATATATATACACACACATACATATAAAATTGTCACTGTTGTTGACTAAAATGTCTTGAAGATCACCCTGACTAACATTAAATGTCGTGGGTTTCCACCTGGCAGAAGAATGAATTAGAGGTGATGCTCGTCGCTCTGTTTGTTACACGATTTTTCAACTAAACTTTCTAGCGATTCAATTTTCATGGGGTCAGATGGACAAACAGAGGAACTTGACATTCATATTCCAAAACATACATACAGTAGATGAACTTGTTCAAATGAACTTTAAACACAATCTTTAAAAGACAGAGAGAATCATTTGCCCATTAAAATCAACAGCGCATTCCATTTTGTTTAAGCCACCCAGTTAAATTATTTATTAATGTCTCTTTCATCAAGCATTTTAAAAAGATATAATCAAGTAGTATTGAACTTCATATGGAAAGACAAATCTGAAAAAAATAGAGTAGAATTATTGATATAATGGTTTGGAGAAGGGAGATGTTAAATTAACCAGCCTCAGCATTAATCCTTTCCTTAAAGGCATCATGTGCACAGAAAATATATTCAAATCCCATCTGGAATTCATCAAAACTTATTTGTGACACTCATTCAGTTTTCAAGTACGATCTTTTTCCTGTCATCCAGATTTCAAAAATTCATTTGTATCGTGTACAAATCTTTTTTGAAGGCATGGTACATGCATGGTTACACTTCCAGAATTTGCCACCAGACGTTTAGTCTGGTGTACTTATATTATGAAACTATTATATATCAGAATTGCCAAATAAACTACAATCAATTTAAAATAAAATTTGTTCAATAATATCCCCAGATTACTTTGAAGATTTTAGTTTAAAATAAATGGCATACATTTTTTCACACAGAAGTTCTTATTGTTATATAGTTTTATGTTTGCAGGTTTATTTTATATTCTTATTATATTCTGACGAGATTAATTGTTGGTTGGTTAATAAATTTGCATCAAATAATAATTGAGGTCACGGATTACTTCATGTTACATGAATGTATGTGTGTCCTCTAAAAACTGTGGAGTTACAAAGATTAAAATCAGATTAAAGTCAGATTAAACTCAGATTAAGATCAGATTAAACTCAGATTGAGCCTGGCTAGCCCGACTAGGCGAGACCACAGAAACTTTCACTGAGTTCCCACAGCTTCTTGGCTGAAGCGTCGTCTCTGGCCTTGGGCTCAATGTTGAGCTGCGGTGTGCACTCAGAGAAGTAATGTCCGCTGAACTGCTCGATGCCTTGCTCCAGAGCACAGTGGAGCGTGGTCTGTGCTCCAGATTCAGAATCCACAAAGAGGAGGAAGACGATGGGCCACAGAACGAGCTTCCACCAGAATCCGGAGTAGCGACCAATTTCTGTTTTAATTGCTCCTAAAAAGTAGAGAGTGAAAAAAATTCAATGAACATTCTCATCTCGAGTTGTTCTCATTAGTTGCCAAGCCAAAATGATGAAAACAATAGAACACATTAGAATAACATAGATTGTGCATCTGTCACAAAAACACTTTTTGGTCACGCAAGGCTCACACGTGTGTTCCTACGAGGTGATTGTGCCTGCAGAAGCAGAAAGACTCGCTTTGAGATTGTGAAAAAAACACGAACAAATAAAGTCTCCAATGCTTTGTGTGGACGTGCAGTGAACTGCTGTCCCATCGGTAATCGGTGTTTGTCTAAGAACCTGTCTGACGTGTTTTCTCTTCTACTGTTTAGTTCCAAGTCACTTTGGAAATAATTCTTGCATTTCAAATTCCTCAAGTCCAAAAACTGTGGGAGCATCTCCACCGAGCTCTCTGCTTCCTCCAGGTTTCTTCCATGAATTTCAAGTTAAATGTTTTTAATACAAACAAACTTCAATCCGTCTGTGAAGGCTGAAGTCGTGCTTGTCTTTTATATTTGTCTGTCATTTGTCCAAAGCAGGTATCAGTCGTCAAAATAATCTGTAATAGTCTGTAATAATATAATCTGGAATATTTATTGAAGTGGCTTTAATACAATATCATTTTAATGTGACAAAAGTGACTGAATGTCCCTCGTTATTTCTTGTGGCCCAGTGTGTAGCACTGTTAAGGAGCCCACCTGACGCTGTCTGACGGCTTCCTGAGAAATATACTGATGCAAGATGGCGGCTAGCTAGCAGCAAGACCCTTATGGCTCGATGTATATTCTTATATACATGAGAAGTACTTCTAAGGGTAGAAAAACCAAATTACTTTTATTCTACCATGAGTATATCGGGTTTTATTTATGTATCTATGGCCAGTGTGTTAAGCTTTACCAACACAAAGAGCAGAAATAAAGCAAATTTGACACACTGGACCTTTCAAATAAAAGTTCATCTAAATTTGAAAAGTGTTTGTGTTGCATTTTCAAATGAAATGAAAGGGCGACAGTAGACTGAGGGTGTCAGTGACTGACCGGGGTGCAGGCTGTAGCAGGTGACGGCGGTGCCCTGCAACCTCTTGGCCAGCTCATATGTGAAGAGGACGTTGCACAGTTTGCTGTGACCGTACTTCTTGAACAGCTGATAGTCACTGTTGCCCTCGTTCAAATCCTTGTGCGCCTTCAAGTAGTTGAAGTCAATGTTGCCCAACTTGTAGCCTTTGGAAGCCACGGTCACCACGCGGCTCGGCCCGCTCGCCTTCAGCCGCTCCAGGAGCAGCAGCGTCAACAGGAAGTGACCCAGGTGGTTGACGGCAAAGATCAGACCGAACCCCTCCTCAGTAGTTCCATCATTTATTAGACCTGAGGACAGTTTTGTAATTATGTGGCTGATAAAAACTGAACAGTGAGTGAGCCGTGATTTTAGGAATTGACTTCTTAAGAAGCGTCTTTGAACATTGACTCGTTGAGTTGAGCTGTGGGGCTCACCAGCGTTGTTGATCAGCAGATCCAGCCTGGACTCGGACTGCAGGAAGCTCTCAGCGAAGGAGCGCACAGACTTCAAACTGGCCAGATCCAGCTGCATGAAGACCACCTGCTTGTTTCCTGTCTCCTGTTGGCAAAGACACAGAAGGAGGAGGAGGAGGAGGAGGAGAACAAAAAAGAAATAGAAAAGACATCGGTGGTAATTAAGCGTGTTTGGGGGAAATGTGTTGCATCTGCTCAAAGCTCCTCCCCTTTTTTCTGCACTTAACCTGGATGATTTCCTGAATGGCTGCCTCTGCTCGCTGTCGGTCCCTGCAGGCCATGATGACCCTCGCTCTCCGCCTGGCCAGGTTCATGGCTGTGGCTTTACCAATGCCAGTGTTTGCTCCTGAGTGAGGAGGACACAGGAGAGGGACAGTCTGACCAGTGGAATCACCTTCTGCAAGATTTTCACCCTCTCTTCAAAAAGCTTCCTGTGTGCTTTCAACAGTGGTGTAGTGTCTCTACGTGATACGCAGCTATATGCCGTATAACCAGTAGAAAAGGTCCCAAATTACCGTACAACCATGCACTAAAGAAATGCACAGATACATTTCAGTATGATTGCTTGCGTCACTTTCCCATTCAAAAATGTCATTAAAATGATGTTTTGTGTTCTGATGAGTCTTTGAGAGTATCAGCCATTGCTTTAGCACTTCAGAGAATGTATTTGTGTTTTTGTACCACTTTTTGCACCAGATTGCTGAAACTTTACCTCTTTATGTGTGTTAATTATTTATTCATTTTTCTTTTCTTTTCTTTTTTTTTTTAACAAATTTGTCTTGTGATGCTGTTTGTTCAGTTCATTAAAGTCCAGCTGTAAATGGCCATATATATCTTGTGATGCTTCCAATACATTGACATTTAGACAATACATAATCAGTCTTCCATGATCTCACTTCTATGTGGATGCTGGATACTTAATGCATCACTGAGCCTGGATTTTGTGTGGTTTTGAACTGGCTGTTGCCGGACAGATTTGTACGAGTATACTCACTAGGATCAGAGCCACTAGGATCAGAGTATACTCACTAGGATCAGAATAAACTACACTACACCGCTGTATGGCACGATGTCTTGCTTTGAGCTGATTGTTGAGTGAGGGTTGACAATATTTAATCCCACCACAAACACAGCAAAGATACCTTTGTTCCAGTGCCAAGACATAAATGTTCAACATACTCTTAATTTTTGAACGTTGCGGGAAAGTTGGTTTTATATTCGATATTTGCTGGGTTTTTTGTTCCTTCTTCAAAATGTACCGGCGTCCTAAGAAACAACCAACACCAGTCCCATCCAAACTGTTATTGTTTGCTACTAAGAGGAACCACAGCCAGATATTTCACAAGCCTTATCAAGTCACTCATCTCGGTGTGAATGGCAAAGATTTATAGGATCTAGGCAAAATACCTGCCGCAATACCTGCCGCAATACCTGCCCATTGTGCCACAACAGGAGTCTTTAGGGGCCGTCATAAAAAATCACTATACCCACATTTACAAGTTCTACAACCATGATATTTTTTGGTGAAATAGTATAACTTGGAGGATGACAGGACTGTTCCTGTCACAGCATTATGGTATTGTTGTCATCATAATAATTATTACACTTTTGAAGTAGCTTGCTGTAATCTTGACCATTGTCTGGCAAATCACTTCTCACCTGTTTTGTTTTAACTCAACACAAATATTTCAGTCTTTAGTTTTCTAGCTACCATCCAATTTTTTTTATGTTAGTCGCAGCTTTATTTTGAAAAAGCTCTCGAGAATTTCAACAAACCAGACCAAAACCACTTTCCATATGCTTGTGAGCTCAACACGCGTTTCACAACTGATTTCCCAAACAAAAATCTTTTAAAATATCCATTAGTCCAAAACCCAACACCAATAACAGTCAATCATGATTGTTATTCTACATGAAACTGCATTTTTCACTTAAATACGAAACGTAAAACCAAGCAAAACATGGTTGCACAAATTGAAAATTTGTGTCCTTTTTCATGACGCTCCCTAAGCCCTCTGGTTGCAGAAAGTTGCTCAGCAGGTATTTAGAGTAGATCTTGTACCTATTAACACAGAGGCTAGTGAGTTGAAATATCTGCCGTTGTTTTCTGTGGTAGAAAACACCAGACTTGACAGAATCAGTGTTGTTTTTAGGGTGATGTTACAATTTGGAAAAGAAAAAAGAAGCAAGTTCAATTTGAAACTAATTTGACCTCCTTATCTACGACACTGTTTGCAAGTTCTGTTTCTCACTGTTGACTTTATACCAAAACTACTACGCCTGCAAAAGGGCTTAAAGTAATTTTTATTTATTTCCTGATCTTACGTGTGTGTGTGTGTGTGTGTGTGTGTGTGTGTGTGTGTGTGTGTGTGTGTGTGTGTGTGTGAGAGACAAACTCACCGGTGACGATGACCGTTTTCCCATGGAGCTTCATGGTGCTTTTGCATCTGGGCAGTTTCAGAAAAGTTGCATGAAGAAGAAAATAGGCTGCGACCAACAGTCCCGCGAGCAGCAACAATAGCAGCGCCATTCTAAGCAGAGAAGACACTGGAAATGAGTGCGCACGAGTATGGGCAGCTGCTTGCGTGTCTGTGCGATTGTTTATCTGATGTAAACAGGTTATCTGTCTCGCTGCTCTGGCAAAAAGAGAGTTCCCATCATTCAGGTGAAAGATTTAAAGTCTCTGCTTGGTGGACAACATTTAACCATAAGTCATGAGTTGAACAAGGAAAACAATAAACGACAAAAAACGAAAACATTATTAACACAAATGACGTAAGGAATATTTGAAATTTGTCAAAATGTACCTTTGCAAAGGATGCTTATGGTACATATGAGTCTATAAATTAAAAATCTAAATGTTGACTGATACGTTCTTGATCATGTTCATTCACACAGCCTTAAACTTGGCCTGAAAGAGTTGTGATAAGCACATGTGTCTCACTCCTGATAAATCCCAGGGCAAGAAAATTGACTACACTGCTCTCTGGTGGCCTTCCGCCAACCCAGCATTAACATTTGGCCTATTTAGTTTGTGACATTGCTTGTAGGGCTGCGCGATTAATCATGAAAAAAATTGTGATCTCGATTCATATTTGCACGATCATAATCATGATGACCGCAAGCAGGGGTCAAGGAGAAGCCGTGTTGTCCATCTGGTGGAAGATAGCCTGGAAGGAAGCTGCTCACTGCAGCGTCATTTGACGTAGCTCCTCGTCCTGCAGTGCGGTGGCCATCCTACTGGAAGGAGGTGGGGAGGAGGATGCTGGGCTCTCCTGGAACAAGAGCTCCTCTTTCACCTCCTGGTTGCCGTTGCATGGCCTCACCTCGTGGGGCTACTAGCAGTCAGTTAGCAGGCTACAACCTGCATACTGATTGCTATAGTCAGCTAAAAGTAAAGGGGTCGCCTAGTAGATTTGGTTTAAGCTCCAGCTTTTAATTTCATGAGAACTGTTGCAGCTTTCCAGTCACTTTAAAGTCACTTGAGAGGTAGAGAATAGGTCCTATCTATTTGCAGGACATGATGCTGCTGCTAGAGGAGCATGCAGAGTTCACAACAAGGTTTTGAGTATTTAATGCTTTCCAGTTACACTCGCACAAGTGAAAGAGAACTTGAACACTGTTTGCGAGGATGTAACAAAAGCAGTGGAACAGAACAAAAGCAGTCCACAACAAAGACGGCTACCTAACTCGCCTCTCTCCTCCCCGATGTGGGTGTGACCCAAACTGGCCCCCATCACTGTGGCAACCACAGCAAACAACCAGAAAGCAGGAGAACTGATGGCAAAACACTGCATGGCTCCTACAAGCACTGCCCAGCTCCAAGGACCACACTCATTTCTGACTTGGTGATGCTGGTGGGTCGTGGGTTGCCTGACGAAATGGGAGTGTGGTCAGACACCAAGAGCTCCAGAGACAGGGATATAGGTCACGTGACTTAATGAAGGAGAGCAGGTGATTCACATGAGTGGTTTCACGGGTTTTTCATTGACAATGGAAAATACACAGAACCACCAGGCTACACCCAACATGGTGGAATTCAGTTCTTAGAAACATAAATGTGACAAAGTCAAACCAACCGGAAAGCCTCATCATTACCGCAAACAAAGGTAGAAAATCAGAAACTCACAAATGACACAGAGGCAAACAATGCTGGTCAGGGACTGCTGCAGGTGTAGCAAGAGAGCGAGCGAGCGAGCGAGATTGAGCGAGCGAGCGAGAGAGAGAGCGAGAGAGACACACCTGCAGCCACTGAAATTTGATGCCTTGGAGCAGGAGGAGTCCGCCTCTTCCTCCTCTGAACTCCTCCTTCCTCTTCTCACTCTTCACTACATTGCTTGTTCTAACAATCTGTACCACCAGCAGCACAGGTAATAATAAAGTATCTATCTTATATCATGGTGCTCACAACTTTATGTGAGTAACTCACTTTGGTCCAAACACAAAGTTTTACTTCACAAGTTGATCTCAATTCACTCATTCATTTCATTTCACCACTTCCTCCTGCACTCAGGGCCCCTGTGTTGCTCTCCCACTGAAACTGTGGCAACAGCAGGTTGAACCTGGTCGAGTCTTCAGAGTTCTTCACAGTGCCAACACACACAGACAAACAACCCCCCACAATGCCAAGGAAATGGAAGGAGTGTGGAAGACAGTACAGAGGTCGAGGCTGGAGGCAGTGGGGGGGCCAGGGTGTAGTTTGGAGTTTATTTCCATTGGATTATTGGTGGATTCATTTCATTTGTAGATGAGGTTAAATTCTGGATGTTTAGTGTAGTTTTCATTTGTGATTTAATTGTCATTGTTTCGTGTTTGCTTTGGTGTGGTTCTCCCCTTGTTCTGTTGCTGGCCTCTCAGCCAGAGTTCACGTGAGCCTTCTTGGTGTTTGGTAGACCAACAGGTCCGTCCGTCTTTTGTTGCTTTTCTGTTTCAGTGACCGGTCCGAGTTTCCCTTTACGTTGTTGGTTTTTTTTTTGGAACTTGCTTCTTTATTTTGGATAAATAAATCCATTTTTGATGAACATCCTGTGTTTCCTCTTTGCCTGCACATGTGCACGTACGCGTGCACGTCCCCACACCAGCTGCTTAGGGCTTCTGTAAAAACTCATAGATTGCTGAATCATTTTTTACAGTGTCAATTTCAAGTGCTCTGCACAGAAGAACATTGTCTCAATTAGATTTTAAAGTGAAATATATTTGTAGCATGAAACAGAACACTTAGGTTGCTTATTACACATTTAGTGTAGCAGTGATATTCTGCAATGCAACTCCCTGCTCTTCCATTTTTTATTTTCTAGCTGTTTTGGTTGTGTTGAACGAAGATTGCTATAATTTTTAAGACGGTTTTCATTTTAATCCCCTTGAATTAAATTAAAATTGTTTTTATGGCCTTAGTACTAAGACTTGCATTGATCCTTCTCCAAAAAAAATTCAAAAAAACAAGACTCCATCTTCCATCTGCTCTGTTGCTGCCACTGGTGACCATGAATGTGCAATAAGCCAAGCGCAAGTAAGATGTTGTGTTGCTGACTTCAGATTTAGACAGCTGAGCAGAAGGGAAAACTAAAAGTCATCACCACCAGTTGAGTGAAGTGTGCCAAAACTGCACAGATTCAAAACTTTATTATTTTCTAAATACATGCCACTAAAAAACAAAGGCGTAAATCCTTACGGAATTTTCATCAGATGCTTTAGTAGATTCCTCCATTTCAATATCAAATTAAAAGTGAGGTATTCGGTCTTTTAAAGCGCTTCTTGAGTCATTATCTTCTTTTTGTTGAGAAAAAGTCCATATTAGTGTTGATCACTCTTTAATGTGTATCTTTGGAAAATGTTTACATGTAGAGTAATCCAATAGGAAAAAATAGAAATGGTTCCTTCTTTCAAATGAAGCACTGTGAGGACAGCTGGACATCCAATGTCTTATTCAACCTGATGTGCTATGGATCGGTCATTACATATTTGAATCATGCTGCAGTGCAGAACTGTGAAGGCCAAATGATTGCTTTCATTCATGTCGGCCGTCGTGATCGCCAAGAAAGTGAGGACTTTCACAAGAGAATGAAAACCTCCTGCGTTCCCATTTCCTCTGAAGGCACCGCGGAAAACACTCGGTTCCTCATCAGTTCTTCCAAAAGTTTGGGTTCTGCGCCAGCCTTCTCTGGAAGTTCTCGTACCACTTGAGGACGCAGCTGGACGGTATGAAGGTCTCCGTGGGGTTGGGCGCCATCTGCGCCTGCGCCACGGCAAACGAGGAGGCGAAGTTGTACAAACTGTCCAGCATCTTCTGGGTGAACTGCAGGAAGGAGTCCACGGTGGAGACGGCGGCGCTGGGAGCCGGGATCTGCTGGGACAGCTGCTCCAGGGCCTCCACCGACACACCGACCTGAGCCACGGACGATGCGCTCCCTCCCGGGACTGTGCCGAAGGGGTGCGACACCCCCTCCCCGGACTTGAGGCCGGAGATCTTGAAGATGGCACTGGGCTTGTCGTTGGTGATGAAGCCGAGCAGCTGCCACACCTGGCTGCCGCTCGCAGGGTCCGGGAAGGAGAAGTACACCGCGCCGCCCATGCCGGCGGGGAAGGGCAGCGAGCCCAGCATGAACACCACGACGTGGTTCACATTCTCATAGTCGGCCAGGTTAAAGACAAACTTGTCCGGGGCGACCTGGACCGCGTCTGTTTGCACCAACCTCCCCGCGACCAGACAGCCGAACATCGCGACAGCCCCTCCCACTTCTTCTTCTTCTTCTTCTTCTTCTGCTGCTGCTGCTTCTTCTTCTGCTTGTTTTACGGCGGTTGGCATCCAGCGATACGATGCAGTACCGCCACCTTCTGTTCCGGAGTGTAAATCACATGTACGGCTTACGATCGAAATCCAAAATATATCCTCCGACCATCAACTCAAGAGAAAACCCCTTTGTCCACCCGCCCAGTTAGCGAGTCGACAAAGTAGCAACAAAGCGAGTCCATCAAACACAGAAGATGTCGGAGTTGTTGCTTAATATCGCGAAAACAATGGAGGGAGGGATGAAGGAGTGAATTGACACAACACTCAGGTCCTCGCCAACTTTTGGATCGTTTCCGCTGACTATCGACAACCACTTCCGGTATAACTTTCTCGACCCTCTTATCTGGACTGACTGACAAGACTCATCACGCCTGCTGCTGTGCACATCCACCTACAACAGCGAAGCCGAGCTCAAGTCGAAAGCCTCTCAGGATCCGAAGCTCAAAAGTAAAAGGGCCTCACACACTAAATGAAAATGGGCAAAATAGTTGTTTTTTAATAGACTGGGTCTATTTGCTGTCGACTCGTCTTAAATCGGCAAGAATATTGTTTGGCTTTACCCTACTGGAAATAAAGAATAAAAGTAAGCTGAAAGAAATTCTACTGAAATGAACGTGCATTGAGGGAGTTGAGCGAGAACACAGTAATGTTGCTGGTAGCCTCGAGCTATTTAAAACGGCATGGTTATCATTGCGGATTTTTTTCCTTTGTTGAATTTATAGTTTACATTGTACCTTTTTTTTTTTTTGCTGTTTTGTCATCTCGTCAGGTCTCCTGTGGTATGATGATATCACAACTTCTACAAAGAACTACTCGTTTAACAACAATAACGAATGATGGTATGACGCCACACCCTGAGCTGAGCTCTTTTAATTCTATACATTGTCAATATGGTTGAAGAAACTAAATGAGTATGATACCGAAAAGGGTACTTTAGTTTGAAAAGTCTGAACAGGATGTAGTTAAAACTGTCTTAATGCTGCGTGTTGTCTTGGTGCCCAGCGTCCCCGGTGTTGCAGGCAGACAGTTTCACACCGTTGAGCTCCGTTTAGATATTTAGAGGCTGCAGGAAACTGCTCCTCCTCATGCTGGACTCGAATCACTTTAATTGGCCCCGGAAGGTAAACTGTCACCATCTCTTTCTCGGCTTGTCTTCTAACTTTTGGTCGAGAGCTAACCCTGGTTAGCCACCCCATGCTATGTCCGTTGGTGCTGTTCGCAACCAGTAATGCTTTATTTATGCTTTTGAGTAAGGAAGACAGATTCTGCATCCAGGTATTATCTCACTGCCCGCTCCTAAAATAAATAATCATCATAATAATAGAAAAGTTTGGATTGTGGGAGCGATGCTGAGGTCCCAAACTGTGAGCGAAGACGCGGTCAGATACTGACCGCAGTTAGAAACCCAGAGTCTCTGCTGACCTCGGGTTTTACGTTAACTTGACGATATGTAAAGATTTGTTTTTTGTTTTTTGTTCTCCACGTACATTGCACTCCACGCGCCACTGACCCTAACCCCGAGCAGTACATCTTGTTGCTTAGCTACGTCACCCTAAATACTGGATTTCACTAAGAGAACATTTTAATGACTATTATTATTTCAGGCCCATCTGTCATGTTTAGATTCTCTGTGAGTAGAACGGAGTGACCGTGGTTGCCAAGTGTCTGTCATCCTTCCACAAAAATATTCTTTTCTCTTCCAGTTCATGCATTTTAAATCCCAGTAATTCAAAGAGGATTCAACAATGTGATAGAAACTCATGCAAAAGTAGTTCATGCTAAATTTGAATGCTGTTACGGGTTTATTAATTTATGTCTACACTCAACATAAACTTGTATCGTTCTCTGAGTAATGATTCTGAAAGGCTGCTTACCTTTTGTCGTTGTCACACTTTTAAAAGAATAACCCTTGACTGGGCGTAGCAGAGGTGTGGTCAGAGGTGAAACCTGCTGCTCACTGCCAACACGGAACACGCTGCACTTTTGCTCTGGCTTGCTTCTGATTACACGGCACACTTTGACACAAGAGTCCTCTGAGTTCTCTTCTGTTCTGCTCTACTTAAATGACGTTTGGCAACTGCGGTTGCGGTAACTGTGACGCATTCTGCTGCAACTTTTCCCTTGATGCCATGATGACATTTTTCATGCATTAAAGACGTGATTGAGCTCATGTAATATTCCCTCCACCATTTACAGCTACCATTGGTTGGAAAGGGTGATATTGAGCCCAGCATGAAACAGATGCTCTCCTAGATACTATGGATAGATGGCTGGCAGAATGGTGTATTGACAACGTGGGAGTGCTCAAAGCGACAAGGTTCCCACTTGGATTCCAGTTTTTGCTTCTCTGCATGAACTCGGGTGAAGGAAGTTTTCTTTCCAGCCACAGTCCAAACGCTGGCTTGTTTGCTATATTGTGATGAACGGCCGTCTGGTCTAAGTGGCACCCTAGGCTGGCTGGGACTGCTGCCCTTTTGCAATACTGGAAATTAAATTTCCAAAAAGACTTTCTAGTTCCCTCTGACTGCTGATCCTGATGAAATTCCATCCAAGCTACTTTCTGTTGAGGTGGATTTGCGTTTTCTCTCAGAGACTTTTGCTTCATCGTGAGGTCTAAAAGCCTTTCAGATATTCTCTGCTGAACACTGTGACACACACAAGAGTGGAGAAGTGAAATCCACTGTGGGAAGTCCTCCCTGTGTGGGGGAAGTCCGTTGGAGTGATGGAAGATCCCTCTCCTCCCTCCTAGCGCTGCCAACCAAGAAGAGTGAGACTGTGAGATATCAAACCCTGGAGATAAACAGTGTGACAGAAGTTTAGTAATGACTTGGATACTCTGGCTCCATCTCCACTTCCACTTCCTTCTCTTCATTTCTCATATTTCCTTTTCACCCCAGCTGGTCGAAGCGATGGTAGCCTGGCAGAGTCTGGGTCTCTGCAGCTTCTCTCCTGCTCACTGTTGCTTCATTCTTTCTCAGGAGGGTCACTTGGTTTCTCTTTGATTGTGCGAAGCGCTTGGAGACGCCGTCGGCAAGCAGGGAGGCAGTGGCTGCCGTCTAGTTTCACTTGCCTGGTTTGAAACCCACAACCTGCCAGTCTCAGGGTGGCCACTCTGTCTGTTGAATGCATTTTAAATGGAAACAGCAGCTGGAATTGAATTCTTGCACACAACATTCCATTTGTAACATCAGTTCAGATTGATCACAGTCAATAAAGGCTTCAGTTCAATCATTTCTACCTGTACCACCTTAAATAATTACCACTAGCTGCTTCTTGGAACACATGCCGTCAGAAACATCAATCTTGTACAAACTTATGTAGAAAATAAAAAAAACAAAATAGAAATAAGAAGAGATGATGTTAATACAACAACATGATAGAAAAACATCCAAACTTCAAACTCAGCCGCTGTCCCACCACCAGTTGGCCCCTTTTTCCATCAATGTTACCTCAGTTCAACTGGCTGAAACCAGGAAATAAAGGCAGACCTGCTTGTGCCATTGGCTTGTATTGAGGATTTTTAAACAACAATAACCACAGAGGTGACAGTGAGATGTTTGTTAGCCGTGAGGAAGCTTTCCCTTCCCCAGGAAGTGTTATTTTTAGAGTTGTTCTGTATGTTTTTGTGCTGTGTGCCTGTTAAAAGAGGTTGAGTGCGCTGTTGAATCATTGATGAGCCGCTCATTTATTCCTCCAGCGCTTCACAGCGGCTCTTCTTCCCCGGCCTCTTCTGCTCTAATGTGCCCTGTCGCCTCTCATTTGGATTCAGACACAGCGTCTCACTGCAGTGTTGCTCCTTCAGAAGCTCTGCAGAATTGAACGATGACTCAACCCCTGTCTGTTTGCTTTTTCTTCTAAACTTATTTCTCCTCCCTGCTTCTGCCTCTCCTGCTTCCCATTTTCTCCCATTTTGTGCCCTTTGGAAGGAGAAGAAGGAGGGAAAACAATGGAGAGGATTGGACTGAGGAGCTGAGGAGGAGGAGGAGGAGGAGGTGTTGGTGTGATGGAGCGAACTCACAGCCTCCTGCTGGATGAGGAAGCCTGCAGCCAGCTGGGCGAACACCAGCGAGCACAGTTCATCTTCCAATGGCTGAGCCACCTGAAGAAGTTGCTTCCTTCCACTGAGAGGGTAAGAACCGCATCGCTGGAAGTGACGACGTCACTGTAGTAGCCAATGACTGTGACCTTTGACCCCTCCATCCCACCCCCTCCACAGGATACCATCAAACAGAATCAGCAGCGTCTCATTGACCAGCTGTCGGCCATTCTGATTGGCTCCCCCGGCCCGCCCACCCGCTGGTTGTTTGCACACTGCTTAGCCCAGGTCTACCACCAGGGGGACCCTGTTCCTTCCACCGTCTTTTTGGAGCGATGTAACGACATCGTCCGCAGTAAAGACGACTCGCCGTCTGGCCTTCCAACCCGCCTGTAAGTCAGCGTCTTGACGGAGAAAACACTTCACTTTCAAAAGAATGTTGAGAATTTAAGGCCCAATGTGCAACATTTCCTTTGATTTATGATTTTTATACTGGTAAAAACTTAACTACTACTAATACTGCTCATAAATACATTAATAAAAGTGTAGAATTGCAGAACAGTAAAAGTCATGTGGTTTTCCTCCCCTGAGAACGGTTCTCATATATACAGTATATACACGAGAATCTCCTTGGATCAATCAGGTTTCCTCAGGTCCCGCTAGGAGCTAGGCTAGGAGCTGGGCTGGAGCTAGGCTAGGAGCTAGGCTTGGCTAGCGTGAGTCAATGCTTTGAGATGAAGATGAAGGTGTTGAAAGCTTTGCCTGCGTACTTCATCATCAAAGCCCTCCTGTGTGTTTCAGGGCGGCTCTGGCCTGCATCGGTGCCTTGTTTGAGCAGCTTGGTCGGTTCCTCGCTGGCTCCTTCAGAGACACCTTGACCAACTTGCTGAAGGCCATGAAGAGCGCAGAGGTTTGTCTGCACCTGGTCATCACAAAGACATTTGTCTTCCCTCTAAAAATGATTTGATGGTACCTTGGTAGTGCAGAATAAAGCATTGTTATTCAAAGTTCTCGTGAGGAAGATGGTGAAATGTCTGAATGGTCGGGGTTCATCTTCACCATCTCTGTGGTCCCAGTCTTCCACAACTCTTCTGCTCTTCACTCACTGACTGACAGGGCTGAAAGAAGGGCAGAGGAAATGTTTTTTAACAGTTCAGTTTTAGATAACGTGTCTTGACTTTTTACAAACATCACATCGAACATCTTCTCTTCATAAATGATCATAAAATAAACTCCCAACTGTTGGCTGGTTCGATCACCTTGCTTTGCTTGCTTTAGTCTCAAGGTCGCTATGAGATTATGTCGAGTCTGGAGAGAATCCTGCGAGGTTTGGGCATCGGCGCCATGCCGTGTCACCGGGAGGTCTACAAGGCTGCCAGAACCTGCCTGACGGACCGCTCCATGGCGGTCCGCTGTGCTGCCGCCAAGGTACATCAAGCCATCGGCTCCTCTCCCTCCTCTTAGGTGACCTGCAAGGTCCAGTGTGTGAAGTCTGGCTTCATTCATGATTTTCCCCTTGATGAAAGGCCCATCAGTACATCAGTAACACTGTGCACTTACATTACAATAACAGTCATGTGGTTTTCCTCCCATTAGAACGCTTCTCATCTGTGTATATGTGAGAATCTCCACTGATCAGTCAGGCTCCCAGTGCTCCCAGTTAGCTGCCATCTTGCACCAGCATATTTCTAAGGAAGCCTGGCGTGGACAATCCAGCTGCCTGACTGATATTTGGCTGAACACTAGGGGGCGTCCTCAAATAAACCAACCAAGAAATTTGCTTAAATGCTCTTGGCTGATAAATATCACACTGGCCAACTTGGAGATGATTTTATTTCTGTCCAAAATGTTGAAAGCAAACTTTCAACTCTGGAGAGTTCCTCACACCCCCCCTGCGCTCCGACCCTGACAGTGTTTGCTGGAGCTGCAGAGGGAAGCCTCCTTTCTGTGGACCACTGAGTTGGAGAACGTGGCCACTTTGTGCTTCAGGGCCCTGGAAGGTTCCAACTACAACGTAAGAGTGACAGTGGCCAGACTGTTGGGAACTCTGCTGGCTGCTGCTGTGGAGCCCAAACAGCCCACAGGTCAGTCGCTCTGAAGGTCCTCAGTCCAAGATGGGCTGAGTCTCAGTCTGCAGATCTCTGTGGTTTTGTCCTGGACGTTGCAGTGCAGGTGGACCACCAATACTGATACCAGTATCTGTACTGATAGCACTCTGAAGAGCACTCTTCTCGTACTTGTAAAATAGGTGCCGATACAACACTGATACCAGTTGTATATGCTTGTATATAACAATTTAGTTCAATGTGTGTCTGTACTGCCATGAAAACACACTGAGGAATGTTGTTCAAATAACAAAACATCAGTGCAAAAAAAATCAAGGTAATTCTATAACCTCTACTGGCCTTACAAAGTACTCTGTGTTGAAATGCAAGAACTGGTACTCTGCTGGTTCTGTGACAAAGTGGCCTTGCAGCGTCCCCAACATGGGTTCTATCCTTCGGTGTGCTTCTCTCTCCAGCAGCGGCCAGACCTGGCGGTCGAGCTCAGACCTCCCTGGAGGAGGTGATGGACTTATTGTTGGGCGGCTTCCTCCGAGGAGGTGCTGGGTTCCTCCGCACCAGTGGAGACATGCTGAAGGGAACCAGTTCTGTTGGAAAAGACGTTCGAATCGGAGTCACACAGGTAGGCTGCTGCTGCTTACTGCTGTGAAAGTTGTGGTGGAGATGATGAAGGTTCGTGGGGAGAAGTGATGGACACTCTTCAGATGAAGAACTAACATGGAATGGAGTGTTTCCAGAGTCATTTCAATAAAGAACTAAACATCCTGGTGGTCCAGGGGTGGTTCTGGGTGGTTCTGGGTGGTTCTGGGTGGTTCTAGGTGGTTCTGGGTGGTTCTGGATGGTTCTAAGAGCTCAACACCCTGGTGGTTCTAAGAGCTCAACACCCTGGTGGGGCTTCAAAGACTCTGATTTGGTTACAACTTTGCTTCATTTTCCATTGACATTCCAGCAACATGTTTTCTCCATGATAGATGGTTTCCTCACCAGAACACTCCATGCATCTGCTGCTGCTCCGCTACCCCCTCTGGCACACTGTAGAAGCCACTGTGGCCCGGCAGTCATGGAGTTTAGCCCCCCCTGGCTTTGATCGTACTGTGTCACCACACCTGTCTCCTCTGTCTCTTCAAGAGATGAACTTCACTCTTCCATTGTGCTTCCAGGCCTACGTGGTCTTCATCTCCACGCTGGGCGGCTCCTGGCTGGAGGCCAACTTCCCGGCCTTCCTGTCCCTGCTGATGGAGCTGGCCTGTCACGGGAAAGCCACTCAGACGGCGGTGGACGCTGCGGTGACTCGCCGCTGCATCTCCTTCATTCTGAGGAGCACCCTGGGCTCCCTGCTGGGAGAGAAGGCCCAGACCAACGCTGCCAAGCAGCTCAGCCTCGCTGTCGCTGCACACAAACAATCAGATGGTGAGCTGGGATGGGATTTTTGTGTCTTAGGTACATTTTATTAAATGGTCAGTGCCTCTCTGTTGTGAGATCAAGAGGGCAGAATGAAAGGGTCCTGGTCTCTCACTCTCAAATCAAAACCCTGAAATACCAGAGGTGGCAAAAGTAGTCACATTCTTTACTTGAGTAAAAGTGGATAAAAAAAACCCTCTGATAAAAGTAGAAGTACTGATACAACTCCCGTGCACAAGTAAAAGTCAGGAAGTACAGGTTCTGAAATGGACTTAAGTAAAAAGTAAAAAAAAAAAAAAAGCCATTAATGATACGGTACCTAAGTTGATAATTTTGCAAGAGTAAAACACTGTTTTAACAGCTGTAGTCTGAATATAGTATAGTTATAGTTATGACCAGTGAGCTATTCTTGGATGTTTTCAACAACAACAGTAATCAATCACTTATTTTCCATGTGTGTGTTTTTCTCTTTACTGAAAACGCACTGAACAGTAACCTCAAAGCTGAGCAGCTCTGAAATAATCTCCCTCTGAAATTTGATCAAATTGTATATTGAACTACACAACAGCAGAGTACAAACGGCTCCACTTAAAGTAACAACTGCAATACTCAGTTCATTGCTTTTCTCGAATTTCTATCTTTTTTTTAAGGCTTTTAAACACTGAAGTAACAAATGTTTTTCCAAGGAGTAGAAAGTACACAGTACAGAGTAGAAAGTACACATATTTGTATACAAATGTAGGATGTAAAAGTAAAAAGTGGTCAGAAAAGAAAATACTAAAGTAAAGAACAGAAAAATCTAATGAACTCCAGTGACATTGAATTTGTCCTTTGTTGCTTCCCAACTCTGTTCAATACACAGTCCAGCGACTGCTGAGCCCTCTGGTGGACAGGTTGTGACTTGCACATTTATCACCCTGGGAAATAATAGTAAATAATAATTATATAACGTCACACATGAAGAAGAAGCTCCTCCACAGCGCTGTGTGGAGCGACGCAGCGTCACCTCGACTCACTGACCGAGGTGCCTGGTGGTTTTGGCTGAAGGTCTTCGCCCACCATGGAGTCCACTGAGGAGACGTCTTGCCGGTCTTCTGGCTCTGACTCCTGCTGCTCTCTGCAGATGCGGCTCTGACTGACGGCAACGCGGAGAACAGAGGTTCAGCCTGGGACGTGTCGGCCAGCCAGCACCTGCTGGTCTGCTGCCTCCTGGAGCTGGGCAGACTGGTGCAAGGACTGGGCTCCACTGCAGCGCCCCTGCTGGCCGACAGCAGCACAGGTGACACACGCATGGTCTGAATAACACTGTAGGAATTCATTTCAGAGGATTGTCCCTGAAAGAGGACAAACAGCAGAGTTTTCACAGGTGGATTTATCCACTTTCCAAAAAAAATATTTTTCTCATGTATTGATTGGATGAGGGGTGGAGGGGTGGAGTCAGTGCCGCCTCTGCTTCACTCTCTTCCTTTATTCTTCAGTCACTGGACGCTATGGAAGTAGTCTGGACTCATCATCTCATATCTTTACTGTAGCAGCTTGCCAGTGAACTACGGTGGCCCTGAGCACCCAAATGTGGACACCTGCTCCACCTTCTTCTTCTTGGTTGGTTTATTTGAGGACGCCCCCTAGGGTTCAGCCAAATATCAGCAAACGCTATGCAGTCAGGCAGCTGGATTGTCCACACCAGGCTTCCTTAGAAATGTGCTGGTGCCAGATGGCAGCTCACTGGGAGCACTGGGACGCTGACTGGTCTCTGGAGTTCTCATATATGAGAAGCGTTCTGTGATTCAACACTTTACTGATGTATTTATGGGCAGCATGTTGAGCTTTCACCTCTCTAAACATCACAAGTCATTCCATATATAACCTTCAATACACTGACTCACCCATGTCACTGTGTTCACTGTGTGTGTGTGTGTGTGTGTGTGTGTGTGTGTGTGTGTGTGTGTGTGTGTGTGTGTGTGTGTGTGTGTGTGTGTGTGTGTGTGTGTGTGTGCTCAGGGCTGCTGGACTCGGTGCTGTCCGCTCTGCTGCACCCCAGGCCTGCAGCCTCTCTGGCTGCTGCCTGGTGCCTTCGCTCCCTGGTGGTGGCCGTGCCCTGCCAGGGCTCCCAGCTGCTGGACCACTGCACCCAGCAGCTGCTGGCGCGCAAGTCCTCTCCCGAAGCGGTGGCCGGGTACGGGGCCGCCGTCGCCTCCCTGGTGGCCGCGGTGCAGCACTGCCCCCTGGGGATACCGCACAGCAAAGGCATGGTGAGCGCCGTCGCCGGGTCGCAGCGACCGCTCCACGGGAAATAATGTGTGTGAAGGTGGAGATGAAGCAGGCGTTGCTCCGTGTCTTTGAAGTTGGTCCTGGACGTGGCTGAAGACCTGCTGCGCTCGGCCGCTCAGAACAGCCGGCTGTCCCTGCAGAGGACCCGGGCCGGGTGGCTCATCATCTCCGCACTCATCACATTAGGTATCGGTCCAAAAACCTCTCATTCCATTTTTCACAAGGGTGCAATAAAGACTGAGGGTCTTCTATTCTATTCCATTCCATTCCATTCTATTCCATTCTCACAACGCAGTGTCATCTTTGCTTTTGCTTGAACTGGAAAAAAGTTGTTTGTGTTATTGTTGTGTTGCTTGTTAACTTCCCACTGGCCTGCTGCTGTGTGTGTCCAGGTCCAGCTGTGGTGGAGCATCACCTGACCCACATCCTCCTGCTGTTGCGATGTGTGTTTCCTGCTTCCCTCAGAGAGCAGGACATGGAGCTGCGCAGAGGAGATTACTTCACCTGGCAGGTCACTCTGGAGGGCCGAGCCGGGGCGCTCTGCGGTCAGTACTGTGTGGTCAGTACTGTGTGGTCAGTACTGTGTGGTCAGTACTCTGCGGTCAGTACTGTGTGGTCAGTGCTCTGCGGTCAGTACTGTGTGGTCAGTACTCTGCGGTCAGTACTGTGTGGTCAGTACTCTGCGGTCAGTACTCTGCGGTCAGTACTGTGCGGTCAGTACTGTGTGGTCAGTACTGTGTGGTCAGTACTCTGCGGTCGGTACTGTGTGGTCAGTACTCTGCGGTCAGTACTGTGTGGTCAGTGCTCTGCGGTCAGTGCTCTGCGGTCAGAAGGCCAGTTGAAGAAGCTGCTACCTGCTGCAAGAGACACAAACAACAGCAGAGTGATGCTGTGATGATGCACTGATGCTCTTTTTCTTTCTCTGACTCAAGCACACCTGTGTGTTGTGGATTTTGAATACAGGACAGTTCCACCAGGTGGCGCTGATTCAGAATGAATTAAAAACCATAGATAAACATACAAACACTTGCTATTCCTTCCATGAGGAGTCTGAACACACTCACTGTGTGACAGTGAATTAACATGCTGAACACTGTGTGAACACTCTTGGTGTAATTAAACAGTTCTACACAACTGCGAACACAAAGGAACTCCCTCAGTCATGCCGCTTTTATTTTAGCTCTAATGAGAGTAAACGCTGCAAATGATTTTTGTTTTTCTGACAGCCATGAAGAATCTGCTGCTGAGGTGTCCAGCGCTGCTCACTGATGATGTCATCAGTCGTCTGCCGCTGGCCTGTGCTGTCACTCTTCTCACCAAGTCAGTAGCAGTCATGTGTTGATCTTTGTCATCCAGGCTGTGTCTCAATACAGGGTTCTTCTTCTTCTTCTTCTTCTTCTTCTTCTTCTTCTTCTCGTCTTCGTCTTCTTCGTCTTCTTCGTCTTCTCCTTCTCCTTCCTTGACTTCCTACATGGAAGATAGATGAGCATGATCTCCTACGGTGTGACTACTCAGAGTGTTGCCATGGTCCTGGTGATGATGTGATGCAGTGTTGCTGTGTCTCCTGTGTGTCTGTCAGGTTGCCTGCCCTCCTCAGGTCTTACGGCTCTTCTATCCGGAGCTTCTGTGTGGTCTACAGGCTGAGGGTCTATGACTTGCTGGCTCTGCTGCCTCCTCACAGCTACCAAGGTGACAACATACAACCCCTTCAATCCCTCTTCAATCCTTCCTATCTTTATTTCCATATTTTTACACACTTTTTTGGACCAGGCCCATTATTAATGGGCTATTTTTTTCCCCAAAAAATGTTGATGAATGTTTAATTTAAGTGTGTGTGTGTGTGTGTGTGTGTGTGTGTGTGTGTGTGTGTGTGTGTGTGTGTGTGTGTGTGTGTGTGTGTGTGTGTGTGTGTGTGTGTGTGTGTGTGTGTGTGTGTGTTGCAGAGAGCTTTGGCTTGGTGATGAGCCAGCTGGTGGCCGATGTGTCCAGTCAGGAGAACCAGAACCTGAACCAGCCGTGTTCGGAGCTGACGCTGCTGCCTCCACTCTGCCACCACGACGACCTGCAGCTGATTGGCCCCGCCCTCCTGCAGGTGGAGCACTCGTACATTGAGGAGGAGGTGAGGGGGAGGGACTCGGGCGCTCCCTGGTCAGAGGGGTGGGGCCACTGAGAGCTAACGTGATGTTTCCCTCTCAGCTTCATGGCAGCAGTGTGGGTGGAGGCTCTCTGGACAACGACGCCTTCAGTCTGTGTGAGAGCGGCGATGCAGCTCCGTCTCCTCTGCCTCCAGCCGTGGCTCTGACTGCTGCTGCTGTCAGGCTCTTCGGGGTGCTGTTCCCTCACATCATCTCCGCTCAGAGGTAGCGCACCTCTCTTTGTCACAGCGAGTAGCAGGACGTTTTAGTCTGGACCCTTCGCCAGCGGCAGATTGACTAGACCAGGTGTGGGAAAGCTACGGCCCGGGGGCCATGTACATCCCCTTCAGCTCTTTAATCCGGCCCCAAAGCCAAACTTGAAGAAATGATATTAACAGTCAGTCAGTCATCAAACAGCTGCATCTCCTCCATGTTGCAGTGTTTCCAGAGTCATGTCAAGAAAGAGCTGAACACCCTGGTGGTTCTGGGTGGTTCTGGATGGTTCTGGGTGGTTCTGGGTGGTTCTGGGTGGTTCTAAGAGCTAAACACCCTGGTTGCAACTTTGCTTGATTTTCCATTGACATGACAGCAAGATGTTTCCTCCATGATGTCCCAGGATAGATGGTTTCCTCCACCAGAACACTGCATCATCTGCTGCTGCTCCTGGTTAGGAGCTGCTGTGGCTCACCAGACAGACAGTTTGCACCCCCACCTGGATGAGTCAACTCACAATTTAGATGGCTTGACTTTCAAATCTTTCAACACTTTCAGCCAATATTTCACCATTGGTCACCAGAGGGACTCAGTCGTACTTTAATACTTCCTGGTCTTCTTATCAACAGTAACACTTGTCTGTGTTTTCCGTAGAGTGAAGATATTGGAGCAGTTTGTGGAAACTGTCCATCAGCTGAAGGGTCAGCGCCAGCAGACTGTCCACATGCACATATGCGCTGCTCTCTGCAGTCTGCTTCAGGTACTGCGTTGAAGTCGGCTCTTCTATTCTAATTTCCTGGAGGGAGAAACCCTGACGGCCGTGTGTCGTGTTCAGCACCAGGGTTCTTCTCGGGGGTCTCTGGGTCCAGAGGAGGTCCGAGCTCCCTCGCTGTCCCTGCTGTCGGCGGCCCTGGAGAGCAGCGGTCCTCTGATGCGCTGCCTGGCTGCAGAGGGTCTGGCCAGGCTGGTCCAGGTGGTTGGAGACCCTGGCTTCAGCGTCTCCGCCTCCCTGCTCTGCTTTGACAGGTGCAGGCAGTCACTCCTGCTCGACACCACATCTGCTTGAACAACGTTGATCGATGCATATATAATCTATGAATATGTGGATGATTACAAAATAATGTAAAAACTTGCACACTTCATTTCTACGCTTCAAGTTACCAAGAAGAAATCTGATCTGGTTTTGAACCAAACAACTACAAAACAAAATAGTAGCGCTCGCTTTACGACTGCAACCGCTTCTGTTTTTTCTTTTGTTTTTTCTTGAAAGGCTGAAGACGGCTCGCGACGCGGCCTCTCGCAGTGGCTATGCCCTGGCACTGGGGGCGCTGCAGCGCTACACAGGTGGAATCAGCTCAGCGCAACATCTCTCCACCTGCCTGGGAGTGCTGTTCACCCTGAGCCAGGACAACACCTCACCTGAGGTCCAGGTACATGCAGTGCTTTCGCAGTGTCATTATATTTGGCCCATGAAGGCCAACACAAAATCATTCCTGGAGCTGGTAGCCCACCAGGTATTCTACAGTAGTCCCACAATGCTCTGCTGCTCAATCAGGACAGGACATTGATTGAAGGACATTCAGAATATTATTATGACTTCATTGTTGTCATTTTATTTTGAAATGTATTATTAGCCAGTGGAAAAATGTTCCTGTTGAAATTTAATTCAATTTGATTCAATTGCATTGAGCCTGAGTGCAGTGTGAAGTCACTGGCGGTCCAGTGTGAAGCTTTGCTTTGTTCCACATTCAGCTGTCTGGCTCCATATGAGACGGTTCACATTAGTTCAGTCAATATCAATGTTGGAGCCGGAGTTTGTCCCAGTTTGACCTTTGACCCCACCGAGTGTTTGAGTTGGACCTCCCTGCTTTAAGGTGAGACTCTTGACTTGTTCATTGTGTGTGTGTGTGTGTGTGTGTGCGCTGCAGGCCTGGTCCCTCCACAGTCTGGCCCTGGTCATGGACCAGTCTGCCAGTCTGTATCGGCTCCACGCTGCGCCCACCTTCACCCTGGTGCTGCGCCTGCTGCTGGGGGCTCCTGCCACCCAGCCTGAGGTGCATCACAGCCTGGGTCGCTGCCTGCACGGCCTCATCACCTGTCTGGGCCCGGACCTGCAAGGTAGCTCGAGGCAGGAGGATTCTAAAGGCTCGCTGTTGTGTGTGGTGTGCAGAGCTGGGGTGTGACGGTGATGTGTGTGTGTGTGTGTTCCTCCAGGCGAGGCGGCTGCGGTGGCTGCACTGCGCTCCAGCTGCCTGGTGGGCTGTGCAGTGATGCAGGCCAGTGCCGACTCTCTGGTCCAGTCCAGAGCCATCAGCTGCCTGCAGCAGCTGCACATGTTCTCTCCAGCGCACCTCAACCTGGCCGTGCTGGTGCCTGCGCTCTGTGTGAGTAGGACAGATTGTTCTGAGAAATATGAGGTGGCCCAACCTGAGGCCTGGCCCCAGAAAGGGCCTCGGTGACAGGAGAGAGCAAAGGAACCTTCGGCTTCACGGCTTTTATTTGTCGTCGGCCGAGTTTGCGCCGTCTCGGTCCGGCGCCTCTTCTGCAACACAACTGGGCTCTGACAATCACTGTCGCACAACAGCTGCGTTTCCATACAGAACAGATTTCTAAAATTTCCACAGAGTACCATTGCCATTTGCAGATGTTTCCGTTGAATGGTGTGAAGATCATCAGCCGTAATTCTGCTCAAATCTCATCCAGCGAGACGCCACCTTGAGGAGGCTGGAGGAACACGTTCTCCTCACTACACAGTGTTGCCATTAGTCAGTGTGTGCAGTGATGTTTGCATGCATTTTTGTGCACGCAGCCCTCGAGGAAGTCATGGAACTGTTGAGGAATCAGAGTTTGTGTTGACCTTGTGTTGTTTCTTGCAGGAGATCCTGTTGGATGACTGCGTGTTGGTATGTTGTGTGTGTTGGTATGTTGTGTGTTGGTATGTTGTGTGTGTTGGTATGTTGTGTGTGTGAGAACTCAAGCTGCTGCTGCTGCTTTGACTTTCAGCTGGTTTTCTTTTGCACGTCTCTCTCCACACTTGTGTTGCAACACCCTGACTACTGCTACACTCATCATCATCATCATCATCACACTCATCATCATCATCATCACACTCATCATCATCACTCTCTTCCTGTCTCTGTCATGGCTTCATTAACTCACTGCTGCTTTTTAACAGTTTGGTTGGAACCTCAGCACTTGTTGTTATTTTACAGTTGTACTCACATCACCTCTTGACTGCCACTCAGTGTTTCCTCCAGGAACTGTCAGATGATGACAACATTGTTCATTCACTGTGTCAGTGAATTTGAAGATATTTTCAATTCTTAAACTTCAGTATTATGAACCATCAAATACTGCATTAAATATTACAGTGGGTGATGGAAAGCGTATATGAATTGTGGTCGAAATGGCAGTTATTTTGGCATGACTGCATGATTGTACTGATGTCCTCATTAATAACCAGTAGTGATTGTGATTTGAGCCAGTAATGCTAACCAGTAGCTAACAGTTTACTGCTGGAAGCCTGGAGTTGGGAGGTCACCCTGTCTGCAGCTGCATGCCTCTTCCAGCCAGTGTCCACCACTCCAGCACTGAGTGAGCAGTAGCATCCAATCACTGCTCTCCCTGTGCTTCAGGCCAACTTGTGCAGCTCTTACTTGTGTTTGCGGCGGGCTGTGGTGGCGTGTCTGCGGCAGCTGGTCCAGCGGGAGGCGCTGGAGGTGTCCCAGCTGGCTGTGACTCTGGTCAAAGAGACGCCGAGACGAGACATCACACCACTGGGTGAGGAGAGCCGCTCGCCAACCTGACAGCCACGTTAGTTACTGAACCTCCGTGCTGAGAAGATGTTTGATTCTCTCAACTATCAGTACCTTAAAAAAGAATTGGACCAGGCTGGGCAAACTGTATGACTGCCGGGCCACAGTGGGTTCTACAGTGTGCTAGAGGGGGGTAGCGGAGCAGCAGCAGATGGATGAAGTGTTCTGGTGGAGGAAACCATCTATCCTGGGATATCATGGAGGAAACATGTTGCTGTAATGTCAATGGAAAATCAAGCAAAGCAAAGTTGCAACCAAATCAGTGTCTTTGAAGCCCCACCAGGGTGTTTAGCTCTTAGAACCATCCAGAACCACCCAGAACCATCCAGAACCACCAGGGTGTTTAGCTCTTAGAACCATCCAGAACCACCCAGAACCACCAGGGTGTTTAGCTCTTAGAACCATCCAGAACCACCCAGAACCATCCAGAACCACCAGGGTGTTTAGCTCTTTATTGAAATGACTCTGAGGACACTGGAATCATGGAGGAGCTACAGCTGTTCGATGACTGACTGACTGTTAATATCATTTCTTAAGGTTTGACGGACCGGATTAAAATGCCTCAAAGGCCACACATGGCCCCCGAGCCGCAGTTTGCCTATGCCTGGGTTGGGCTAAAATAACAAAAGATATCATTGTCACTACTGCTCTGAACTAAATGCCTTTAAGATCCTGTCTGATGTTCTGCCCAGTGGTCCAGTGTGTAACTGTCGGCTCCACTCTGAGCTGAGTGTGAGGTTTGACCTGAGGTGTGTGTGTGTGTGTGTGTGTGTGCCAGATGTGACCATGAAGGAGGTGGGTCTGGAAGGGGCCCTCTTCACTCTGCTGGACCGCCAGGCTGACCGCTGCCTGCGCAGGGACATCCAGGAGACTCTCATCCACATGATGACCTCTAGCGCCACCACTGGCAAACTGGGACTGTGGCTCAAACTCTGCAAGGATGTTCTGTCTGCAACCAGTGGTGGGTTGAAATGTCGACTGTGAGCTTCTGTGGATTCTTTTTGTCTTTCTGAAACAAAATCTTTCTGACGGTAGAAAGTGAATAAGATTCAGTTTCAGATCCAGAAAACTTTATTGATTGGAAACTTTTATCTCACGCTGCCAAGCACCAAGTTGGTCTCTTCCACTTGTTTTTATCTCTGCAGGCATTTTTCCTATAAATTTACAAACCTAATTTTATTTAATGCCCAAGTTGTTGTCGTACAGAAGATATTAACAATGCAATCCTGTTGGCACAGTGAATATCACAGTGTGGCGATGAGTTGAGGTGTCACCTGTCATTAATGAATCATCTCTCTCTTTCTATCATGAATGTTGTTGAGGTTTTCATCCTCTGGGCCGGTGGCGTTCCAGTGGCTCAGTCAGGAATATATATGGTGAATGTCACTGTGCCTGCAGCGCGGCGTGCTGCAGTGGAGGCCACCCAGGAGGAGGACGACTGGGACCCCTGGAGAGACGACGACTCGTCGGCCTTCAGAGCCGCTCAGTCCGAGTGCGGCGGCTCCTTCACGGCGCTGGGCTGGGCCACTCGCCGCTTCGCCATGGACTGCATCTGTCGCATCATAGCGCAGTGCGAGACGGCTGACCCGGCCCACTTCAGCATGGCTCTGGCTCAGGAGAGGCGGCTCCACCAGTCCACTGGTGGGGCTCCCACACTGGACGCTTTGTTACTTTCTGTTTGGTCCAATGACTCTACGAGTGACTATACACTTTATTGATGTATTTATGGGCAGCATGTGAAGACTTTAGCAATATAATAGTCATACATTGAGCCAAATGTTCCACACTGGACCTTTAAGTCTTCCCCTGACTCTCCACAGACTTCCTGGTTCTGCACCTTGGCGAGCTGGTCCGCATGGCCTTCATGGCAGCGACGGACCACAGTGACCAGCTGCGGCTGGCAGGCCTCCAGACCCTGCTGGTCATCATCAGGCGCTTCTCAGACGTTCCTGAGCCAGAGTTCCCTGGCCATGTCATTCTGGAGCAGTACCAGGCTAATGTGAGAAACACTATTGATTCAAAAAAACCTCCAAACTCTGATAAAATAACAGTGATGTGGATTTTTGGACTGTGTTTTTTGTGCGTTGTTTTATTTCCTTCACTTGGAGTCGTTTTGAGAGTTCAAGTGAAGGGAAGAGAAGAACCACCTGCTGAACATAGAGCCAGAGAATGACAATAGATGTGTAATACTGGTTAATACTGGTTAATACTGGTTAATACTGGTTAATACTGGTTAAATGATCATTTCAATCCTCCTGTTTCCTTTATTGCTCCATAGTTTTCAGCTGTGCATTTTATTTTCATAGAACAACAAGTTGTTTGTTGTAGCGCCCTCACAATCAGCTGCAAAGATGAACTGTATTCAATCTTCTGCACCCGTTACTGTTTGGTTTTTCAAATGCTGCCCTTTGGTTGGCTGGAAGTTATTGACTCAATATGAAGAAAGTGTTCCAATGATCTTATTTCAGCAATGATTGACTTTGCTCAATTTTGGAAGCTCAAGCACTTTTTAAATTCCAAAGTTTTTGGTGAAGCTGTTGATGTTTTCGTTGTTGGAGACTGGGCTTGTTGTTGTGAATGCTCTCAGGTTGGAGCTGCACTCAGACCAGCCTTCAGTGCTGACGCTTCCCCAGACGTCACCGCCAAAGCCTGTCAGGTGACCATCGACACATCACTGCACTCACTCTATTGCGGTGCTGACCCAGCAGTAACAGAGGTTGAGCTGGGTTCTGCTGGTGGTACCGTCAGATACTGCTGGACTGGCTGCTACAAGCTGATGGTGTTTGACACGCCTGCAGGTGTGCAGTGCCTGGATTGGCAGTGGTGTCGTCAGCGACCTCCAGGACCTTCGGCGTGTATATCAGCTGCTGGTGTCTTCACTGGTCAAAGTGCAGGCCGGCAGGGACTCGGCAGCAACTCTGCAGTACAGTGAAGCCATCGCCACCATGGAAACTCTGGCTGTGCTCAAAGCCTGGGCTGAGGTGTGTGTGTGTGTGTGTGTGTGTGTGTACTTTGGATATCTTCAATTTTAGTTAAATTATAACATTTTTAAAAATTTAATCTAAAAAATGTAAAAAAATAAAACCTTTAATTTGGAAATCCTGACAGAAAGGGTGACCTTTTTATTGAAGGTCCATTGTGAAATATTTGGAAATTCTGAAGAAGAAACAGCGACATCCAGTGGTGACATTTTAGATTGCAGTGCCTTTCACTCCCCCTCCCTCTCCTGAGTTTGCCAGTGAACTACGGTGGCCCTGTGCTCCCAAACCTGGACAGCTGCTCCGCCTTCTTCTTCTTCCATACAGTGTCTTTGCTCAGAATGTTAACACACAGCACACTGAGCAGTGGAAACGTGACTGTGATTGCTGTTGTTCTGATGTGTGTCAGGTTTACATCGTAGCGGTGGAGAGGAGCAGACAGAAGGAACCGTCCTCCCAGTCCACTGACTGCTCCGAGCTGGGAGCCACAGGCCTGTTGAAGCTCGTCCAATCAGATCAGTCCACTCTGAGCCGACTGTGGTTGGCCGCACTGCAGGACTTCGCTCTGCTGTCCCTGCCTCAGGAGTTTGCATCGCAGCTGCCTGCAGCAGGTGGGAGACTGTTGTGTTGTAGTACTGGAGGTTGGTCTTCGCGGTCTCCACGCCACTGTTTCAGGCTCTCAGTCTGGTCTCAGACTTGGACTGGGATTCTCAATACTCTCTCGTCTTGACAAGGTCTTGGTCTGGGTCGGTTGGTGCCGTTTTGACTGCAAGTCTAGCTGTGTCAGCAGGGATTGAAGTGACTGTTGGACTTAAATCAGAGTGAACTGCATTGAGATTGGCTGCTGGGTTGTTGTTCTGCAGTGTCTAGTGTTGTGTGTTCTCTGTGTGTTCCTGCAGGTGGGTCCTTCTACACTGCAGAGACAGTGAAGCAGGCCCGGGTCCACTACTCCTCCTGCTGGGCCTCCATCCTCCACGCCACCTCCCTCTGGCTGCACAGCACTGGTCAGTCGCCTCTCACTGCACTCTCACTGCACTCTCACTGCACTCTCACTGCACTCTCTTATTGTGTGGCAGGCTTTGTGATGTTGGACGACACCCCAGCCAACCTGTCCAGGCCGGCCACGCCCACCTCCATGGGTCACACTGGCTCTGTGGGTGGAGCCAAAAGCCCAGAGGACATCAACAGTGACAGACTGCACCTCATACTGGGTACAATACTGTAACATATATATTAGAATATATAATATGTATATTAGCATATATATAGAATTTAATTTCATAGTTTGTAGTGTGTAGCCGCAATATATTGCTAATAAAGGCCAAATTATTATGTAATAATAATAATGAGAAGTCCTCTGTCTTCTAAATGATGACCTTTGACTCCATGTCACTGTGCTGTCCTCTCAGGGATCAGTGTGGAGTTCCTGTGTTCTCCACATTCTGAGGAGCAGATGGAGAACATCACTTCCTGTCTGCGAGCTCTGGAGGCTCTACTGGACGTCCCTTGGCCCCGAGCCAAGATTGGAAATGACCAGGTCGGTGTGCGGGTTCTTCTGCGGTGCTGCTTTGAAGATTGTCCTGACCGTCTGTCTGATGTCTGTCTCAGGCTCTGAGTGTGGAGCTGCTCAGCGTCCTCCACAGGCTCATGGTGACCAGGGAGTCGCAGTGCGTTCAGCTGGCTGTGCTGAATTTACTGCAGCAGATTGTCTCTGCCGCCCAGGAGCACGTCAGAGAGAAACGCCACAGTGCCGAAGGTGAACACTCTTCATTCATAGCCACAACCTGTGAGAACCATCTGAACTTTAAACAGCTCATTGTTTGGTTGCTCTTTTGTTCTCATGTTCCTCCTGCTCCTCCTGCTCCTCCTGCTCCTCCTGCCCTCCTGCTCCTCCTGGTGTGCCAGTGGATGATGGTGCAGCGGAGAAGGAGACGCTGCCAGAGTTTGGTGAGGGTCGCGACACTGGCGGACTGATCCCCGGACGCTCGCTGGTGTTTGGCGCCCTGGAGCTCTGCCTCTGCGTGCTGGTCCGCAAACTGCCACAACTCAGCCCCAAACTGGCTGGAACCGGTCAGAACGGTACGAGCAGGAAGAGGCCACGCACAGAAAAAAAGCAGCGAATGAGAACAAAGCAGCAGAAACAGTTTTTTTTTCGGTTGGATAAGCAGATGAGAGGAGAGTAGCTGATAGATTGATAATAATTATTGCTATTGAAAAGGCCATATGCACATGTAGATATAGGGTACCCAGGGGTGGGAGGGTCAGAGGTCAGGGGTTACTGGCTGGCCTCCATGGCTAGCGAGGGCATCCTATGTATATTTCATAACATAACAAGAATGTTTCATTCTTTTTTCCCCTCTTCTGTAACCAACCCCCCTTTAAATTCCCTTCCTTCTTTTTACATTTATTGATGTTTAGTTTATTTATATTTACCATTATTCTGTCTGTCTGATAATTATGGTACAATTATTTATTATCTATTAATACAACATTTTTCAATATCTATATTTACAATTGACACACTCGCGCGACACACACACACACACACACACACACATACACTAATGTTGCTATTCACGCTGTGTGTCTATGGAGGGGGGATGAAGGAGGACCGGCAGATGTTTGTTTCATGATCTTGTGACGTTGTGTTCAGCTCCTGCAGTTTCATCCTGGACTGACGGCGACTGCAGACTGGTGTCCACCGCTCTGTGTGTCCTCTCTGAGCTGCCGTCCATCTGTTCCCCAGAGGGTGAGGCTGGCACTCCTCCAGATGGAGAGATGGATGGGGAGATGGATGGGGAGATAGGTGGATGGTGGATGGATAGATAGATGGATGGATGGAGAGCTTTTCATTGTAATTGCACAAAAATCTATTAGGAAGTGATGGCAGTCAGGTCCTGTTTTAGCGTCAATAAAAACACAACCAGCTTGAAAAGACAGAAGAGAACAGGAAGTGATTTTGCTAGCAGGGCTGTCAGGATGAGATGTGACAGTGAGCAGCGGCGGCTGAGTGTCTGATTGTTTGTTGCTGTGCAGGAAGTGTGTCCATCCTGCCCACCGTCCTCTACCTGCTGCTGGGGGTCTTCAGAGAGCTGGTCCACTGGCCCACACCAGCTGGTAACACACACACACACACACACATTACTCACACAATTACACTTTTTTTTCTTTACTGTAAGGTTTGTCAACAAGTCAGTCTGAGAACTCAGAGCTCAGGACTGTTGAGGTCAGATTGAGATCCGAAAGCTTTCTGCTCACTATCAGGGTACAATAAGTTTGAAGAAAACACTAAAGACACACAGACACACACACACAGACACACAGACACACACCCATTGACACAAATCAAATCATTCACTAAACAGTCACGTTCAAAGTGTACAATAAGAGCGTTGACGGCATCGATGGTCACTGCATAAGATATTGGAGTTATGGCACCAGTGTGACTGTGATTGTACCTATATGGACTAATAGCATAGCTAGTTCTCTATTGGCTGTCTTAATGTTGCTATTCATTTCGTACATTCTGGAAAATGTGTTACAGGAAGTAGAGCGCAGACTTAAAGGTCCAGTGGGTAAAAGTAGACTCAATTTAGAAGTGAGTTGGTTTTCCTCCCCTTAGAACGGGCCTGGTGTATGTATAAGAATCTCCATGGAGCAGTCAGGGTCCCAGTGCTCCCAGTTAGCTGCCATCTTGCACCAGCATATTTCTAAGGAAGCCTGGTGTGGACAATCCAGGTCGCGTTGCGTAATTACAGTGAACGCTTTCATCCTCAAATAAAGCAACCAAGAAGAAGGTGGAGCAGGTATCCAGGTTTGGGTGCCCAGGGCCACCGTAGTCCACTGGCAGTTTAGGAGAGGGAGGGTACAGAGAGTGCTGCAATCTAAAGTGTAACCACTTGATGTCGCTGTTTCTTTAAAAAAATAAAATCTTAAAATGTGACGCACTTGACCTTGAAGTTGCTCCAGTGCTGAGTGACGCAGTGGAAGGAGTGTGAACTGAGTGCAACTGTCCATGGCTGCTTGTGTGATTGTGTTTTCAAAGATGATCCACACGTCAGCCATCAGGTGGAGGCTGCAGCCACACCATGGATCTTCTGCACACAGCTGTTGGTCCAGATTGGAGGATGCTGTGTGTTTTTAAAACCATGTACCTGCTGTTTCCTCCTCCAGGTGGCGCTGCAGCTGGTCAGGGCGGCAGTGCTGATTCCAGCCCGGTCATCCAGTCTGCTCTGCAGGCCCTCAAGTCTGTGGTGGCGTCTCCCATGAGTCGGCAGGAGAAGAGCAGTGGAGCCTGGAAGCTCCTGCTGAGATCAGCGCTCGGCACCCTGCTGGAGCTCTGGAACTGTGGTTCGTAGCTCCTCACACCTCACCCAGCTCTTTAAAGATCCAGTGTCTCAGCAATGATTTTTGCTACTATCCTTTGCGGCCTCCCGTATCCCAGGATGCTTTGCTTGCTGCTGCAAAGCATCCTGGGATCCTGGGAAGTCAGGCGAAATGGCGCCATCTAGTGGCAAAGACACAACATATAAATGTAGGTATTGAAATTTCACATAAAATATGAAGTTTTTACCGTAGGGTTTTACTTATTTGAACATTCAATGCCATATATGCTAAACCAAAACCCCAACATTCAGTTAAAATATGTGACTGTTAATGCTGAGTAATGATTAGCTTGATGCTATATAGACGTCACTTCCGGGGTTGGCCAGCAGTAGGGACCGGCAGTGGGCTGGACCGTCCCATGTGGTTTTGGGTTCGTCCTCCGTCAGCCGGGTCCTCTGAAGGACCTGATGGAGGACGCAGACCCTGGATTGAGCCACAGCCCAGGTGTGGACAATCCAGCTGACTGGATGCGTTTGGTATTGAGGCTGAACACTAGGGGGCGTCCTCAAAAAAAGCAACCAAGAAGAAGAAGAAGAAGGTGGAGCAGGTGTCCAGGTTTGGGGTGCGCAGGGCCACCGTAGTTCACTGGCAAACTAAGGAGAGGGAGGGAGAGTGAAAGATGCTGCAATCTGAAATGTTACCACTAGATGTCAGTGTTTCTTTTTTCCAAATCTCCAAATGTTCCACCCTGGTCCTGGACCCTGTGTTGCAGGTGAGGGCCGTGTGGACCAGGCCAGCCTGCTCACGGCTCTGACCGTCTTCCTGCTGTCTGCTGGTCCTGACGTCTGCGCCGTGGAGCCCCTGCACTCACTCTGCCTCCAGCGCTTCACCTCCAGCATGGAGGCCAAGGAGCCACTGGTCAGTGACACTGCAACACCTGATGCTCCTTTCAAATCGGCTTCTTTAAAAACCAGCCGTTCACACCAAGAGCAGGACCAGGAAGCTGTCATGGAAACTCAGCTAGTGATGAATGTGACAGACTGAAGAGCAGGTCCAGGCGGTTAAAGTGAGGTCATGGTCCACAAGCTGAACCGGTGAAGCTGATGGATTCTGGAGGATTTGCTGGACTGATATTTATCAGAGCTGAAGGACAGAACCTGATGAAAAGCTTCAGCAGGACCTCATGCTGTCGTTGGCTTTGCAACACTGTAGCTGGAAAATAACCTGCTGGTGTTGAATGTTCTCCAGAAGCGTGGATCAGCCTTCCTGTTTCCTGTGTTGGCTTTTTTATTTGATGATGGACAAAACAGTTGAATTCCAAGATTGTGTCTGGAGGCTAAGAATGATGAAAATGCTGAAGAAGCAGGTCATGTATATTTAGACTTGGCCCAGTTATGTCTCACTTATTTTTAGTCTTTTCCCAGAGACACAAAGTATTTTTACCCCACAATAAATATCACACAGACTATTTTTTGCTGGATTAAGAAAACAAACACAGGTTGAAAAGGAAAGAGTCCTCGAGTGTTGAAAGACGGAAGGAAACATGCAGGACGTGAGCGGAGCAGGAAAAAGAAAAGCATTGGAATGTTGCTTAGTGGTGTCTGAGTGTAAACCAGCTGCCTGCTGACCTCAATACTGCTGGAAGTGGGACACCTTGACCGTCTGGTCCTGGAGCAGCAGTGGTGGACCTCAGCCCACTGCCAGTGCTGGTACACACTGTAGTAGATGCAGAACTGCACAATAGGGTTGATGAGTTATTTTATTTGCAGTGTGATTCTTCATGAGTGCAATATGAAGTCACTGATGGTCCAGTGTGAAGCTTTGCTCTGCTCCACAGTCAGCTTGCTTGGCTCCATATAAGGCGGTTCAGTGTTCAGTGGAGGAAGATCAGTTCAGTCAATATCAATGTTGGCCTCAGACTTTGTCCCAGTTTGACCTTTGACCCCACTGATCCAGTTGGATGGGGTCAGACTGTGGACAGTGAGCAGCTGAGAGATGATGATGATGATGATGATGATGATGATGAAGTCATTTGTCCTGCAGGTGTTGAGTCGCTGCTGTCAGCTGCTGACGTCCATCTTCCAGGCACCGTCCAGCGTGGCCGTTCCATACATCCAGGCTCTGGGCCCGAGGCTGCTGCCATTGCTTCAGGTCAGAGCTGCTGCCGTTCAGTCTGCTTCTGAATGCAGTCTTTGCTAAACTTCCTCCAGGTGTGGTTTTATTTCAGCAGTGAGACTGGAAATAAAATAGGTCATAACTCTGAAAATATTCAATTTGAATGAATGAATGAATAGGAGCCAAGTCAGTTTCTCTTCTGCTTATGATTGAGTGCTTTTATTCATCTTATTGTTTTATTGTCATCTTACTTCTATTCTCATGTATTACTGCTGCAGTTTGTTTTAATTCACCTCTGTTGATGCGTTTCAAGCTGTCTTCTTTTCTTTCTCTTCTCTCTGTGAAGACTCTTTGTGCCTTAAATGCTTTTTAAAATGTTTGATGAACTTTGAATCAAGTTAAGCTCATTGAATTGCCTTGTGTATGAAATGTACGGTAGAAATAAAGCTGCTTTGCCTAGCCTGACCTAGCCTAGCCTAGCCTAGCCTTGGCTAACTTCCAGCCACCTGGTGTTGGTTCTTCAGAGTGTGGAGAAGCGTCGTCCTCAGAGTGCAGAGGAGCTGGCCGGGGTCCTGGAGGGGGTCCGGGCCTTCCAGGCGATGGTCCAAGCTGCAGAGCAGTCACAACGTAAGTCAACACGCAAAACAAACTCAGTGTGGAGAATTTGTAATATGTTAAAAATACAGTCTATGCAATTGCTTAGACTGTACTTAAGAAAAAGAAGCTGAAAGCACCAAGCTGTCCATTGAAATGCAAACTACTGTGTGTGGTTTCATTATTTCCAGTCACCAGGTCTGGTTTCTTTGAGACTGTATTTCCAATGCGCACAGTAGCATCAGTCATCACAGCTGGCAGTGATGGATGGATGGGGCTACAACTGAAAGGGATCTTTTATTATTATCATCATCATTATTATAATAATGTTGTTGTTGTTGTTGTTCACTCTTTGTAAATATTGCTGTGCTCTGCAAAATGAGCCTCACCATTCCAACTGATGCTTGGTTTGTTCCTTGTGAACGACCTGTAGGTCCTCAGCTGGTTGCGGTCTTGTTGCCCCTCCTCATCTCCTTCCTGCTGGATGAAAACGCCCTGGGCTCGGCTCCTGCAGTGTGGCGCTCTCTCCACGAGGCGGCGCTGCAGGACCTGATGCGACTGGGCCCTCAGTACTCGGCTGTCTTCAGGTAGAACGTGACCTGAATTAAAACACAAGATATTTTGTCTGCGAAGGTTCTCCGTCATGCAGCTCATCTTCAAGTAGAAGGTTGAGTTGGGGAAACCAAGAGGCCGAACGTCTTCAAGGCCACCAGAGCCAGTCCAGTTCCCCTAACTCAACCTTCTACAGACATGATGGTTTTTGTGGACACACTGAAGGTGTGGCTGGACTAACTCTTCCCTCCACTCAGGTCTCTGATGGCGTCGTCTCCTCACCTCAAGTGTCGCCTGGAGGCCGCGGTCAAGGGGAACCAGGAGAGCCTGAGCGCCAAGGTCCCCAGCCGTGGAGCCGCCAAGTCGTCCCCCAGCATCACACTCAAAACCAACTTCCTTTAAATGCTGCTCGTCCTCACCGTGCTGTTTCCCCCTCTGTCCTTTATTGGTGTTGAGATGTTGGCAAAGAAAAGTGAAGGGACTGAAAGCCATCGCTGCTCTTCAGAGACTGGAGCAGCTCCGTGTCTTTACCTCCGGTCACTGTGAGGTCACTGTGAGGTCACTGTGAGGTCACTGTGACAACACGTCGCCTTCTTCTCTTGATGCTGCACATAACTCACTGGTTGTCATTCTTAGTCATCCATGCAAAGTACAATTGTGTCATTTTTACGTGTTTCCTTTGTGCCGACCAGTTTTATTCTCACTTTCAACTTTCTCTGCTGTAGAAAGTTCCTGAACTATCACATGATCCATGACCTTGGCCAGTAACTGAGGTCGACGGCTGAAAAACAGGCTTCCATGGCATCTTCTCAAACATACCTTGAAGGACAGCTTAGTTTTATTCACGCTCCCACAGACACCTTCACTGCAATGAAAGGTTTATTTTGAGAAATGAACAAGTTAAATATGCTTGTTGTCTGTTCTGCATCATTTTGTCCATTTTGTTTTGACTGATTTGAATCCAAGCAGTTGCTTCAAGTGAAGATCAGCGAGTCTGGTTCCTCCTGTTTCACTGTGAACAGGAATGGAGACGACATGAATGAATGAATGAATGAATGAATGATTTTGAATATATGGCAGAAGGGATGTGTAGTGAAAATAGATTCTCTTCTGAAACCTGAACAAGTTCCATGTTCTTGTTGGGTCTTGTTGGTTCCTGAAGGTTCCTGACGGTTCCTGAAGGTTCCTGACAGAGAAGCCAATGATGAAAATGATGAATATAAAACTCATCCCTTTAGAAGTCACTGCTCACCGACTCTTTAGGAAAATAAAGTTAGTAACTAAGAAGAAAATATCAAGTTTTTTAACCTCATATGAAAACATTAGACATTACAATAGTTTTACTGTCATTTTTTTGTAACTGTTTTTTTTTGTTTGTTTGTTAGTTTTCTCTATTGTCATGTTTGTTTGACAGTTTGCAGAATGAAATGTGATTTTGGCTCAAGTAGACTGAACAGGACACAGCCAACCAGTCAAGACCGAAAGACCGAAGACACGAATGAATTTACTTTTGATTTGAGTTTTTCTTTTTTCTTTAAAAAAAAAAAAAGTCAAGTCTTTGTGACCTCATAAACCACCAGGAACTGAGCCGTTAGTGTAGACTGGAATTTTAAAATAACCCACAAAGATACAATCTATTCAAATGAGCTGCATTACTAAGTGTACACCATTGTGAATAGACAACTGACTTTTTTTGTATTCCTTTCATAATATATTTTTATTCATGTGACAGACACAAAGTAAAACCTTTTGGTTTTGAAACCAAACTCTGAATGTTGAATGAAAGGTGTGGTGGCCTAAAGAGGAATTTTACTAATGAGCACTTTACTTAAGCAACACTACATTGTCACCTCAAGCTGTGTTAGGCAGCTGATGACCATATCACAATCACACACAAAAGGTCCATTTGCAATAATTGTAATAATAACCAGGTGACCAGTTTCCCTCCAGCTCTGCATGCCAGTGTAATGCAAATGTGTGTGTTGGCTTCTCTGGTTTGCTGCTGTTGCTCATATGAACGAGTTCATCAGCTGGTGTCTGCTGCAGTGACTAATAAACTTTGTTTACTGGCTTCAATGCTCTGTTCATCGTTTGAGTGACTTAGCAAACTGGTTTCCAACTCAGTGACTCAATAAAAACTGTTGACTTTTGAATGTCTCCTCTGTGTCCTCTGTGTGGAGAGTGATTGTACACCTGACACACTGTCCAATCTGACAGGTCGACCTCTTCAGCATATCATCAAACTTTACATCCAATCTAATTGTAAAAAAACAAAGTAACTGCTGCCATCTCCGTTATCCGTTTTGTGAATGCCTGGTTGGTGTATCTGTTTTTCACTCTGTCCTGTCTGCCACCCTGGCTCACTCTGCTCCTTTCTCTCTTTCTCTGTCTCTCCTCTATTTTTGTATTTCACCCCAACTACTCCTAGGCAGATGATGGCCCTCTGGAGTCTGGTTCTGCCCTAGGTTTCTTCCCATAGGGGAGTTTTTCCCAGCCACTGTCGCATCTTGCTGGCTCCGGGGGCCCAGTTGGTTCTCTCTGATTGTATAAAGCGCTTTGAGACGCCATTGGTTGTGATTTAGCGCTGTACAAATAAAAGTTTATTATTATTATTATTATTATCTGTATGCTGGTGTGATTCATGTCACATCAGGATGACACAGCACACATTCAGAGGGGTTCATTTTATACAGAGGTGTAAAAATGCATTTGCATTCCTGTAATTGCAATTTCTTTAGGGAAACTGTAAACAAAATCTAAAAGGAAAAAAAGCACCTTTAAGAACAGAGGTCACGTTTAAGCTGAACGAGGAATTTGAGGAGACGACAGCGGACGCCCCAAAAAAACAAAGACTGTCTTCACTTGTGCACTTTGAGATTTGACCGCAGATGTAAAGTGCGTTATAAATTAAATCTATTATTATTATTAAAGCACATACTAACGTCTAATATTCACAGAAGCACTGAAATCATTTTGCAGTCATTATCGCATTGTGAACAACGAAGCCATCGACCAGCTGACCTGACTCCTCCAGATGGCAGCCTTGGCTTCCCATGTTTTGTTTTAACCTAAATAAATGGCTCCACATTTATTCATTAATCTCCACGTGTGTTTGAGAAGAGGATCAGGGCCACATGTATGTGTCGGTGGTGAGTGGTGTCAGTTAATGTTCCTCTGAGATCAAAGTCACAACTCCGACTTTAATCTGTCACTCGCTCTTGCTCTAATTCAATTTTTAAGCCTCCATTTGTTCCTAAAGATACTGTTACTATCTTTTAGATATGTAACAGAGTCGACTGGTGCTTGGGTAATTTACCATTGAACCAGCACAGAAAGTACCCGGCCCAAGCGAGTCAAAGAGGGAAAAATGAGGTCTGTTCAAATTATATTATTGTTCAAACATTAGAAAAGTTCACTGTGGAGGAGTCCACGTGTCTTTAAGTGCCAGCAACTCCCCCAATTATTATATATTAGTATTTTTTTTTCGAAACTTGCAAAATGGTATATCATGTAAAGTTTGGATGTTCTTTGATAGTAATGTGTACATTGCCCTCCATTCTATTTGAAATTATGTTATTTATTTTTTCTGACATAATTCAGTCAACGTTTATTATTATTATTATTATTATTATTATTATTATTATTATTCGTTTTATAAAATTGTATGACTTTATTTTGAAAGTCATGGCATATCCGAGCCAAAGTTTGGGTCGTGAATGCAGCATCATCAGTGAGCTCAGCGCTCCATTTCAGTCGGGCTGCGTTCACTCTCTCACTCCCTCACTGTTTATCGCCTCGCCGTCCTCTGACCTTTCTCAGCGTGCTAAAGAAATGGGGAACGCCTTACTTTAAACCCCCTTATCGGCGATCACCGTAGCCCTCGAACCTCCCGTACAAGTTCGCAGATAGTTCCCAATTTCTCACCCTCAACCCCACCGCTGAACGTCTGTGTCGGTGAGTAGCTCGTCTTGCCGGTGTCGGTGGTGGTGGATGACCCGCACTTGCCCGAGGCCTGTCGGCTCTCCCAGAACTCGAGCGTCGTGGATTCACTTTGATGTGGAGGCCGCGAACTCGGTTATAACTTCTTCCATTTGATGACAATGTAAACCCAGGAACACCAACATGACGCTAGGCTTTTCTGAGGTACAATAAAGGAGAAAGGCTCACAACTATTACAATTTGGATTGACGGAAGGAAGGACGCTGAGTCGTCGTTCGGAGCTAAAGTTAGCATTGGGATTAGCTAGCGTGGGACTAGCATCGGGGTTTTTTTTTTTTTTTTAACATTAGCCGGCGTCCATGGTTTATTTTGATTTTTTTTTCTTGAATAATTAATCATGTCACACAATAGTTGGGGGGTTTGGGTCTTGTTATTCTCGGAACAGTTTACAGGAATACAGTGTTCATCCAGGCGGCCTGGCGGAACATCGTAGTGAAAAATATTGCTGTTAGCCAGGCTGCTAACTGTCTGGCGTCGCTGACCATTTGGCCACAAGTCTGTTGTAACTTGGCCCCAAACCTGTTGTGCACAGTCAGGACAGCAAAGTAGAAGAAAGAAGGCTTAGCGCCGGAGGCAACGTGTCCTTCGTCTATCCTCTTAACGTTGATGTGTGTCTCATGAAATGATTAGGCTGCTTATTGCCCGGGTCAGATGATGAAAGTGTGGGCTCGCGCAGCCAGCTAGGTAGCTTCGTGTCTGCGCTGCGGTGTCATTTCCACATTTGTGGCTGACTTTCTGACGCTGGACACAATTTGAAGTGCCGAAGCCCAGAGAGGCTTGTTGACGTATAGTAGGACATGAATACTGAATGGATTTTGAATGTATCGCAATAGGGCTGATGTGTATCGAAACCCATGACAAGTCAATGTAGATTAGCTTCTGAAACCTGAACGAGTTCCATGTTCTTGTTGGGTTCTTCAGGGTTCCTGGCAGAGAAGCCAGGCCACTGTTTGAGGGCTTATTGCCACACATGAAGATGATGAGGATAAAACTCCTCTCTTTAGAAGTCACTGCTCACCGACTCTTTAGGAAAACAAAGTTAATAACTAACAAAAAACACACAATAGTTGTACTGTCTTTTTGTTGCCTGCTTTGTTGTGTTGGTTTTCTGTATTGTCGTGTGTGACAGTTTGCAGGATGAGATGAGATGTTGGTTCAACCAGACTGATGGATGAGGCTGCTGGGCGGTCAGATGATCAAAGTGTGGATGCTTCCTCCCTCCTCTGCGACGGCGCTACGCTGTCCTTGCCACATTCAGCTCGTTATGTCTAGGTGGAGGTGGGGTGGTGGAGGAGGGTGGAGGAGGAGGTGGAGGAGGAGGAGGAGGAGGAGGTGGTGGTGGTGGTGGTGACTCTCTGACGCTGGGCACATTTTCAAGTGCTGAACCTCAGAGGTTTGTTGAAGTATTGCAGGTCAGGAGAACACAGAGGCAGAAACAAGATGCTGTTTGTCTCTGCTGCTGTTCCAACGACCTCTGTCTGTCTGTCTGTCTGTCTCCCTCCCTCTCTGTCTCTCTCTCTCTCTCTCTCTCTCTGCCTCTCTCTCTCTGATTCCGTCTTGCCGTCAGCTTTCGTCATCTTTTATAATCTTGAAGAATGTCCCAGCGATGATCACGGTTGACCCCCCAAGCACCAGACTTCCTACATTGCGCTGATGTTTATGTGCTGTAATGAATGTAAGCTCTCTGACTGCGTTTGGATTCAACTTGTTGCAGTCGCTGGAAACTCATATTATCAGTGCAGTAATAAGTGGCAGTATTTTCTCAGAGTGATGTGCTGGAAATGTGAGCATGTCAATCAGTTTTTCAACAGTATTCAATACTCACGTCGCCTTTCATTCATATTTGTTCAGCATTTACTTATTTTTCATTTTCTATTTTATTTTTCATCATTAATTGGTAACCTGGGTGCTGACCATGTTGTACTTTTTATCAACCATTGCCAAAGGCAACAATCCAGTGCAGCCTTTTCCTTGACCAATGGAAATAAATATTCCCGTTTTTCCTGTTTACATGCAGCTGTATGCATATTGACATTATGGGAATGGAAGGCAGTTTTCCTTCTTTCACTGCAAAGCAGCTGTGAGATAATCACTGTTGTGCCCCCCCCTCCTCCTCAATATTTAATAATGAGTCTTTCAAGCTTCTTAGTGTCCATACTTGGGAAAGCATTGAACTTTGCCCGAGAACTATTTTGTTGTCCCTGACCTTTTTGTGGAAACAAACATTGCTGTGTAAGCCCTAATTTTCCATTTGCGCCTCCAAAGAATCCTCCAGAACCGGACCGGACCGCACTCGGCTCTGCCACATATCAAAGTGAGAGAGGAACCGAGAAAAGAAATTGTTTTGCAAAAATCATCTCCCTTTTTTCAAAAGTTAAAATCCTCCGTCAGTAAATTTAAAAAAGAGACTATTTTGTAGTTTCCATCACTTACAGCAAAATCCACATTAAAAAGTGTTGGACTGAAACTGAGCCACAGTCTCTCTATGCCCCAGTAAAGGAGCTTTGATAAATCTGGATCTGCCTCAAAATGACTCAACTCAAGTTGGGACAATAAGGAATTTTAGTAAGTGGGCAAAAATAAGTCGGGTTTCTGTCAATCAATCAATCAACTTTTATTTCTGCGGAGCTAAATCACAGCCAACAGTGTCTGAAAACAGCAAGTGCAACCCTCCAGAGCAGCAGGGGGCGACAGTGGCCAGGAAGAACTCTGGAGCAGATCCAGACTGCAGAGAGCCAGTGGTCATCTGACCTTTGACCTGTGGTTTTAATGCGAATGTGAATAGGTGGCGCTGTGTTTGCGTTGAGTCATTTTGATCGCAGCCTCTTGAAATGGCCACTGGAACTGTTAAAGCCAGGGCAAAATGTCCAAAAACATTTGGCCATGTGGTGTGGGGTTGTGTAGGGGTCCGCTGTGGTCCGCTGTGGTCCACTGTGGTGCGGTGTGACCTGCTCTGGTCTGCCGTGGTCCTCTGTGGTCCACTGTGGTCCACTGTGGTCCACTGTGGTCCACTGTGGTGCAGTGCAATGATTAATCTGTTGATAAGAGGATCTCTCCAGACAGGCAGGCAGCTTGGTTTCAAATTAGGCTCTAATCAACTTATCAGACTCCCCAGCATGCTTTGCTGCAGTCCCATGGTGCTAAACAGTTGGCAGCCTCCTGCAGTGTCCCAGCTGAGATGCCCCGCCCCTCCTCCACTATCGATGGACCCTTGAAAGAATTCATCTGGTTCAGTTGGTCTCTAAAATCATTTCCCCTCTCTGCAATCTTTCAAAAGGTAAAACCAGTGTCTGGACGCAGTGGTTCATGTGATTGGATGAGATGAAGAGGGTGGAGCTAATGTCTCTTTCTCATCATTCTTCAGCGCTGTTGAGAATGAAGATGAGAACAGAGATCCCTGTCAGCGCTGAGTTGTGAGCTCAGTGCTTGTTTGAAAGTGGCTGACACAGGAGGCCTTGAGGAAGAGTGAATAACGAGGTTGATGGTTGATGGTTTTAGTGTTGGAGGACGTGAGGTTGGTGTGACTGAGGAGGATGCAGAGAAGAAGGTTGGAGGGAGGAGCACCGAGGAACGACTCCAGGAAGAAGATGTTTCCAGGCCGACAAAAGACGGTGTTGTCGTCTCTTCGCAGAACTCCTCTTCCTCATCGTTGCGTTTCCTAAACCTCAGCCGCTTGGAAGTTGCTGACCGCTGAATGTCGCCTCAGGGGGCGCTGTGGCCGCTTCTCTCTGCTTCTGCTCCATTGTTTGAGATTGATGAAACACAAACAAGAGCAAAGCTTGTGGTCATGAAATGTGTGCGCTTGCAGACACACAACAAACTGCTGCTGGAAATGTTTTTTCAGGCAAAGTTTCCAGGTTCACTTTTTTAGCACTGAAGATGAAGCAAAAATGTTTTCTGCTCTGTGAATGGAAGTTCTGATTATGGACGAGATTCTGCAAACGTTTACTTGGAATCCAGTTGGTCCCTGATCTGTTTTCATGTTAAGTTTTATTCACCCCTGTTGGTTAGCCTGGTGTTGGTTAGCCGGGTGTTTGTTAGCCTGGTGTTGGTTAGCCGGGTGTTGGTTAGCCTGGTGTTGGTTAGCCGGGTGTTGGTTAGCCGGGTGTTGGTTAGCCTGGTGTTGGTTAGCCGGGTGTTGGTTAGCCTGGTGTTTGTTAGCCGGGTGTTTGTTAGCCTGGTGTTTGTTAGCCTGGTGTTGGTTAGCCGGGTGTTGGTTAGCCTGGTGTTCCTCTCTTGGCTTTGCAGTGTTTATTGCTATTTCCCCTGTTTTACAAACTGGGATGCAGGCCAAGAAGTTGTGCCTGCTCCTTCTGTTCCTTTGTGCAATAACACAACATCTGATCATAAAGAGAGCGACTACACAGTGCAGTCAACTGAAAGCTGACTTCAATAAATCTTTGTGTTTTTCAAGGCATTCGTTCATGCCAATAAACATAATTGCAGTTATTACTTCCCTGCTTTTGAAGTGATTTGCTCAGAACAAGGTTTGGCTTTTTTGCCTGATGTGCGTTGTTTAAATGTATGACTGTTTTTCTTCCTGTGACGGTGGCTGCAGGTAGACTGACTCGATGTCCCACAAACCTCTTTGAGAACAAGCAGCTTCCCCCGGTCTGCCTGTCTCGTCTCGCCACTGCCCAGTTGGTTGGATGAGTCCCAAACAGCGTCAGGACCTGCAGCAGTGATTGGGCGCTGAGCCAGATCCGGCAGCCAACAGTGATCCAGGTGAGGTGCCGCTCGGCCAGGGAGGGGGTGGAAGGTCACTGTGGTCAGATGGAGCTGAGAGTCAGACTCAGCAGAATGAACGCAAACAAAAACATGCCACTAGTTTCTAAAGGTCCAGTGTGGAATATTTGGCCTGATTTCTGATGCTTGGTAAAAGCTCGACATTGTATTAATGACAGTCCAGCTGCCTGTCAGCAGAGCGTTTGCTATTTAGGCTGAACACTAGGGGGCGTCCTCGAGTAAACCAACCAAGACGAAGACGATGGTGGAGCAGGTGTCCAGGTTTGGGTGCACAGGACCACCGTAGTTCACTGGCAAGCTCAGAGAGGGAGGGAGAGTGACAGACGCTGCAGTCTAAAAAGTGACCACTGGATGTCGCTGTTTCTCCTTCAAACTCTCCAAATGTTCCACACTGGACCTTTAAATCCCGTCTTTGTCTTCTACTGTGAGTTGAGTTGAGTTTGTAGAAATCTATTGTCTATTGTCTATCTTTCGTCAGCTTGGTCTTGCACTGTGAACTGCCAGTGCATCTCATTGTTGTCTTGTCGGTGCTGCAGGCTAGCCATCATGGCGGACGTGGACCCCGACACCCTGCTGGAGTGGCTGCAGATGGGCCAGGGCGACGAGCGCGACATGCAGCTCATCGCCCTGGAGCAGCTCTGCATGCTGCTGCTCATGTCTGACAACGTGGACCGCTGCTTTGAGACGTGAGTCGCCACCTTCTGGTCCAGCTTAGCAATTATCTCTTGTTCACCAACAATAGAAGGCAGCTCCAAACCATCACCTTCCAATCAACACCTGAGTGCTTGTTGTGAAAACATCACATTGTAATCGGCCATAAGAAATGAAATGAGCTTCTGTTGACGTCCACCAGGGATTCACTGCATTCATTTGCTCTCTAAACCTCGACTGCAGCCAGTGTTACTTTCTATTGACTCAATAAATAAACACATTTATTCTAAGCAATTAGAATAAAGGTATGAGTTTACCATTGCCAGTGAAAGCCTCAGTATATCAGGGTTTTGAATCAAACTAAGAATTTTAAAACTTTAATTGTGTCATAATTATAAATAAGCTGTAAGTGATTTTACAAAGTCTGAACTATAATGATGATGAGGTTATCAATTTAAATGCAGTAAATTGACATTTTTTTCGTCCTTTTTTGGCTGAAATATGATGACTAGGCATTATTTGATGTGAATATCTTGCTTTTCTTCTATGGCTTTGCTGTTATGAGAAAGGCTTAAATGAGCCTTGTGAGCTTCCGTCCATTCCTTTGTTTTCCTTCGGCCCTTGTATATTAACCAATGGTGGTACCTGTTGTAACACGCCGAAAAGAAAAAATAAAATCATTTATTTGTTCATTCATTGTCATATTTTTATCTTGTGCGTCCTTAATGAAGTTTGTGTGTGTTTGCGTCTCAGTTGTCCCCCCCGCACGTTCCTGCCGGCGCTCTGCAAGATCTTCCTGGACGAGAGCGCTCCTGACAACGTGCTGGAGGTGACGGCCAGGGCCATCACCTACTACCTGGACGTGTCGGCAGAGTGCACCCGCAGGATCGTGGGGGTGGACGGAGCCATCAAGGCGCTGTGCAACCGTCTGGTGGTGGTGGAGCTCAACAACAGGACCAGCAGGGACCTCGCTGAGCAGTGCGTCAAGGTGAGAAGCTCAGACATGGAGCTCTCTGCATGCAGTCACTGAGGAGAATGAGCTGACCTGACTCAGAGTTCCTCACCTCATTATCAAGTGAGCCAGTGTGTTGGGTCTGCTTCTGTCTCAGGCTCGGGTCGCTGTACCACGCAGGCCAGTTTATAGAACAGCAACAGCCGGGATCGGCCTGCAGGACGTCTCCATCATGTGCCTGCGTATTAATACTCCTCAGAGAACAGGCCTGCTCTTTATTCTGCTGCCCAATACTGATGGCTTGTGTTGATAAAGTCTCAGATATTTGTTGGTCCCTCTGTTTCTCTCTGGTCAGGTGATGGTGACTCCTTTGAGATCCTCAGCGCTCTATGCTGTGTTATTAATGCTCTATGCTGTGTTATTAATGCTCTATGCTCTATTTGAATTGAATGGTTTGTTGTTGTTGTTGTTGTTGTTGGGAGGAGATCCTGTGTCCGTGTTCAGTTGCAGTTTAACTTCAGCTTTCTTTATCCTGACAACTCTGACAGCAGTTTGCTAGTAGCTCCTCCTTGATCCCATTTCTGCAGTGTACAGTTGTGTGTGGGATCCCAGTGCTGATGGTTTCTCTGTGATGCAGTGTTGGATGAACTGAATGGCCGACGTGTTAAAGGTCCAGTGTGTGAAACCAGGCTGGATTTATGATTTTTATATTGGTCAAAGCTGAACATGCTGCCCATAAATACATTGATAAGAAATGTATACTCGCAGTGAAGTGAAGTCACTTGGTTTTGGTTCTTGGTTATATATGAGAATCTCCACAGACCAGTCAGGGTCCCAGTGCTCCCAGTTAGTTGCCATCTTGCACCAGCATATTTGAAGGAAGCCACTTGACAGTGGACTTAATGCAAAACAGTCAGTGCAACAGTCAACACATGAGTCAGGCAGGCTCACACAGTAAACCTTTAACTGTTAAATGTTGATTGTTCAGATTGTTGTCTGGTTGTCTGTTTTTTTGAGTGGTGGCAGTGAAACTGAAGATGTTTTCTATGAGCAGGTGCTGGAGTTGATCTGCACCCGAGAGTCTGGCGCCGTGTTCGAGGCTGGGGGCCTGAACTGCGTGCTGACGTTCATCCGAGACAGCGGCCACCTGGTGCACAAGGACACGCTGCACTCGGCCATGGCCGTAGTGTCGCGCCTCTGCAGCAAGATGGAGCCGCAGGACTCCTCCCTGGAGACCTGCGTGGAGTCCCTGTCCAGCCTCCTCAAGCACGAAGACCACCAGGTGACCTCCCAGCAGCCCCATGTCTACATCTCTATATCTATGTCTCACTATAGCTGTATCCCGATATATCTACATCTCTGTATGCCTATATATATCTACATCTCTCTGTCTATATATATATCTACATCTCTCTATGTCTATATATATCTACATCTCTCTGTCTATATATATATCTACATCTCTCTGTCTATATATGTCTACATCTCTCTATGTCTATATATATATATCTACATCTCTCTGTCTATATATATCTACATCTCTCTATGTCTATATATATATATACATCTCTCTATGTCTATATATATCTACATCTCTCTATGTCTACATCTCTCTATGTCTATATATATATATATATATATCTGTACATATATATATCTACATCTCATCTCTGTCTATATATCTTGTGATTTACATATCTATATTCTCTAGTCTCACTATAGCTGTACATCTATATCTTGTGATTTCTGTCTATATTTCTAGGTCTCTCTATTTCTTTATACATCTATCTCTCTATCTCAGTATATATCTTTGTCTCTATATCTGTATCTCACGATATCTCTATAGCTACATCTCACAGTATCTATCTCGCTGTATATCTGTATCTCATATGTATACATCTATCTGGCTCTCCCTCTCTATTTATCTCTATGCAAAGTTCCTGTGTCCACATGATGTCGCATTATCTGTCTAGGTCTATGTTTGGCTACCTCTATGTCTATGTCTCTATTTCTCTCTATTTCTATATCTCCTTCAATCTGTCTTTGTCCCCCTCCAGGTGTCTGACGGCGCCCTGCGCTGCTTCGCCTCGCTGGCCGACCGCTTCACGCCGGCGCGCGGCGTGGACCCGCGCCGCTGGCCAAGCACGGCCTGACGGAGGAGCTGCTGTCTCGCATGGCGGCGGCGGCGGCGGCGCGGCGTCGGGGCCGTCCTCGGCCTGCAAGGTCGGCCGCGTCTCCACGGGCGCCGCCCCCACCCCGACTCCAAGCTCAGCAACCAGGTGTCCACCATCGTCAGCCTGCTGTCCACGCTGTGCCGAGGCTCCCCGCTCGTCACGCACGTAGGTGGACCCCCGCCCCCCCCAATGGCCTGCAACCATTGGTCGATTACATCCATGACAGAAATTAATATAATTGAAGCGCTGACGCGTTGCGTTGTTGCTGTTCACTCTGAGGATGGATGGATGGATGATGGATGGATGGATGGATGATGGATGGATGATGGATGGATGATGGATGGATGATGGATGGATGATGGATGATGGATGATGGATTCCAGGATAAGTGTGTGTTTCTAGCAGCTTGACAGTGCAGCAGGTGTGGAGATGAGCTGCAGTGTAGAGAGAGGATAACAAAAGTATAAAATCTGCTGATTCCAGAATATTTCTGTGCTGTGAGAGTGCAGCAACATAACGCAAATCGTTAGCGGCAGCCCTAATGAGGATGGCTGCGGCTTGACCTCGGTGACCTCTGACCTCCGTCCCGTCCGCAGGACCTGCTGCGCTCGGCGCTCCCGGACTCCATGGAGTCGGCCCTGGGAGGCGACGAGCGCTGCGTGCTGGACACCATGCGGCTGGTGGACCTGCTGCTGGTGCTGCTGTTCGAGGGCCGCAAGGCGCTGCCCAAGTCCACCGCCGGCTCCACGGGCCGCATCCCCGGCCTGCGGCGCCTGGACAGCTCGGGGGAGAGGTCGCACCGACAGCTCATCGACTGTATCCGCAGCAAGGACACGGACGCTTTAATCGATGCCATCGACACTGGAGGTCAGCAAGGAGCTGCAGTGCTCTTCACATCACCACCACACACACACACACACACATGGAGCTGTCACCAGTGTAGAAATGATGAGTCAAGCCAGATATTCCCCACTGAGCCTTAATGTGAAGATGCCTGAGGCTGGAAAACTTGGTGCTGCAGCAGTGACGGTGCAGTGTCTTACAGTGCAGTGTCTCATCATTCAAAAGCAATGTTGTGCTCTCTTGTGTAGCTTTTGAGGTGAACTTCATGGACGACGTTGGACAGACGCTGCTCAACTGGGCTTCAGCTTTTGGCACACAGGAAATGGTAAACTTCCATCCTTCTTTGTGATGAGAGTGAATTCCTTCTCCTGCCGTCCAGTCAGGAATCTCATCGCTGCTCCCACTCACAGATTTAGTCCACGTCTCGCTGTGACAAAGTGACCTCTTTCACTCGGTGGTGTTTTGTGCTTCCAGGTGGAGTTTCTCTGTGAAAGGGGGGCCGACGTCAACAGAGGTCAGAGGTCATCCTCGCTGCACTACGCCGCCTGTTTTGGACGTCCACAAGTTGCCAAGGTGACACAGCCACGCACTGATCAGACTGGCTAGTCCAGGCATGGGCAAACTATGGCCCGGGGGCCGTATGTGGCCCTTTTCCAAGTAGGTCAGTAGTCAGAAGTTGTGCTTTGACGCAGTGGTGTGTTTTCTCTTGTGCAGACTCTGCTGCGGCACGGAGCCAATCCCGACCTGCGAGACGAGGATGGGAAAACTCCTCTGGACAAGGCCAGGGAGAGGGGCCACAGCGAGGTGGTGGCCATCCTGCAGTCGCCCGGTGAGTTCAAGGGTTGCAGTGTTGACGGAGCAGCTGACGAGGCACTGCGGCCGCTCCAGTGCGTCGATGCTGCCACAGATCCTGCGTTCCCAAATCTTAAGTCGCTGCAGAAGTTGGGACCAAACTCCAGAAGAGTGGATGAATCTTGGAAACATGATCCACTGTTTGTTTTGCACTGCCGTTTATATAAAGTACATCATGTTGTATAATGCAGTGGTGTCAGTGAGAGCAGCAGCAGACTAGGAAACCCTCCTGGTGCAACCATCCAGTGGAGGCCAAGACTGACCTGGGCCTTGCTGTGTGTGTGGAATGGAGCGGCCATTCTTGACTGCATTCGTGTTCTAGATGTTTCTGTTGACCACAGACTCACAAAGTTCTCTTCTGAGATCCTAGCACGACCGAGTCAAGCTGACTAACTGACCGGGTCGTCCTTTCTCTGCCTGCTGCCTGCATCGTAACAGCGGCCTTCATCTTGTGTGTGTGTGTGGCAGGAGACTGGATGTGTCCGGTGAACAAGGGCGACGACAAGAAGAAGAAAGACGTGAACAAGGAGGAGGACGAGAGCAGCGAACCCAAAGGAGATCCTGAGATGGCTCCCGTCTACCTGAGGAGACTCCTGCCTGTATTTGCACAAACCTTTCAGCAAACCATGCTGCCTTCTATTAGGTGACCACCTGGGGGGGCCAGAACACACCAGCCAACACGGCTTGGGCTCAAACTGATCTTCCTCCAGATTGAACACTGAACCTTCTTATATGGAGCCAGACAGCTGAATGTGGAGCAAAGCAAAGCTTCACTCTGGACCATCAGTAACTTCATGTTGCACTCATGAAGAATCGCATTGCAAATTAAAAAACTCATCAAAAGAATTAAAATGTCAATAAAAATCATATGGCTCTTTTTTTAATAATATCCTTCAATCAAGGTCCTGACACAGCAGAGCATTCTGGGAGTTGTAGTATTAGCAGTGCATGTGCTGTTCAATAGCACTGGACCAGCAGCACTAGTACTGATGGTGTATTTGGCCTTGTGGGCCCAATGAAATGACACTGTGGGCCAAATTTGGCCCGGGGGCCAGAGTTTGGCGCCTATGAGCTAACAGGAGTTGTGTTGCAGAATGTGTGCTTGAATGTTGTTTGTTTGTTTGTTGTTTTGCAGGAAAGCCAGTCTGGCTCTGATTAGGAAGATGGTTCACTACAGCAGCGAAGTCCTGCTGAAGGAGGTGTGTGATGGTGAGACAGGCCACAACCTCCCCACTGTCCTGGTGGAGATCACTGCCACCGTGCTGGACCAGGAGGTACACACACACACACACACACACACACACACACACACACACACACACACCCCTCTGGGTTCCAGTGGAGCAACGTGTTTTCATTGTTTCTGCCCTGAACCGCCGTCCGTCCCTGTTGACAGGATGACGACGACGGCCACCTGCTGGCTCTGCAGATCATCAGAGACCTGGTGGATAAAGGAGGGGACGTCTTCCTGGACCAGCTGGCTCGACTGGGCGTCATCAACAAGGTGTCCACTCTGGCAGGACCAGCGTCTGACGACGAGAACGAGGACGAAGCCAAACCTGAGAAGGTGTGTGTGTGTGTGTGTGTGTGTGTGTGTGTGTGTGTGTGTGTGTGTGTGTGTGTGTGTGTGTGTGTGTGTGTGTGTGTGTGTGTGTGTGTGTGTGTGTGTGTGTGTGTGTGTGTGTGTGTGTGTGTGTGTGTGTGTGTGTTAGGGGAATCAGTCAGGATGTGCTGGACAAGGACGGAGACATTTCAGTGTTGGCAGTGACTGAGAGTTGCAGTGTGTTCACTCAGTGTCAACACCGCCATCCCATAATGTTGAGTACATCCTGACTGGTTTTCCTGCACTAGTCGTGTTCTCATAGTCTTCCACTAGAGGGCTCCATGAAGCTGCTTAAACCTTTGAACACTGGCTTGTATCTTCAAGCAGTGCTCCAACCTTCAGCTCTGTCCAGCTTGAAGATGTAGAGTCTGATGTGCAACACTTGTGCAGGGAGCCCAGTCTGGAGTCGCAGCTAAACGCCAGTTGTTTGCTCAGGTTCACCTAAAGACTCCTATGATTTGTCAATATTTGGAGGAGGAGGAGGTGCAGGAGGACGCCCGGGAGGTCCAACAGGGCAAGCCGTACCACTGGAAGGACTGGTCCATCATCAGAGGGAGGGACTGCCTCTACATCTGGTCCGACGCCGCCGCACTGGAGCTGTCCAACGGCTCCAACGGCTGGTTCAGGTTCATCCTGGACGGGAAGCTGGCCACTATGTACTCCAGCGGGAGTCCAGAGGGGGGGTCGGACAGCTCCGGTACAGCACAGCAAACCTCCATCCAGACCAGCGCATCACGCCGCTGACAGTCCTCACTGACCCTCTGTCTGTCTGTCTGTCTGTCCCTCTGTCTGTGTTTGTGGGTTCAGAGTCTCGCAGCGAGTTCCTGGAGAAGCTGCAGCGAGCGCGCAGCCAGGTGAAGCCGGTGACGGCCAGTCAGCCCATCCTGTCCAGCGTGGCTCCCACCAAGCTGACGGTGGGCAACTGGTCCCTCACCTGTCTGAAGGAGGGCGAGATCGCCATCCACAACTCTGACGGACAGCAGGCCACCATCCTGAAGGAGGACCTGCCGGGCTTCGTCTTTGAGTCCAACAGAGGAACCAAGCACTCGTTCACAGCAGAGACGTCCCTGGGTGAGTCCTCACTGGCCAATAGCAAACAAGCACCCTGTCCACTGAAAGCCATCGATGGGACGGAGAAATATTTTGAAGCCATGTCTTCTGTTTCCTGTTGGTTTTGTAACTTGTGTGTGGTAGTAGAAGTGATGTCTTCAGTGGAAGAAGAAGCAGAAACCTTTATTAGTTGGGAAGCAGCAGGAATTAGAGAAAAAATAAATAATAAAAATAAAAGGTGTATAAAAGAATCCTGGCTATGTATAAGTACTCGGTCTTGTGTACTTTTACTGGGTCCAGTCAGTCCAGCAGCGTTTGTTCTGGAGCCTTAAAAATGATTCCTTTCAAAATAAAACGAGGTCGTAATGAATTGAATCAAAGTCACGTCAAGCACGATGCATGTTTTTGAAATGAGATTGACGTTCAGACTTGCCTGCTAATGCTAAAGCTGCCATTTGGCTAATGCAGTGCAGGAGATGCTTGATGTGTCACAGAGACCTGCAGGCACTCAGGTGTTTAGAAGGACGCTCAGGAAAAATCCACTGTACCTGTCAGATGTACACAGTGAGTTACTTCATGCCAGTGCGCACACGCATTCACACTGACCTTTACTTTTTCCTCTGCAGGTTCAGAGTTTGTGACTGGCTGGACGGGGAAGAGAGGCAGGAAGCTGAAGTCCAAGCTGGAGAAGACCAAGCAGAAGGTGAAGAGCATGGCCAGGGAGCTGTACGACGACCACTTCAAGGCCGTGGAGAGCATGCCCAGAGGGGTGGTGGTCACCCTGAGGAACATCTCCACCCAGCTGGAGTCGGCCTGGGAGCTGCACACCAACCGACAGGTGCGTGCACGTGCACCACGTGGTGGCCGACCTCTTTGACCCTGAAGGCCACTCGATGGCTCCGGAGTCGTGGGAGGGGCCACCAATCTGCTGCACTGCTGAAATAACATCGCAGTTTACCCTGAGTTCATTACTGTTATTAATGATGCTGACCCACACTGATCATAGTAATTAATGAACCACAGTGACTCAACAAGGTTGGAAAAAAGTCCATTTTAGATGCAGCGCCACAACAGGCCTGCGGGGGGCGACTCACTGTACTGCTGCTGCTACTGTTAATTTCTGTGTGTGTGTGTGTGTGTGTGTGTGTGTGTGAGCAGTGTATTGAAGGGGAGAACACCTGGAGGGATCTGATGAAGACGGCTCTGGAAAACCTGATCGTTGTCTTAAAGGATGAAAACACAATTTCTCCCTACGAGATGTGCAGCAGTGGCCTCGTCCAGGCTCTCTTCACTGTCCTCAACAATGTGAGTGTCCATAGGCCGAAGGAAAAACACACACACACACACACACACACACACTTGTCTTGACTGTGTGTGTGTGTGTGTCCATATGCAGAGTGTGGACCTGGACCTGAAACATGATTGTAAGCCTTTAATGGAGAGGATCAATGTGTTCAAGGCGGCCTTCAGTGAGAATGAAGATGATGAAAGGTGAGTGTGACCAGTGTGACCAGTCTGACAGCTCCACTATCAGCTACGTCTGGACAACCTGATGGTTTGTTGGGCCTTCCTTGTGTCTTTGTATATATTTGTTCACAGCAGTTCAGCATGTTGAGCTCTGAATCGTCTCCTTGCATTAGAAGTCAATGCAGCCTAAATCCTGACTCATATCCGCTGATTGGTTTGTTTTTTTTCCAGTTATTTTGAGTAGAATAAAAGTTTTAGTTTTTGCTTTGCAATATTGTCCACATGATGCCGGCTGCTGCCACACCTCCACTTCACACTGCCATAGAATAGTTGACTGAGAAGAAGACAGGGAGACGTACAGAAGTCTTCAGTGTTGAAGTTTCCTTCAACTTGGAGCAACAGTTTGCAGGACCTTGAAAGACAAACATGCTTGCTGTCACTCCAACCTCCCTGATCTGTGTGTTTGCAGCCGACCCGCTGTTGCCTTAATCCGTAAACTGATTGCGGTGCTGGAGTCGATAGAACGTCTCCCTCTGCACCTGTACGACACTCCAGGCTCCTCCTACAACCTGCAGGTGAGTCGCAGCTTCGCCTCCTCGACACCAGGTGGCGTGGTCACTCTTCTCATGTGCACCACTGCGTCTTTGTGCTCCTGCCTGTCAGATCCTGACCAGGAGGCTGAGGTTTCGTCTGGAGCGAGCGCCGGGTGAGACGGCTCTGATCGACCGGACCGGACGCATGCTGAAGATGGAGCCGCTGGCCACGGTGGAGTCACTGGAGCAGTACCTGCTGAAGATGGTGAGAGCCAGAACCTTCTGACTGCTGGAGACGCAGCGGGGTCGTTGCTTCAGGTTTGGCTGAAGGGCCGCATATGGCCCCGGACCGTAGTTTGCCCATGCCTGCTCTGGACACACAGAGCCAGAGCAGGCACCAGCCAGTGATCATGTGACATGCGCTGTCAAGATCTCAGAGTCGCTGCTTGTAAAAAAAAATGTCTCTATTTTTCTATTTATTTTTAATGAATGCTGTTGTCCTCTTCTTTGCACTGTATTGTTGCTGTAATTATGCACAATCCGACGTGGGATTGATGAGACCATTGAAGACCAGTTTAGACAACAGCGCTTGAATAAAATCCCATTTTAAGATAAACTTGTATTGAAATGGGATTTTCTTTAAATTCAAGTGCTGTTATTTTACAGAGTCTGTGTTGCTCGAAGGAAAATATACAAAATAAAGACAACAGTCTGCCGACTTCAACTAAATCAAATGAAATTGGAAACACGTCGACGGCCGTTTGTCTGTTTAGAAGAATTGAGCCGGCAGTGAGATGATTGACAGTCAGCGACGTGCACACGCACAACTGAAGAGTCCAGCTGTTCAACAACAAGCTGTGCAGTGTTGATGGTTGAAGTCCTCGGAGGGGGAATTGCTGCTTCCTTCATCTTGGAGCAACAATCTGCAGGACGGTGAGAAACCTGCAGGTATTTTCCCCCCCTCACCTCCTCCAACTGCTCCCCCAGGTGGCCAAGCAGTGGTACGACTTTGAGCGCTCGTCCTTCGTCTTTGTGAGGAAGCTGAGGGAAGGACAGACCTTTGCCTTTCGACACCAGCACGACTTTGATGAGAATGGAATCATCTACTGGGTCGGCACCAACGCAAAGTGAGTTGGACCAGCGCCGTGTTCGAGACTCTTTGCTGGTGTTTTGTCTTTTACAGGGAAATATTCCAATGTTCCCTGTTGCTCCGTCCAGTTAGAGCACAGTGTCGGTGTTTCACTCTGCTCAGTTTGAGTTGCTGCCCATTAACAGGAATCTCCTGCTTCACTTCAGACAGTGTTTGGTTTGTTCTTGGTGTAATCCCATCTCGTGTTGTCTCTTCTTAGGACGGCGTATGAGTGGGTGAACCCCGCAGCGTACGGGCTGGTGGTGGTGACGTCGTCAGAGGGGCGGAACCTCCCGTACGGGCGGCTGGAGGACATCCTGAGCCGGGACAGCTCGGCCCTCAACTGCCACACCAACGACGACAAGAACGCCTGGTTCGCCGTGGACCTGGGCCTGTGGGTGGTGCCCTCAGCCTACACCCTGAGACACGCCAGGTAGGACCACAGCACCTCCAGTTGGATGTGATCATTTTCAGTTGATGTTTGCTGAACATGATTGTTGACTCAATTCTGCCCCATGCACAAGAACCGCAAAGGACCCAAACCAGTTTTCAATGAGTTTGAGGAATTCAAGAAAATATTAAAATGCTAACAGAGCTGTTGGAAGATATGAAAGAGGCACTTTGAAACATCAAACTGACAGTGTACTGTGTTCTGGCCCGGCAGGGGCTACGGCCGCTCGGCGCTGAGGAACTGGGTCTTCCAGGTCTCCAAGGACGGTCAGAACTGGACCACGCTCTACACCCACGTGGATGACAGCAGCCTCAACGAGCCAGGGTACCGCACACACCAACACACTCACCAGGCGCTGGCATGTCATGGACAAAAGCCAGTTAAACAAGTGCACTCTGCTGCCCCCCTCAGGGAACCGCAGGCAGTAGATGTTTGAAGAAAGGCTTAAAAATCCAACTTGTAGAAAATCACGCTGTAATTGTTTGACTGAGTGTCACTCAAGTGTTGTTGTGTCATGGTGTTGAGTCTCAGTCAGCACCCACAGCTTTGCTCTGATCATCAAGTCACAAAGAGCCACCGGCCCACTTCCTGTCTCGTCCATGAAGCAATAACATGATTGAATGGAACTGTGTCCTGCAAAATACATGCACAACATTTTTAGATCATTATTTATACGTAAATCAAAAGAGCTTTGTGAGCCACCAGTTGAGGAGCCGCCCTGAACGCAGCTGTTTTCTTATTGGTGTTATTTCTTGCTGTGTGGTGTCAGCTCGACGGCCACGTGGCCCCTGGACCCCTCCAAGGAGGAGAAGCAGGGCTGGAGACACATCCGCATCAAGCAGATGGGCAAGAACGCCAGCGGCCAGACCCACTACCTGTCCCTGTCAGGCCTGGAGCTGTACGGCACCGTCACCGCCGTCTGCGAGGACCAGCTGGGTAAGGAGACCACCGGCGCCACCCTGTGGAATCACCTCCCAGCCACGCCTCCTTCACCTCCCAGCCACGCCTCCTTCACCTCCCAGCCGCGCCTCCTTCACCTCCCAGCCACGCCTCCTTCACCTCCCAGCCGCGCCTCCTTCACCTCCCAGCCACACCTCCTTCACCTCCCAGCCGCGCCTCCTTCACCTCCCAGCCGCGCCTCCTTCACCTCCCAGCCGCGCCTCCTTCACCTCCCAGCCACGCCTCCTTCACCAGGCGACCACTTCTCAAAACCTGATGGGAAGCGTTGGCAAAAATTTCTGAAAGTCGACACCTGACGACTGATCTGGATTAGATTAGATTGAACTTTATTGATCCCAAGTTGGGAAACTAGATGATGGTAGGATGGTGGTAGTAATGTGGTGGTGAATCACAGCACCATGACCCACAAATCTGATCAAGTAATAGATTGTGAGGCGTGAACCTGGCTCACCGTGACGCCTCGTTCACCAACAAACCCACTGTGAGAGGCGACTCACTAACGGGAGCTGACAGAGCCGCTCGCTCCTGATTGGGAGAGAAACGCTTAATGTTTGTTTCTATGTTTGGTGCATAAGTAGTGAATATTTAATATTTCTGATATCGTGGTATCAGCATGAGTCATTAATAGCGCATCAAAATAATACAAGCAGCCAAAGAAAAGTGAGGAGCTGCTTGGGAGCCAAACGAGCCGGAATTCCCGCTCAGCTGTCGGGTGAAAGTGAAACCGGTGTTTCTGCGTCCGCAGGCAAAGCGGTGAAGGAGGCGGAGGCCAACCTGCGGCGCCAGCGCCGGCTGTTCCGCTCGCAGGTGATGAAGTACATCGTCCCCGGGGCTCGGGTGGTCCGCGGCATCGACTGGAAGTGGCGAGACCAGGACGGCAACCCGGCCGGAGAGGGAACCGTCACCGGAGAGGCCCACAACGGTGAGACACCTGACCTGCAGCAACAGCTGCCAAACACTGGCAAGGTTGACACCACAGTCCAACGCCAGCACTCAGTGGGGTCAAAGGTCAGGCTGGGACAAAGTCTCAGGCCAACATTGATATGGATTGAACTGATCTTCCTCCAGACTGAACAGTGCACCTTCTTATATGGAGCCAAGCCACCTGGAGCACTGGACCATCAATAACTTCGTATTGCACACGCGCTGCTCAATCACATTGCAAATTAAAAGAAATTAAAGGTGAATCACAACCTTGATACACAGTGATGTCACTGCTTCATAACATTCAGAATATCAAAAAAACAAATGAAACTTTTTAAACAACAGGAGCCACAGTCAGCTTGAAGAGGCTTCACTCTTCCATCTGGAAGAAGATCACTTCAGTCAATATCAATGTTGGCCCCAGAGTTGCTCCCAGTTTCAAATGTTGACCCACTGAGTGTTGAGTTGGACCTCTTTGGCCCAGTTGGTCCAGTTGGTCCCAGTGCCCCTTCCAGCAGGAGCCACAAACAGTGGTTTCAGACGAGGCCTTTCAGAGTGACTGGCAGGTGCAGCCGCAGTGACTGCAGGAGCTCCACCTCCTTCCACTGTTGCAGTGTCACTGCTACAGTGGAGGGAGGTGGAGCCGCAGTGACTGCAGGAGCTCCACCTCCCTGTTGCAGTGTCACTGCTAAAATCAGTCACTCACCTTCTCTTGTTGCCATGCACTGGGTTTCATTGCATTTATTAATGCGTGGTTGCGCTGAACAGTTGAAGCTTGATGATCCAGTCTGGTCCTGGTCCAGTCTGGTCCTGGTCCAGTCTGGTCCTGGGCCAGTCTGGTCCTGGTCCAGTCTGGTCCTGGGCCAGTCTGGTCCTGGGCCAGTCTGGTCCTGGGCCAGTCTGGTCCAGATCCTCCAGACCTCCTACTGGACAATGATGTCTGTGCCCAGTCCACTTCCTCTCTATCTCGCCACCACATCTTTTCCCCATGTTCCTGTGATGTTGTTGTTTGTCAGTGCAGTGTCGGTAGTTTGATGGGTAGAGGGAGGCTGGTATAAAGCAGTGGGGACCTTGGAGTCCTTCAAAGAACTCTGGCAGTCCTGGCGCGGTGATCCAGGTGTGAGGTGCTCTCCACCTGGTTGCACTAAGACTAAGCCCCTCCCACTTCATCCTTCTTTCTTCCTCCTGATCCTGGCCTTGGCCGCTGCCTCCCTCTCCACTCTGTCTATCTCGGTGTTTGTGTTTCCTTCACATCGGACGACTCGGAGATTCTCATCCTAATTTGTAAAATCAGAAAGCAGTAATTTTGATGTTTTGCTTGGATTCTTTTCGAGGGTGTCACTGCTGTGCAACAAATGTTTTCTACTTTTGCTTTGATGGTCATTTTCTGTGACTCTTAATATTTTCCCTTCTCATTGCTCCAAGCACAGCTTCCGTCTCATACTGGTCCTTATGATTTGCTATTTTCAGAAGAAAAGCCCAAACATTCTGCTGACATTTATTACTAACGGCCTGTTTACATCTTGAAGTCAATGTTTATGACTGAAAGGACACACAAGTTAAAAAATATGATGATCCATATTGAGACACTGCTACCCTAAGCCTTTACATTGATAACCTCAGCATCATCATCAGTCCAGACTTTGTGAAATCACTTGCAGGTGATTTGTATTTGTGACACAATGACAGGTTTAAAATCCTGAGATGCCAAAGTTTTATTCAACACCCTGATATGCTGAAAAACTCATACATTTATTCTAATTACTGAGAAGACGCTTATTTATTTATTTATGGAGTCAATAGAAAATAATATGGGGTGCAGTCGAGGTTTAATATGAGCAAATTCAATGTAGTTCGACACTGTTTGGACATCAACAACAGCTCATTTTACAAGGCGGGGCAAACTACGGCCTGGGGCCATATGCGGGCCTGTTCAGCTTTGTAATCTGGCCCTCCAAACTTGGAGAAGTGATCTTCATAATCAGTCAGTCATCAAACAGCTGCATTTCCTCTGTGGAATCTTCCTCAGTCGTTTCAATAAAGAGCTCAACACCCTGGTGGTTCTGGGTGGGGCTTCAAAGACACTGATTTGGTTGCAACCTTGCTTAGCTTTATTTTACATTGACATTAAGGCAACACGTTTTCTCCACATCCCATAATAAACCACCAGTCAAACGTTTGCCCACCACCTGGTCGAGATAGAATTTTTAATGACTCCATTAAATAAAATATCCAGTTTCAACAAAAAGAAGACAGAATTAGAATGCCTTTATTTGTCCACATTGAGGAAATATACATAATGACAGCAACATGTTGTGCAGTAGAGAAGCAGAGCAGGAAGTCTAAATGAATTTAAAGAAACCAAATCAACTCCAGAGTAAGAAACAAAGGAAGCAGAAGCTTCTAAATTCAAGTCTGGTTGTTGCAATCTGACGAGAGTCCAGAGTGGAGGGACAAGCTGCTGCTGCTGCTGCTGCTGCTGCTGCTGCTGCTGCTGCTGCTGCTGCTGCTGCTGCTGCTGCTGCCGCCGCCGCCGCTGCTGCCGCTGCTGCTGCTGCCGCCGCTGCTGCTGCTGCTGCTGCTGCTGCTGCTGCCGCTGCTGCTGCTCCTCCTTTGCCGTCTGTCTGTCTGCCTTTTACTCGTCTCTCTCTCTCTCTGTCTGTCTCTCTGCCGGGTCTCTGACATCCATCCGTCCGTCTCCCTCCTATCTCTCTCTCTCTCTCCCTCTCTGTCTGTCCATCCAGGCTGGATTGATGTAACCTGGGACGCTGGCGGCTCAAACTCTTACCGTATGGGTGCAGAGGGGAAGTTTGACCTGCGGTTGGCGCCAGGGTACGACCCTGAGTCGGCTGCCACAGCGCCGTCACCCAAACCTGTCTCATCCACTGTTTCAGGCCCCGCCTCCTCCTCCTCCTCCTCTTCCTCCTTGACGCCGGCGGCTGGCGGCGCCTCCACCACCACCACCACCACCACCACCTCCTCCTCCACCTGCCTGGCCTCCTCCTCCTCCTCCTCCTCCCAGCAGCAGCAGTCGTGGTGTAGCCTGGTGAAAAATAACTGTCCCGACAAGGGCGGGGCCACGTCGCTGGGGGGCGGGGCCACCTCCTCGCTGGGGGGCGGAGCCAGCTCCTCCAGCAGGAAGGGCAGCAGCAGCTCCGTCTGCAGCCTGGCCTCCTCCTCGGACCTGAGCCTCAGCTCCTCCTCGGTGGGCCTGCGGCTGGAGAGGAGGAGCGAGGGGCTGCTGCTGCTGGACCAGGGGGTCGCCGGGGTCACGGCCGGGGTCGGCGCCGAGCAGCCGGAGCCCATCGTGGTGCTGTCGGAGAGCGGCTCGGCCTCCAGCTCCGGGACGCTCACGGCCGACACGCCGGGCGCCCCGACGACCGGGAGGAGGAGGAGGAGGCGGCGCGAGCAAGGACCCCGCCGCGACCTCCGACCCCGCCGCCATCTCCATGGGCCTGGTGAGCGCCAGCTCGCCGGACGCCAGCTCCGTGTCCGAGTCGTCCGGGCAAGGACGCGCCCCCCAGCGCCCCTGTGCTCGGCCGCGGCGCCGCCTGTCGGTCAGCTCGCTGCTGGCCGCCGGCGCCCCCATGAGCTCCAGCGCCAGCGTGCCCAACCTGTCGTCGCGGGAGGCCAGCCTCATGGAGTCGTTTGTGCGCCGCGCGCCCAACATGTCGCGCACCAACGCCACCAACAACATGAACCTGAGCCGCAGCAGCAGCGACAACAACACCAACACGCTGGGCAGGAACGTCCTCAGCACAGCAAGTACGAGCTCACACTCCCAACATCTGCAGCTTCCTTCCAGGCTCATCCAGCTGTGGACACGAGAGCCACAATCACAACTGATGCCAAGTCACAGCAAATCACACCTGCTTTATCACAGCAAGGACCCTGCAACACCAAGCTCTGCACACACACACACAAGGAACGCCTCACATAATGAAAACACAGCCTGCTGCAAAAACACATTAACCAACACCTCCACCCTCCCATCCACCTACACTCTGCTGCCAGGCAGCTGGATTGTCCTCTCCAGGCTTCCTTAGAAATGTGCTGGTGCAGGATGGCAGCTAACTGGGAGCACTGGGAGCCTGACTGGTCCAACGAGACTCTAAGTCCTGCTCAGGCTTCCCTGCCTCAAACTAACTCTTATTTCATGTTGTGCTTGCTTTGCAGCTTCTCTGATGGGTGCCCAGAGCTTCCCCAACCTCACCACCACTGGCACCACCTCCACTGTTACCATGTCCACCTCCATCGTCACCAGCAGCAATAACGTAGCCACAGCCACCACTGGGCTGTCAGTGGGCCAGCTGCTCAGCAACACGCTGACCACCAGCCTGACGTCCACCTCCAGCGAGAGTGACACCGGTCAGGAGGCAGAGTTCTCCCTCTATGGTGAACACACACACACACACACACACACACACACACACACACACATTGAGAGGCAACATATCTCCAATGGGATTGATGGACTTTATTGATCCCAAATTGGGAAACTACACTCTTGCAGCACTAAAAAAAACAGGTACAAAAAAACAAAACATTCCAATCAATCTTTGTACAACAACCAACCAAAGCAGATGGGCAACAGACAGTCAGGTTATTGAGTCCCGAGCAGAGTGTCCAGAAGGCTCCTGAACCTTCTGAATGAACTCAATTGAAAGACACAGAGAATAAATTCCAAGTGTGTCATTGAAACTCTGGTGGGTGATTTATGATGTGACATTGCTCCACACTGGGACACAACTGACTGACTGACTGCACAATGTTTTAATCAGCTTACTTGCACAGGTGCGGCTGCGTGGTTGTAATAGTGGAGAGTGGCAGTAGTGGACCACTGTCCTGGAGATGTCTTCAAGTCATTGAATTCCCTCTCAGTGGTGTAGAGTTGAGAGGGAGAAGTGAAGTTTAAAATGTGACGTTGAGGGGAGCAGGATTGTGTTGAGACGTCACTCATTGGCCTTGGGACTTTTTTATTTTGGCCTGTAGACAACATTGGCCGACGGTAATCTTCAGCCGTCAGGATATTAACTATGTTTGCAGTATTTATATTGAATCATATTTCCTCTTCCCAGACTTCCTGGACAGCTGTCGCGCCAACACGCTGCTGGCAGAGCTGGACGATGAAGAAGACCTCCCAGAGCCGGACGACGACGACGACGAGAACGAAGATGACAATCAGGAGGACCAGGAATACGAGGAGGTCCTGGTAATACAGCTCTGCTATTTCTGGATTGTTTTTCCATGGAGGGCGTCGGCAGGTGTGGACGAGCGCGTCACCTGTCTCCATTCTGCAGGAGGAGGAGGAGTACGAGACCAAAGGAGGTCGCAGGAGGACTTGGGACGATGACTTTGTCCTGAAGAGACAGTTCTCTGCCCTGGTGCCTGCCTTTGACCCTCGGCCAGGAAGAACCAATGTCCAGCAGACCACCGACCTGGAAATCCCTCCACCAGGTAACTCATACACCCGCACACCTGCACACTCAGTCACTTCCTCTGCACTCAAGCCGCTAGTTTTTACGTGCATTTTAAATTGATAAATAAAAATAAAAGAAAAATCTAATATTATAGGTAGAACAAAAAATATATCTGCCGCAATTCAGTAATAAGAATAAAATGCACAAATCCTTGGAGAACCTCCTTACAACTTTTAATTAACGTGCGCTGCTTCAGAACCAAGAGTCTAGAGAAAGACATTATGGGCTGTTCAGCAGCAAATGAAGCTGAATGCTGAGTCTGTGCTGAATAGTAAGAAGTCAACCAAACAACATCAATGGCTCTGAATATTTCATTATGAATGTATTATTACTACATTATCTATCTCTATATATCTGAGAAACTCCAGCAACTCAACCCTGAGCTGAGGAAGAAGAGGCCGTTGAAGATGGATGGATGTCATATAATATATAGAAGCAATAGAAGGCCCTGATGAGTTGTGTCTGTGTGTCAGGAACGCCTCGCTCGGAGGTCCAGGAGGAAGTGGAGTGTGCTCCATCTCCACACCTGTCCCTCACCCTGAAGGTGAGACCACCACAGCCTGGCGAAAACATTTCCAAAGTTTGCAAAGTTTGGACGCTGTCGCTGCCGTCATTCTTCAACTTTTTCCCCGGATGTGGCCATGATAAAGTGTGTTGTGGTTGCAGGTGGCCGGGCTGGGAACGAGCCGGGAGGTGGAGCTTCCTCTGTCCAACTACAAGTCCACCATCTTCTACTACGTCCAGCGGCTGCTGCAGCTCTCCTGCAACGGCGCCGTGAAGACGGATAAACTGCGGCGCATCTGGGAGCCCACGTACACGTAAGAGCTCTCTAGCGCCTCCCCTGGCAGAGCTTCTCCACTGGCTGCTTCACTGGCCTCACTCAGTCTTCTCTCCCTGCCCTGCAGGATCATGTACAGAGAGCTGAAGGACTCTGACAAAGAGAAGGAGAGCGGAAAGATGGTAGGTCACCATTTCCACGACTGATTTGTTGTAAAGCGAGGCTGTAATTAGTCGCTGCTGAATACTTTAGTTGGGGGCTTGGTCATATAGAGAAATGTTGCTGTGCTGCATCTCTGCTGTCATGACATCGTACGATGGCAACACAGCTGGAAGCACCAAGCACTGGAAGAAGCTTCTGGAAGAGATGCAGAGTTTGTACTGTGGACACCTTGTGTGTTGTGATGTTAGTGTATTGTGCAAAGAATCAGTCTTCAGTCTCCCAGTGCAGGTTACTGTGGTGCAGCCACCAGCATTCACCCTGCTGATGCTGCTGCTGTGCTCCAGCTCACAACTCAGTGTTTGATATACATCACCTGCAACGCATCCACAGTCCTAGAACTGCACTGCTCTGTTATTGTGGACAATAAGCAGCCAAATCATTTCCATTTAGTTTCTCTGATTCATCCTCCACCAGGGATTCTAATGGCAGTCGTTGGCATTGAGTCAAAATTTAAGGCTGTGTGAAAACCTTTTGCCACAGTTTGTCCTCTGTTTCTGTCACTCAGCCGTGCTTGACACACTGAGTTTCTACACAGCATCTTCATCAAAGACAGAACCTTGACCTCTATTGTTGTCCTTTCTCAGCGTTCAAACCCTGCAACATTTTCATTTCAAATCATCTGTAAATTCAGCTCCAGTTCTGAGTGATCAGGATTGAAACCACTTTCCAAACTTCCTGTCACTCCCTCACCTCCTCCTCCTCCAGGACGTGTGTGAGCACAGTGTGAGCGTGGGCGGCCGCTCTGGTGGTCTCAGCCCGAGCTCGCTCTCGGCCAATCAGAGCAGTGAGATCCTGGGCGTGGCCAGAGAGGTGGCGCAGGCCAAGGCGGGCTGCTGCCAGAACGCCTGCGGCGTGGAGGACGTCCTGCAGCTGCTGCGCATCCTCTACATCATCGGAGGGGACTGGTCGGCCAACCCTCGCACCCTGCAGGAAGGCAAGCGCTCTCAGTGCAGCCCGGCAGCTTCTCACCTGGTCTGATGCTTCCAGCCTGTCTTTTCAAAGCCTTTGTGTTTGACTTGCAGACTTTGACGAGCTGCAGTTCAACGCCTCACCGGAGGAATTCACCAGTAAGAAGATCACCACCAAGATCCTGCAGCAGATTGAGGTCAGTTTGCCGACTTCTCACCAATGTTTGATTCTTGGGTAGATTTCTGGTAGTTCTTTGCTTTGAACTGGGTACCAAACTACCATACAACTGTAGCATCGACCAACAACGGTGCTGTCAGGCAGCTGTCAGGCAGCTGGATTGTCCACACCAGGCTTCCTTAGAAATATGCTGGTGCAAGACGGCAGCTCACTGGGAGCACTGGGACCCTGATGGGTCTATGGAGTTCTCATATAGTAAAAAGAAGGGCAGGAAAACCATGTGACTTTTATTGTACTGCAATTATATACTTTAGTTTGTTTATTTATCGGCAGCATGTTAAACTTTGCATAAAAATCATAAATCAAGCCTAATCTTACACACATGTACCTTTAAGGTCTGTAATAAAGCAACATTTTTGTGTCATGACAATATTTGTGTTAACGATGTTCTGGAAAAGTGATGAAAATACAACAAACTCCTCAGAGACCCAGGAAATGAAGGTTTTGTGCTGTAGTTGCAGTGTATTGTTATGGTTTTGTTTTTTGAAACCTCTGGTATCTAAATTAGCATCATGTGAAGAAGTTTGAGTGGTGCCCAGCGCAGTGTTGGTCCACTGTGGTGATTGCACTGTGGTGATTGCACTGTGCTGGTCCTCAGGAGCCTCTGGCCTTGGCCAGCGGAGCTCTGCCAGACTGGTGTGAGCAGCTCACCTCCAAGTGTCCCTTCCTCATCCCCTTCGAGACCCGGCAGCTCTACTTCACCTGCACGGCGTTCGGAGCCTCCAGGTCAGTGTCGGCAGGGGGATTCTGAGCTCCGGCCCGGGACGACCCGATTCACAACACGACACCGCTGTGCACTGAGCGTGGCGTCGACGCTCGGAACGAAAGCTTGACGGCGCCGGCGTCTCTGACTGTCCGCAGGGCCATCGTGTGGCTCCAGAACCGACGGGAGGCCACCATGGAGCGCTCGCGTCCCTCCACCACGGTGCGGCGGGACGACCCGGGAGAGTTCAGAGTGGGCCGCCTCAAGCACGAGCGGGTCAAGGTGCCTCGCGGGGAGGCCATGATGGAGTGGGCGGAGTCGGTCATGCAGCTGCACGCTGACAGGAAGTCGGTGCTGGAGGCAAGTGGAGCGAGCATCACAAGCCTGCTAGTAAAATGACCTACCAGTGTTTCTCAACTGGTGGGTCGCGACCCAAATGTGGGTCATGGAGCTGTTTTGACGGCAGCTGCTCTCCTTTTTTTAAGGGATTTTATTTGTATTATTTTATGTGTGTGTGCGTATGTGTGTAGATATTGTGTGTATCTAGACAGCAGGATAGAGAAAATGTTGGCTCTTTATTTTGCAGGACACACAATTCAGTTCCGTAGTTTCACTCTTATATTTGCTAGACATTTAAAGCTTTGTTATTTTTGTGGAATCATTTTTGCTGGTGGCTTGAAGGACAACCTGTTGGTCCTGAGACTGCACCAGTGGAGAAGCACTGGTCTACACTGATGTTGACTTGATACCTGGTTGCTGGTCCAGGTGGAGTTCCAGGGTGAGGAGGGAACCGGTCTGGGTCCCACCCTGGAGTTCTACGCCTTGGTGGCTGCAGAGTTCCAGAGGACCTCGCTGGGGATCTGGCTGTGTGACGACGACTTCCCGGACGACGAGTCGCGTCAGGTACCCCATCAAAGCACTGGCTCACTGCACTGTGGAGGCGACTCACAGCTTCAGTTTACAACCCCCAACCCACGTTCAGTACATTTGAAGCCCAGACCGAAATGTCTTGATCGTCCCGAATACTTGAAATTGAAAAATGAATCAACTTTCTGTGCCAATAATCATTGAGCAAAGGCGCCAGGATCCAAAGTGGCTGCTGATTGGCTTTCACATTATAGAGACATGAACTACAGACGCTGGCAGAACTTTTGGTGACGTTGGAGTCATGAAGGTGGCTCAGAATAAAACAAAGTCCAACATTTGTGCAAAGGAAAACAACAAAGCTGAAGTCCTGATTTTCATCAGCAGTGAAGTGGAAGCAGAGCTTTGTGCTGTGATGTTTGGTTGGCGCTCTGGTTGGTTTTTAAAACATCTGCTGCTGATGTCATTCAAATTGGCATTGTATCAAAAAAGTAGAAGGTTCAGTTGGGTCAACCGCAGTGGTTCTGGTGATCTTGAAGAGGTTTCTCCTCTCAACCCAAAGGCTTCCCCACTGCTGAAAGCAGGTTGGTGTTGTCAAACCACCAGGAGGTGCTGGTGGCACCTTCTGTGAGCAAGGTGGTGATTTTCCACCAGGTGTTGATGATCAATGAGGTGTTGATTCTACTGAAACATCACAAGTGAAGAAACGTCTTCATGATCACCAGAACCTTCTACTAGAAGACCTGGAGAACCTTCACAGACATTAAAAGGTTCTGAATGGTAGCCAGCTCTACGAGTCCTGATCCCTGCTCCTGTGTGTGGTGGTCCAGGTGGACCTGGGCGGTGGTCTGAAGCCTCCAGGCTTCTACGTGCAGCGCTCGTGCGGCCTGTTTGCGGCGCCGTTCCCCCAGGACAGCGAGGAGCTGGAGCGAATCACCAAGCTCTTCCACTTCCTGGGCGTCTTCCTGGCCAAGTGCATCCAGGACAACCGGCTGGTGGACCTGCCCGTCTCGCAGCCCTTCTTCAAGCTGCTCTGCATGGGCGACATCAAGTCCAACATGAGCAAGCTGCTGTACCAGTCGCGCAGCTCCCCGCAGGGCCTGGACTCGCACCTGCAGCCGCTGCTGCTGCTCTCTGAGGTCCACTCCGAGGCCTCCACCGAGGAGAGCCAGGAGACCTACTCGGTGGGCAGCTTCGACGAGGACTCCAAGTCCGAGTTCATCATGGACCCCCCCAAGCCCAAACCCCCGGCCTGGTACCACGGCATCCTCACCTGGGACGACTTCCAGCTGGTCAACCCTCACAGGTGAGACTGACACCTGCTGGTGGTCTCTGGCCTCCACGTCAGGCCTGGAGGTCCAGCAGCTTCTCAGCTGGAGGCTCCTAGTGTGTCTGTGTGTCTGTGTGTGTCTGTGTGTGTCTGTGTGTGTCTGTGTGTGTCTGTGTGTGTCTGTGTGTGTGTGAGCCGCAGCTCTGCTGTCCAGGCCGGTTTCACTCCGACCTCCATGATCGCACTTGTCAATCTTGGTATTTTATTTTGAAAATGAAGCGGACTGGCTTGACGCGGCTCGCCCACAAAATAGAGCAGAGGGCGAAGCGGTCGCTGCACGCCGGCCACGGAGGTGCCAGCCGCTGCCAGGTTGGCGCCAGGAGCTGATTGGCTGCGGCTCCGTTCCACAGCCAATCAGCTCCTGGCGGCCTTCTCAACCACGGGCGTTCATGACGCCTGTGGTTGAGAAGGCCGCCAGGAGGAAGCGGCTCCGTTCCGCAGCCAATCACGGCGCTTCGGTGCCTGGACAGGGGGGCTGCGGCTCGGGTGCTGACGTTGTGATGAGGAAAAGAGATGTTGGTGGTGAAACTGCACCAGTTGAGAAGCAGTGGTCTACGTGACATCTCCACCTCCCTCACCTCCCTCTGCTCCTCCTCCTCCTCCTCCTGCAGGGCCAGGTTCCTGAAGGAGCTGAAGGAGCTGGCGGGGAAGAGGAGGCAGATTCTGGCCAGCAAGAGTTTGTCTGAAGATGAGAAGAACACCAGACTGCAGGAGCTGATGCTGAGGAACCCGCTGGGCTCTGGACCTCCACTGAGCATCGAGGACCTGGGGTACTGACCTCTAGTGGCTCAAATCATGCATTACAGCTGCAAGTTTGTGCCATGAGCTTAAAGCACTGTAGGAAGACGGAGACCTTGCTCTACCCCCAACACACACACACACACACACACACACACACACAGCAGGGTGTGAAATAATGTCAGGAAACACAGTGTAGTTGAGCAGCAGTGTGTAATATCACAGCCAGCAGACCCTGCAGTGTGGCAGGAAGTGCAGGCAGACAGGAAGCAGCTGTGCACTGCACTCCTCTGGAATAAACACTGCAGCTTCAACTCTTCTCTCTGCTTCCTTCCAGACTCAACTTCCAGTTCTGCCCCTCGTCCAAAGTGCACGGCTTCTCTGCCGTGGACCTCAAGCCCAACGGCGACGATGAGGTACAGTCGTCATCACACACACACACATCACACACACACACACACACACACACACATCACACAGCAGTCGGACACCTTCGTCAGCATTCATTGTTTGTTTTGTTTTAAATGTTTTAACATTTTAAAATGTTTGTGTATGTAATGTGTATTTAATTTGTTTCCTGACGTGTGTGTGTGTGTGTGTGTTGTGTGTGTTGTGTGTGTGTGTGTGTGTGTGTGTGTGTAGATGGTGACGATGGAGAATGCAGAGGAGTACGTGGAGTTGATGTTTGACTTCTGTATGCACACTGGCATCCAGAAGCAGATGGAGGCCTTCAGAGGTGACTCCGCCCACTGACACTCACCTGCTGTAGACTCACATTGACAACCAGCACAGCACTGGAAAGCTTCAGGATGATAAAGAACTCAGGAAGGATGTTGTTGTTGTTGTTATTATTATCATCATCATTATTATTCTTACGACTTCAATGGTTCAGCGTTGTCATTTTATTTTGAAATGTATTATCAGCCAGTGGAAAAAGGTTCCTGTTGAAATTTAAATCAGAAGGCTGCAAATAAAAAAAGAGCCATGTGATTTTTATTGGCATTTTTATATATTTTGATGAGTTTTTTAATTTGAAATTCCATTGAGCCTGAGTGCAGTGTGAAGTCACTGACCGTCCAGTGTGAAGTCACTGACCGTCCAGTGTGAAGTCACTGACCGTCCAGTGTGAAGCTTGGCTTTGTTCCACATTCAGCTTGTTTAGCTCCATATGAGACGGTTCAGATCAGTTCAGTCAATATCAATGTTGGAGCCGCACTTTGTCCCAGTTTGACCTTTGACCTCACTGAGTGTTTGAATTTGACTGGTCTGACTTCAGAGGACTCAGCAGCAAATATTGTGTCATAGTTCAATTTCTTCCTAGCAGTTGCAGTTCTTCCTAACAGCAGTTCCTTTGACTTCCTGCAGAGGGCTTCAACCGCGTCTTTCCCATGGAGAAGCTGAGCTCCTTCAGTCACAAGGAGGTCCAGATGATCCTGTGTGGGAACCAATCACCCTCCTGGACAGCTGATGATGTCATCAACTACACTGAACCAAAGCTGGGTTACACCAGAGACAGGTACTGCAGTGTCTTAATGCTCCTGGTGGTGGCGCTCCAACACCAGCACAGTAGATGGAACATCAGACACATTGAGTCAGTGTTGGTTAGAAGTTAGCGGAGATGATTGACATCACGGTAGTGACGGTTCTGAACCAGTGGTTCAACTGGAGCTGCAGCTGAGTCACTGATGACTGACATTGAGTTGAACTGTTGAAATATAAACCGCCACTTTTCCTCCATTAATAAATATTTTAAAATCCATGACCCCAAGCGGGCCGCAACCCACCCGTTGAGAAACACTGCTTCAAGGGGCCATTCTACTGGTCACTGTGGTTTGTGTTTGGAAATGAACTTTTCTCACTTTTCAACCAATGACGGCTGTTTCTCACCCTCTGGCTCCGCCCCCTCCAGTCCTGGCTTCCTGCGCTTCGTGAGGGTCTTGTGTGGGATGTCATGTGACGAGCGGAAGGCCTTCCTGCAGTTCACCACCGGCTGCTCCACGCTGCCCCCTGGTGGCCTGGCCAACCTGCACCCCCGCCTCACCATCGTCAGGAAGGTAAGAGGGGGCGTAGTCTGAACTCAGGTGACCCCTGTCCGAGGTCCACTCGGTGGTCCAGCTGATGGAAGGTGACAAGTGGCATCAACCTCTAGGGGGCGCCACTCAGTAAAAACACTTCTGAAGCAGCACTCAGTCACTATGGAAGTAACTGTTCGATGCACTGATTGTCCTCCTGCTCCTCCTCCTGCTCCTCCTCCTGCTGCTCCTCCTGCTCCTCCTCTTGCTCCTCCTCTTGCTCCTCCTCCTGCTCCTCCTCCTGCTGCTCCTCTTGCTCCTCCTCCTGCTCCTCCTCCTGCTGCTCCTCCTGCTCCTCCTCTTGCTCCTCCTCTTGCTCCTCCTCCTGCTCCTCCTCCTGCTCCTCCTCCTGCTCAGGTGGATGCCACTGACTCCAGCTACCCGTCAGTCAACACCTGTGTCCACTACCTGAAGCTTCCAGAATATTCCTCTGAGGACATCATGAGGGAGCGTCTGCTGGCCGCCACCATGGAGAAGGGCTTCCACCTCAACTGACGCTGCTGCTGCTGCTGCTGCTGCTGCTGCTGCACAGACAGACAGACAGACAGACAGACAGACAGACAGACGCTCCCGCCGCCATTAATCACGCCAAGCGACAGATCAGCCAGCCAGCAGACAGCCTGGCTGAGCAGCGCCTCCTGCTGGTGGTGGTGGTGGTGGGCAGCAACAGGAAGAAGGATTGAACTCCAGACAAGTTCACATCTTCACCTCCTCCTCCTCCTCCACCCCCCCCCCCTTCCCCTCCGTCGTCTCGGTCACCCAGCTGAGCCGCTGCTCCGCCTGTGTGTGTGTGTGTGTGTGTGTGTGTGTGTGTGTGTGTGTGTGTGTGTGTGTGTGTGGGCCCCCACCCCACCACCAACTTTGTGTTTGTGTTGAGTGTAGTGCCTGGTTTGACCGCTAGCTTCTCTTCAGTCTGTGTTCCTCCCTCCGTCCCTCCGGCCGTCTTTTATTGCATTTTGTTTTCTGTGTGTGTGTGTGAGTGCGCGCGCGCACGAGCGACTGTTATTTTTTTTGGGGTGGGGGGAGGGTTTGTGGGGTCGTGACCCTGGCCGGCTGTAGATGTCAAAGGTCAGAGGTCGTGGTTTGGTGTCGTCTTAACAAAATAACGCTGTAAAGACAGAAACACTGGTGGAGCGCAAAGTTTCATCTCTGAAGAGAAGAACGAAGAAGAAAAGTGGTGTTGACGCTCTGCTCTCCTTGTATTTTCTTTGTATATTATAAACAATTATTTAACTCGAGTTGCAGTTTGAGGTAAACAGATATTTTCAAATGTGTATGCTCCGAAAGGAAAAAAAAAATCATTAAAATGTTTGCAAAGTATGAAGAAGACGACGATCTCGAGTCTCTGGTCTTTGTCAAAAAGTCATGCAGTTCCAATTGCAGCCATGAGGTGTCGCCATTTTTCAGCTTTTCTGGGCTCTTTTTTCCAAGATAATACAAGCAGCACTGAGTCATAATCACCACTGGCAGTGGAATCTTCAGTGTTGCACTCTGAAGCACTAATGTTACTGTTGCTGCTGCTTAAAGCAACAGAGTGGACAGACGGACAGACACAGAAAAATGCTTCTTTTGCAATATTTTTTAGTTTTGCATACAGACGCACAGAAATTATGTTTGTACTACAGGGGGGTCATTGTAAAATTAAAAAAATTAAAAATTAATTAAAATTATTTTGCAAATTGATTACACACACACAGATTGAGATACATGCCAGAGGGGGGTAGCGGAGCAGCAGCAGTGTCCTGGTGAGCCACCTCATAGGAGGAAACAATCTATTATGGGGATATCATGGAGAAAACCTGTTGCTGTAATGTCAATGGAAAATGAAGCAAAGCAAAGTTGCAACAAAATCTGTGTCTCTGAAGCGCATGTGGCCCCCAGGCCATAGTTTGTCTACGCCTGGTGTAAACAAAGTTCTCCCTACGATAATAAATGCAAACAATTTGAGCATCCGTTTCACACCGCGCCTGTCGATACAGTGCATAACCACAAGGTGTCGCTACTGTCAATAGCTGGATGTTGGTTTTTAAACGTGGTTACACATCAGAGGGAAGTAGTCGTCATTGGGGATCAATCAACTTCTATCCATCCATCTGTCAATCATACCTGTAGAAGAGGATTCGAGCCACAAGAGAAAAAAATTGAGAAACTTTTTTTTCAAGTTTCCATTTCGAGAAAGTACAAAAGAAAGTGAAAAATCAAAATATCAAGAATAAAGTTGAAATTTCGAGATTTAAGGTCAAAATTTTGTGATTAAGGTGGAATTTTAAAGAATAAAGTCGATGTAAAAGTTGAAATTTCGAGATTAAAGTTGAAAAATGGAGAATTAAGTCGAAAGGCTGCACACAACCTTAGTGGAGTGAGGTTGTTTTTGCCAGTTTCCTGTTAACTTCGTCTTTATTCATGAAATTTCAACTTTTTTTTTTCTTGTGGCCCTCATCCTCTTCTGTAGTCATGTGACCACTGCTCAAAGTAGCTCTACTACTAAAATCCTCCCACTTAACTGTCATATTCAATGATGCAACGCAGAGCTCCTGCACCGTAGCTCTGCAGATTTCATGACAATCACTGCGACTTTAAACAAGTAAAAAAGAGGCACACGATTTTTAGACCCCTGTTGGTCAAAGTGGTTCAGTGTTTATTAGGTGTCAGGTACCAGGTGAGTTTAATCTTACTGGTCAGAAGCAGTGAACTCGTCAACAAGCAGCACAAGTTAGAAAGACAAAGGTCCACCAACAGGAACCAGCAGGGGGCTCCAGTGTACGATCAAACAACACTGGAATCACTGCTGGCAACATCCCTTCAGCCGTTAGCTCAGCGCCAACAGACGTCCCTCTAAAACAGAGAACCAGTGGGAGTCCAGAACCAGCAAAGTCAACTGAGACAGAGAGGAGCCAGTCTGAACCGGTTCTGAGCCAGTTCAAACTGGTTCCGACTGGCCGGACGGCCGGCCGGCCGCTCCGAGGGTTAAAGTGCTCCGGTGAAGAACGTTGTGACATCGCGCTGATGTCACAGCTCAAAGCAGTTCCCATTCGTCGTCCACGTCGTCTCCAGTGTGGGAGGGGGCGGAGCTTGGCTGGGTCTGTGGGAGGAGCTTGGTCAAGCGACGGGACAGTCCACCAATGGGAGTCACCGCCCACAAGTCGTCGTCGGGCGTCGCTGGAACAGAGAGACAGGCAGACAGGTGAGACGGACGGACAGAGAGACCAGTCTGACCCCCAGGGTCTCCTCCAGTCTCACCAGTGAGCCAGTGGGCGCTCCCAGGGATCTTCTTCCAGTAGTCTCCAGCAGGGTTGCGTTCACTGACTCCGTAGCGTCGGGCGACCTCTCCGTTGGGGCAGCGCACCCACACCGTCCTGGAGCTCAGCACCAGGTGGCTGACAGCCAGACCTGAAGGAGCCACAGGTGAGGATCTGGCTGACCCCTGACCCCCACTGACCCCACTGACCCCACTGACCCTTCCCCAGTGGCTCTACCTGGCACTGGCTCCCAGTCGGTCCCCACTGGCATCTGGTGGCTGAGTCCGGTCCTGACGTAGACTCCTCCTCTGTTGTCCAGGACCCACAGCAGCCGGTCGTTGGGGCTGGTCTGGACCGAGACCAGCTGCACCCCCACAGGCTGCACACACACACACACACACTGCTTACCTACACAGCTGGAGCAGCTATTAGCTATTGATCTTATTTGGGTTATTCAGTCATATATACTGTAAACACATGCATCTATGTATTGGCAGGAGGGGGCGGGGCCCACCTGTGCAGGTGGCTCTATGTGGATCCAGGCCGGCAGCATCATGCTGGGGTTCAACGGTTGAGTCCCGACCCGGAAGTAGACCAGACCCCGGCCGTCCACGGCCCAGACGTTCTGGCTGCCACAGCTGACGCTGACCAATCGCACGCTTCCTGCAGAGGACACGCCCCCTGGGGTCAGCACAGCGTTCAGGTGTTCATCATGACATCGTCAGTCACCTGATCAGCAGCTTCCAGCTGCAGGTCACCTCCACAGGAACCAGCGCAGCAGCATCCATGGCGCCAGAATGTCCTACTGACACTGAACATCTCGCCACAGACTGGACAAGCTGCTCCAGGTTCTACTGGATCTGCTCCAGGTTCTACTGGATCTGCTCCAGTTACATGACCTCCAGACAGCCTCAGCAATCTGACCCAGTACCCTGTGACCCGGTACCTACCCAGCTGGCTGAGGTCCAGGGGGGTCCAGTGGAGGCCAGCGGGGCAGGACGGAGACAGCGGTCGGATACTGACTCTGCCCTGGAGGTCCAAACCCCACAGAGCGTCCCGACACGCAGACAGGTGAGTCAGCTCCACCTGGCAACACAGGCAGGCAGGTGAAGGTTGCCGTCAGACACAGACAGCGTCAGGCAGACAGGTGAGGTCGGACAGGTGAGGTCACCTCAGGAGGGAGAGGGACGGAGGAAGGCCGCAGCTCGCCATCCTGGTCCCACACGCAGAAGAGGTCCTTCCGGCTCTGAGCCAACCACAGGAAGGAACCTGAACACGTGACGCACAGGTGAGGTGGGCGTGGCCACAGGTTGGCACACAGGTGTGTGCGTGTGCGAGGTGTGCTGGAGTCGAACCTTCTCTGTGAGGCACGGCTGATGCAGTGATGAAGCTCCACCTGGTGGCCGACACGGTTCCTCGAGGGACCACGTTCTGCCAGAAGGTTCCTTACAAGGAGAAGCAGCAGCTGTCAGAGTCACATGGTACTGCAGACAAAACACTGGACACTGCACTGCGCTGCCTCTATGCTGCTGACCTATGAGGCTGCCCCTGGCCAGGTGCAGCTGGTTCCGGCCCGAGGCCACCCAGACTCCAGTGCAGTTGGAGCTGACCAGGCTGGGCTGGCACTGGGAGTGCTGGGACAGGAAGGCCACCACCCGCTCAACCGGCCCCCTGCTGGCCGAGGCCACGCTCTGCGTCGCCTGCAGCAGCGTCTGGAACAGGCTGCCCTGGTCGAACACCACGTAGTCCGAGATACTGATCTGAAGAGAGAGAGAGAGAGAGAGAGAGAGAGAGAGAGAGAGAGAGAGAGAGAGAGAGAGAGAGAGAGAGAGAGAGAGAGAGAGAGAGAGAGAGTGAGCCCACTGGCAGTGAGACCCCGCCCCTCACTCGCACTCCGCCCACCTGCCACCAGTGGTCGTCGTCCCCCTGCGGTCGAGAGGGGCGCACCCCCGTCCTGAACCACAGACCACCACTGGAATCCAGTGCCCAGGACGTCCCGCCATCAGCCAGGGCCACACACATCAGCTCCAGACCCTGGGCCTCACTGGAGACACACACACACACACACACGGCAGTGAATTTCATACACAAGGCAACTCTGTGAGCTTTGCATGATTAAAAGTTCAACATTTTGAAAATCATTTTGAAACAGAAGCCAGTGGAGCTCCAGTGAGCAGTGGCTGTCAAGATGGTTTCTCCTGGTTGACTTGCTTCCACCTCCAGTTTTAGGTTTGGTGCAACTCCAGCGGTGATGGCAGCTGCAGCTGTTTCAGTGCTCTCCTGACACCCTGACAGTGGTCTAGTCTACAGTGGTGCAGTGGTGCAGTGGTGCAGTGCAGTGCAGTGCAGGCTCCCTGCTGACCTGACGGTGTCGTACTTCCAGCCCTCGCCCTCGCTGCAGAAGCTGGTGACCCCCTCCCGGTAGAACAGAGCCTTGTGTTCGCTGAGCGCCCAGACCACGCCCCCTCGCACGCACACCTGGCCAAACACACAGGGGCAGTCCACCTTGACGGAGCGGGCGCACGGCCGCTCCACGCTCAGACCTGAGGAGACACACACACACACACACACACACACACAGGCAATCAGAGAAAAGGAAGCAACTGGGCCCCCAGAGCAGCAGGGGGCGCCAGTGGCCAGGGAAGAAACCTGGAGCAGATGCAGACTCCAGGGGGCGCTCTATGAGAGTGGCAGGCAGGCCAGAGTGTTGCAGGGTTGCAGCTCTCACAGTAAACAGTCGGTGCAGATACATAAGAATTACAACGTGTGTGGATGTTTAGTATCACATCAGAACATTCTGGAATCTAGAGGCCCAGATGTTGAGTGGTGGGGGGTGGTACTGCGGGCCAGAGTTTGACCCCTGTGCTCTCCTGGCGGCCACACTCACAGTGCAGTGGTGTGATGGGGGTCAGTGGGAGTGGTGGGACCGGACGAGGTTACCTGTCTGCAGGTAGAGGTCGCCGTTGGTTCTGATGATCCAGGCCGAGTCGTCGCTCAGAGCCACGTAGCTGCTCTGCTCCACCGCCTTGTACCAGTGGCGCCTGCCCTTCACCGACACCTTGGCACACGCAAACGCCGTCATGGTCTTCTGCTCCACCTTCCACAGCAGGTTACCTGGTGGTGGTTAGCCGCCGTTAGCCGTTAGCCGTTAGCAACCAGCTGACGCCGCTGCGTGTGCGTCCACATGCCTGAAGCCAGGGGTCTCTCTCCCTCTCTCCCTCTCTCTCTCTCTCCTTCTATATAATGAAGTGAGCTCACCTGAAGGTGACAGCGCCACTTGGTGGACGTTGTCCTCAAAGCGCTGCCAAGTGAGTCCTGTCTCAGGCAGAGTGCTGCAGAACAGGCCTCCTTTGAAGTCCAGACACCAGATGTGTCTGTGAGAGGGAGAGAGAGAGAGAGAGAGAGACAACAAGCAGCAGTGAGACAGCTGATGGTCCAGCTGGTGGTCCAGCTGATGGTCCAGCTGGTGGTCCAGCTGGTGGTCCAGCTGGTGGTCCAGCTGAGGGCTGAGTGCTCACCTGTCTGTCACCTGAAGACTCAGAATTCCACAGCCGGGTCCTGAGTATCCCATCCAGCTCTCTGACAGCTGCGGCAACACAACACAACTCTGACTGTCCAACTGTGCAATACACACTACAGTGTTTGTGTGCGTACAAACTGCTGCGAGATGCACAATGCTTGTGTGTGGCTGGTGTGGAGAAGGTCTCACCTGGTCAGCTTTGTGTGAGTCCGCCTCCTGGTCCAGCTGTCGCTCTGTCATCGTCTTGTCTGCTTGATGAGTCAAGTCCTCTCCACCGCCAGCAGGGGGAGCAGTGAGGCAGTAGATGTCTCCCTCCTCATCACTGGAAACCACGCTTGCTTCTCTCTCCAGTGTGGATATGGTGGAGTAAAACATGTGGTCATCCGGGCCAACAGGGGGCGCCGGCCCATTGGGCTGATTGTCAACACAGAGGAAACACAAAGGTTGAGGCATTTTGGCTCAAGTTCTCTCAAACAGACACCAGGAGGAGAAGCTTCCCACCTCCTCCTCCTCCTCCTCCTCCTCCTCCTCTGGTCCAATCAGAGGGCTCAGAAACTCGTCCTCTGGGTCCTGGAAGAGCTGTGTCTCCTGTCCATCTTCATCATCATCATCCTCGCCTCTGTGCATGTAGGCAAAATTGCACTCCAGCAGCAGGTCCACGTTGGGGGTCAAGGGGACCGGATCTGAGTCGGACCCGCTGGGACCCCGAGCCGGTCCGAGGTCGGCTGGGTCCCCCTGCAGGGGCAGAGACCCTGGGGGCAGGACGGAGCTGGAGAGGAAGAGCAGCGGGGGGGCCAGAGAGGGGTAGCGGAGCAGCAGCAGATGGATGGAGTGTTTTAGTGTTTTAGTGTCAATTGAAAATGAACAAAAGCATTACAAAAAAATCTGTGTCTTTGAAGTCCCAACGTGTTTAGCTCTAAGAACCATCTAGAACCATCTAGAACCATCCAGAACCATCCTGGACCACCCTGGACCATCCTGGACCACCCTGGACCATCCTGGACCATCTAGAACCATCCAGAACCATCCTGGACCACCCTGGACCACCCTGGACCACCCTGGACCACCCTGGACCACCACGCTGTTGAGCTCTTTATTGAAATACAGCTGTTTGATGACTGGCTGACTATTAATATCATTTCTTCAAGGTCGTAGGGCCGGATTAAAAAGCTTCACGGGCCGCATGTGGCCCACGGGCCGTAGTTTGCCCATGCTGGGTTAGTGGGACACTAGGTGGCGCTGTGCTCTGACTTCATCTCGTCATAAAGACAGAGAAACGAGAGCTAGTTGCTCAGCTACTGACCCCTGAGTCTTTGGCTGCACGTCCTGGTCCTGGTCCCGGTCCTGGCCCTGGTCTTGGTCTGGGGAGTCCAGGTTGTGCAGGTCGAGACAGACGAGTGATGCTCGGTCACTCAGAGGAGTTCCACTCCCTCCGTCACTGCAGCTGCCGTCTTGGACTACAAACATGGAGTCTGAGCAGCTGCTCTCTGACAGGAAGCTGCTGCCGCTGTCTGTGGGACACAACAACCATCAGCCAGCCAGCCAGGTAGCCAGCCAGCCTGTCTGACTGTCTGTCTGTCAACCTGTCTATCCAACTGTCTGTCTGACTGACTACTTGCCTCGTCGACTCCTCCTCTTCTTCTTTTTCACCCTCACAGCTTTCACCACCAGCTCCTGCTGCATCTCCCCGTGACACAAGGGGGCACTGTAGCGCACTGAGCTCTGCTCATGAGAGGAGGGGCTGGAGGTGGCGTTTCCATGGACACCGTCCCAGGAAGTGACGGAGCTGCTGCGGCTCCGCGAGCCAGAGAGGATGGACGTCTGCTCCATCACCTGGACACCCTGAGAGAAGGATCAGTGGATCAGTGAGTCACCAGATCACCAGGTCACCAGATCACCAGATCACCAGGTCACCAGATCACCAGGTCACCAGTTCACCAGATCACCAGATCACCAGGTCACCACTCACCTCCTCCTCCTCGTCTTCTCCTCCGCCACCCTCACTGCTCCTCTTCCAAGCTCCTCCCCCATCCTCTTTAGTCCCGCCTTCCACGATGATGGCCATGGTTCTGATTGGCTGAGCCGTTTCCACTGAGCCCACTGGCGGGAGGAAAGTGGGCGTGGCCAGGCGCACAGAGAGCTGAGACACTGCAGAGAGAGAGGCAGAGGGAGGGAGTGTCCAGGTTGGTTTGAGTGTAACTGCTCAGCAGTGCAGGAGGAGGCCAGCAGGGGGAGGCAGCGCGCTCACAGTCGGAGGTCAGCCCCTCGGGACTGTCGGACAGCCGGATGACGTCTCGGTCTCCCTTCAGGACGAAGATCTCGTTGTCGCAGCAGGACACCGACACGATGTCTCCACAGCTCTCCAGGGCTCCCACCAACACCTGCAGGAAGGACAACAACAGTCGCACAACTCTAACCAGACACCCGAGGAGGACCGTCTGCGAGCGCCGATGGTTCTGTCCAACCTCGTTGACCCAGTCCAGGACGTAGACGCTGTACTCGTTCCAACTGACCAACCAGCCGTCTCGCAGGAAGCAGCTGAGCAGCCCCAGCTGGGCCTCCGGGGGGCGGTACCCTCCCACCGGCCCCGCCCGAGGAAACACCTCCAGCTGAGGCACCTGGGAGAGGGACACACAGTGGTTCAGCCACCAGGGGGCGCCGAGTGTGGAAAGGCAGCTATAGAGAACTGGTTCATACACTATTGCGAGGGATACGTGTGGAAAACCTCTTGAGAGCGTCAACACCTTTTAGCCACGTTTGAGAAGTTTTTCCAAGTTCAGCTGTTTGTTATTGTACAGATGTTCTCGTTTATTATCGAACTCATTATAGTTTTCTGTTGCCATATTTCGGTTTTGTGCAATTCTAGAGGTCATGGAAACGCAGCTATAGACAACATGAGAAACAGTTCTTCTCCTCTTCCTCCTCTTCCTCTACCTGCTGGCTGAAGAGCGTCTTCAGCAGCCTGGTCTGGTCCACGTGGCCCCTGACGTCGGCCCTCCACAGTCTGAGTCCGGGCCGAGCCGCCAGAACCTGCAGGTCGCTCTGCTTGCACAGCGCCGGCAGGAAGCAGGCGCCAAACCTCCCGCTGCTGCCACCCACAGACCACAGAGAGTTACTGCAGAGGACTGGACTGGACCACACACACACACACACACACACACACACACACACACACACACACACACACACACACACACAGCGGCAGGTCTGATGGAGCCACTGGGCTCCTGACTGAACTCTGCTGCCCCCTGCTGGAGGGAAGGTCATGTGACTTCAAGAGGAGGTTCCTGTGTCCTCACACTGACTGATGGACTGTCTGGTTGACTGACTGACTGACTGGCTGACCGGTTGAGTGACTGACTGGCTGGTTGACTGACTGACTGACTGACTGACTGACTGACCAACTGGTTTTACCTCTTGCGAGGTTTGCTGCCCAGCTGTTGAACTTCCTGCTTCTGGGTGCAGTAGAGCAGCGCCCTCTGCTGGGTGGACACCAGCAGCACCTGGTGGCTGTAGTCCATCTGAACCACACCTGAGGCCTCCTCCAGCAGCACCACCGGCCTGCACACACCCTGCCAGCACACACACACACACACACACACACACACACACACACAATGTGAGAGGTGATTTGCAGCAGCAGAAGGATCTCAGCAGGGGGAACCAGCACGAGGTCCTGACCTGGTCCAGGTCCAGCGAGGAGAAGACCACCCGTCCCTTGTCGTCTCCAGAGAAGAGCTTCATCCCGTTGGTGCTCCACGCCAGAGACGTGACGGAGCCTCGGTGGAGGCAGAGCACGTCGAAGCGTCGCAGCTGCACCAGAGAGAGGGAGGGGTGGGGGGGGTGGATGGGGAGAGGGAGCCAACAAGGTCACCTGACCAGGACGATGATGACGAGGGCGATGAGGCTGATGACATCACTGCACTCTGACCTCACCTGCTTGTTGCGACCAGGAAGTGGAGACACCAGCTGGAAGATGGCCACTCGGCCCGACGCCGTCCCCACCGCCACCAGGTCATCGAAGCAGCTGAGCAGCTTCACCGCCGTGATGGCATCACTCTTCCCCTGCTCACACACACACACACACACACACACACACACACACACACACACACACTCTTATGCTTCTGCCACTGACTGATGGTTAGAGCGCCCTCTGCTGCACCACAGGCAGAACTCATCAAACAAAAAGTTCACTTTGTAAGAAGGTAGAAAAGACGAGCTGAAGCCCAGCTGAGGCCCGCAGAGCAGACACCACAGAAGAAGAAGAAGCAGAAGAAGGAGGAGAAGAAGTGCTGACCTCCAGGCTGTACTTGTTCATGTGTGCCAGGCGGCGGCAGTAGAGGTACAGCATGCCGATGCTGCTGCCCACTGCCAAGAAGTCGGAGCTGCTGTCCAACGCCGTCAGGTAGATGAGGACGGACCTGAAGCCTCGCTGCACCTGCAGGAGAACCGGGCCAAGGCCTGGTGGGTGAGATACGCAGCCATACGCCGTAGAACCACTAAAAAAGGTCCCAAATTACCATAAAACCCCTAAAAAATGTGAAAAGATTTGTATCAGTCTGTTCTTTACGTTCAAACTTCCTGTTTAAGAATGTGATTAAAATAATTTTATGTTCGGATGTGTTTGAGAGTATCAGCCGCTACTTTAGTTGCTGTGTTTGCACCACTTTTTGCACCTAATTGCTGAAACTTTCAGTGTTAATTATTCATTCATTTTCTTCCTTTCTGAAACAAATTTGTCTTGTGGCTGCTGTTGGTCAGTTCAATAAAGTTCAGCTGTAAATGAATGTTATATATCTCAATACATCATCGCTCTTTCACGATGTCACTTCTATGCGGATGCTGGATACTGAATGCATCACTGAGCCTGATGGTGGCGCTGGTTTAGTGTTGTTTTGAAGCAGCTGCTTAGGAGGGAAATAATCAGAGTAGAACCAAGAGACCAGGGGGGTCACAGTGGGTTCTGCAGTGGGCCAGAGGTGGGTAGCGGAGCAGCAGCAGATGGATGCAGTGTTCTGGTGAGCCACCTCATAGGAGGAAACAATCTATCCTGGGACATTATGGAGAAAACATGTTGCTGGAATGTCAGTGGAAAATGACATCTCATACTGATGCTATTTAAAAGTATTTTAGTTGTGTTATTCTTCAGGATATCATCCTCATCATCATCCTCATCATCATCATCATCATCATCATCATCATCATCATCGCTGTGGCAGAAAACGGCAGAACGCAGGGAAACTAGAACATTAATGCTGCACTAGAATGGACCGGGCTAGACGCTGGGGTGAGGGTGTGGTGGAGCAGGTGGTGCACCTTGGCTGGGATGGCGTTGAGCAGGTAGTGCAGCGGGCAGAACTCTCGGAGGACGGGTGGCTGGGCGGCGGCCATCTTGGCGGCTGGCGGCGCCGCCACTGGACAGACGGGGGAAAACACGGCTGGAAAGACCAATCAGCTCCGGTCCTTCAGCAGAAGGACTCCATCACAACACTGGTCCTGGTGGGGGGCAGGCAGGCAGGCAGGCAGGCACACACACACACACACACACACACACACACACACACACACACACACACACACACACACACACACACACAGTCAGCTGACACTACCCAACACCTCTGCTCACCTGCTCTTATTGCTGTGGGGCGTGGTGGCCTCACTTCCGGCCATTACTTGGCCGTCTATGTAAACACACACACACACACACACACACACACACACACAATGGAGATGCTGTGTCACGTCGCTGTGACGGTTCACATTCTCTCTCACACGGCGATCTTCATACGGTCGCAACCTAACGGATGTCACGTGACATCAATAGATATTTTAGAGCGGCCGTGTGGTTGCCAGTTCGAGTCTTGCCCGGCTCCTCCGTCACAAAGGGCCAGCTAACAAACACACAGCCGTCAATCAACAACTATTTCCTTCCTTGCAGAGCAGACGCCGAATGACAAGAAACAGCTGAGCGACGTGACGCAGACCGACACCTGCGTGCGTGCGTGTGTGTGTGTGTGTGAGAGAGAGACACCGGAAACACAGACAATTACCCTTATTCCAGGCAGCTTTCTGTGACGCTGCGTCCGCATGACGTGACGGTGCGGCGAGGTCCGCGAAGCATCAGGCACCACCACCACCACAACAACAACACAATAACAACAGCAACAACAACACGGCGGCGGCGTCCTGTTTGGGGCTACGGCTAACTAGCATCAGTAGCTGGCGCTAACAACACGGAGTGTCAGCGGATCGTCGTGACGTCACCACTGACCGTGCGGCAGAAGAATAATCCCCGGATGTCCGAGCAGATGTTGAACTCGGAGCGACATTAAAGAGCCGGAGCGGGGACATGACATCGCCCGCTGCCCTGACAGTGACATCCGCCACCGGAGGGGGGCACTGTCCGTCAGCAGCAGTGATGGGTGGTTCGAGAATGAACAGGCTCTAAGAGCCGACTCTCTGAAGTGAACTGAGAGAGCCGGCTCCTGAATGAGAGCCGAGTTTTAATATTATTCGGGGAGCCGCTTGGGAGCCAAAAGAGACACCGACTCTTTTTAGTGAGCCGAGCCAAAAGAACCGGTTCTCTGAAAAGAACCGGAATTTCAATAACTAGTCAGCAGAGGGCGCCATGTTCTGACGGAACGCGCCATGAACCTTCACTTGAAAAAAAAAAAAAAGGAACAAAGGAAAGAAAGAAAGAAAAAACTCATAATACCACACGCACCACTGTCAGGGTTGGAGCTTCGGTCTCCGTAAGTTATTTAATATTTTGTTGTCATGAAGAAGATTTTAAATGAATGGCCGGAAGCGGAAGGACAGCGCTGCGGCGGCAAAACCCGGCAGTGGATCGGTCGGTCCTCGCTTTTAAACCAACATTCGTCAGATTTCTAACGGTACAAAACGACTCAACTGTGAAAGAGTTCAAACGACGATCGAAGGGTCGACGTAAAAGTGACAAAAGTTAAGATAAACTTTTTTTTGTGGCATTGATGGTGGTTATTGCTGTTGGCCAGAAACAGTTTTTTAATCTGTTTGTTCTTGATTATATTGGTCCTGTATCGTCTGCCCGACGGTAAGACTTGACACATGGGAGTGTCCTGACTCCAGGGTGAGAAGTGTCTTCCATAATGTTGTGCTTGTGCGTTCTTTGACACAGCCAGCACTGTGCAGGTCGTCCAGTGAGTGGAGGAGGCAGCCAATCATTTTTTGGGCTGTGTTGATGACCCTCTGGACCACCTTCTGGTGAACCACACACACAGACAATATGTTAGTATGGATTCTATTGGATTCTATTTGACGTGATTTGCTATTCCGACAAAATAAAAAAAGAAGATGCCACTGGACTTATGGAGACAATATGTTTTAAAACTCATTTTATTACCTTATGTTGTTGCCTCTCACACATGCACTTTATATGTTTGTCTGCTGTTATCATTTATGATGTCTGATGTCTTAGGGATTAATAAAGTATCTATCTATCTATCTATCTATCTATCTATCTATCCAATCTCCATAATTATGCAAATTTCCCCAGTTTGGAATTAACAGGTACTACAATTAAACACACGTCAACACGCGAATCCGTTCCGCTGTGAGATCCGCTCCGGAGACTCTGAACTCCCGCTCGCGCCGAAGGCTAAGCTAGGCTACCGCCAATCGCCCCCAACAATCCGCTCCCTGCGCCCGTTGGCCTCCCCCAGTCTCCCCGTCGATGTTGCCCATCGTCAGTGCGGAGCTTCTTCAACCTCGACGCTTGTGGATTGTACAAGCAACGGTTCCTCGGTCGACGCTGCTCGACCGTCGGCCTGATTCCACTCCCCGCCGACTGGCGCCCATTCTAAGCTAAGCTAACAGCTAGCCGTTAGCCGTTAGCCGAAGCCAAAATGGCGGACAAGGAGGATGACAGTCTGAGCAGAACAATAACAGTCGCAGAGCCTCCGGAGCCCGCCGACGCTGCGTGCAAACAGCCCGTCGAAGATGCTCCGGCAGCGGCTCCGGAGCAGAGCTGCAAGCCGGCGGAAGGCTTAGTAGTGGCGGCCGCGGCAGAGGCGCTCCAGCCCGGGGAGAGCGCTCCTGCTCCGGCTGCGGCTACGGCGGAGGCTCCGGCGGCGTCCGGAGCTCAGCTGGCCGAGTTGTTCCAAAGCGGCCCCGAGGAGCAGAGCATCGTGGTAGGCGCCGACTTCGCCGACCTGGGCAACACCACCATCATCTACGTGCAGCCGGACGGCAGCCTGGTGGAGGGATCCGGGCTGACGGCGGAGGAGCAGCAGGCTCTGCTGGAGCAGCTCAGCAAGCAGCAGATCGTCCAGGTGTCCGACACCGAGGCCGCCCAGCTGCTGCAGCAGCACAGCCCGCTGGTCAAACCCGCTGCTGTGCAAAACACGGCCCTGGACCCCAGTCAGCTGCAGCAGGTCATCAACCAGGTCGCCAAGTCCCAGCAGCAGGTCCAGCAGCTGGTCCAGGCGGCCCCTCAGGCTCCGAAGCAGCCCCTCCAGGTCCCCCAGCAGAAAGCGGCCCAGGCTCCTCAGCAGAACCTGAAGGCCAGCGGCCAGAACAACGCGTCTCTGCAGCTGAAGAACGTCGCCCAGCAGTTCACCCTGCAGACCGGCACCTCGCTGCAGCTCCTGCAGAAGAAGGTGAGTTGTGACGGACCGGAACCAGCTCACCAGCTCGTGGTTCTGCTTCTGCACTGTGGGTAGAAGGAAAAGGTCCATGATGCTGGAGGGAGAATTGGGTTCCTCTGGGAACTTCTTGCTTGAGCTGGCCTTGGAGTCCAGAACCAGGCACCAAGTTGTGGTTGAGTGGGTTTTATCTCCTGCTTGTAGTTGTAACTTCTGGTCCAGTCTGGACTCTGTGTGGCACTGATGCTGCACGTTGTGTTGTTGTCCAGGTAAAGTGTTGCATGTTCTCAGTGCTCACGCCATCATTAGCTGCTCGTGATTTTCTCATGATAAAATAAAATACATTCAAGAAGATTAAAACTTGATGAAAAGAGAAAACGCTCATCAAAAATTGTGCCTTTTCTGCTCTGATCACATCACCCTCCCAGACCGAGCCCGTCAGAATCCAGATCCAGGTCCCGCAGAAGCAGGAAGTCAAGCTTAGCCCCGCCCCCCAGCAGAAGAGCCTGGCCGTCGTCCACCCGCAAGTGAAGCTGTCGACCAATGGCAGCCTGGGCGGCGCCCAGATCATCCACCTGCAGCCGGTGGTCAGCCAGCAGGGCCAGCAGTTCTTCCTGCAGCAGCGGCCCGGCGACCCCCCCATCCAGCTTCTGCTGCAGGGCCCCGCCCCCCTGGTGGGAAGCCCCGCCCCCGTGGTGGGCTCGCTGCTGCCAGTGGTGCACAAAGCGGTGAGCACCGCCTCCAGCCCGGCTCCCAGGCCGGCGGCCCCTCCAATCAGAGTGCAGAGCCCCTCGGCCGTCAAGGCCACGCCCCCTCCCGTCGTCAAGACCCCGCCCACGGCCCCCACCGTCAAGACCGTCAGCGTCCCACTGGTCAAGGCTGCCGCCAATGGCACCACAGCGACGGCGGCGGCGGCTCCCACCACTGCAGTCACGACCAAGGCGTCTGCAGTCGCCACCAAGGTGGAGGGTGCCACGCCCCCTGCCCCGCCCACGGCTAAAGCCACCACCACCACGGCTGTGAAGAGCAGGGAGAAGAAGGCGACCAAGAGGGCGAGGAGGGTGGCCAAGGTCCAGACCCGGTCGGGCCGCGTGTCCCGGCCCCCCAAACACAAGGCCAAGGACTACAAGTTCATCAAGACCGAGGACCTGGCCGACAGCCACCAGTCCGACTCCGACGACTACTCCGACATGAGCGTGGAGGAGGAGGAGGGCGGTGCCCGCAAGGATGGCTCAGCCCCCGGCTCCGCCCCCTCGCTCACCTACAGCCACAAGTCGCGCTCCCACCGCTGCCACACCTGCGACAAGGCCTACATCGGCCCCGGGGGCCTCAACCGCCACTACAAGCTCAACCCCGCCCACGGCAAGGCCGAGCCAACCGCAGCCTCCCCGGAGACGTCACATGACCCCGCCAAGGAGGTCAGCCAATCGCAGACGAGCACAGAGGGAGGGGGCAAGAAGGTGGTGCAGCAGCAGCAGCAGCAGCAGCAGCAGGAGGAGGAGAAGGAGGAGAAGGAGGAGGAGGAGGAGGAGAAACCTTCAGCCTCCACCCTCAGCAAGGTAGGCAAGCTGAAGCTCCGCCCACCTCACTCTGATTGGTCCTTGATGTTCACTCAGTGTAGCTCCACCTAGCTCTCTCTGATTGGTCCTTGGCTGTGTGCAGGAGGGGGGTCCAGCAGCGGCGGTAGGGCTGAGGGGTCTCCACCAGCGGGGCCCCGGCCGGCCCAGGGGGCGGGGACGAGGACGAGGGCGCGGCCGTGGGCGGGGCCGAGCACCAGGACCGCCTCCAAAGGTGAGTGTTGACACATGGAGTGTTGATGATCGCCTGAACCTGCTGTCACCTGATTGGTCGCCCCTCCCCCCCAGGTGACGGTGAGCCTGGTGGGGCGGCGAGGACGGCGAGGGAGACCCCCCAAGACGGCCACGCCAGCACTGACGGCAGAGAGGAGGAGAGAGCGCCTCCAGGAGGTGAGAGCAGCTCACTGCGGCCGTCGATGGTGTTGTGCTGTGTTGTGTTGACTGTGAGTGTTGTGGTGTCCAGCTGGTGGCGCAGTGCGACGACGAGGACCTGATGGACATCGTCCTGCCCAGACTGACCAGACTGCTGAGTGTGTGGGAGCTGCTGCTGGCCAAGGTACACACACACACACACACACACACACACGGATGTTTTCCAGGTGTGTGTGTTTGACTGCAGTAGTCCACAGGAAAATAAAGCTGTTTAAAATCACATTGGTTGACATTCACAGTGCCAACGTCCAATCATTCTGCCTCTCTGGTCAGAACTGTGATGATGACAGGAAGTTGAATCAGTGCTTTCCTTGCCCCGCCCCCCCAGGTGGAGTGCGACGCTCCGACTCGGTCCCGCTTCCCAGACATCTACCGGGAGTTCGAGTCGCTGCAGGGCCGAGTGCGCCAGGCGGCCCAGGACTACATCGTGGGCCCCCAGGTGGGGCCGCTGCCCCTGGAGGTCCGCAACATCGAGGTGAGACCTGGTCCTGGTTCTGGTTCTGGGTGGAGGCAACGAGCTGAGCCGGGCCGTAGTGCGCCGGTGGCCCGAGACAGGTTGCCAGTTGTGAACCTGCCTGCTTGTGTTCCAGGTTGCCAGGTCTCTGGGGATCCTCGATGAGGTCAACAAGATGAAGGTCCTTCCTGGAGCTTCGCCCAACACCAGTCTGACCAACAAGAACGTCCGATACATGGAGGTGGGAGGCGGTCTTGCTGAGGGGGCGGGGCTCGTTTGTCCCGTTGTCAGTTTGTAACTGAAGTCTGTTTGTCTCCAGAACTCCAAGATGCTGCCACCATCCAAGAGGTTCAAGATGGAGAACAGCGTCCCGGTCCACCAGAACGGCATCGAGGCCACGAGGACTGGTAGGAGGACCGGCACAGACCTGGACCAGAACCAGACACAGGAACCAGACCAGGACCCAGACCTGGACCAGACCCAGACACAGGAACCAGACCCAGACCCAGACCCAGACCCAGACCCAGACCTGGACCTAGACCAGACACAGGAACCAGACCCAGACCCAGACCCAGAGCCAGAGCCTCTCTCTCAGCTGTGTGTTTGTGTCCAGGTGAGACGGTGGCCTCCTCGGGGCCTCCACTGCCTCCTGAGGCCCCAGTGACTCCTGGGAGTTCCAGCCTGCCGACCACCACCGCTGACTCTGCCCCCAGGTAGTCCCGCCCCCTTCCTGGTCACGTGGGTGTCGACACCTGATCACCTGATCACCAGGTCCATGTTGTGTGTTTCTCTCCTCACTGTGATGCTTCCTCAGCGCTGAGGCTCCTTCCCCAGCCACGCCCATGGAGGTCCAGGATGCAGCCCCGGCCCCGGCCCCGGTCCAGGTCCAAGCCAGCCAGGACCCAGTCCCAGTCCCAGTCCACAGTCCGGTCTCGGCCCAGCAGCTGGACTCCAGTCCCAAGGACGGCAGCGACAACTCCAGCGCCACACCAGCCCCAGACTCCGCCCCTGACTCCGCCCCCACTGCGGCCCCTGACTCTGCCCCCACCGCGGCCCCTGACTCCGCCCCCACCGCCGCTCCCGGCCCCCTCCAGCAGGGGGAGTCCTCCCGGGCCAGCGAGGGCTGTGAGCAGAAGGAGCTGGAGGAGGGCCAGGAGATCTACATCCAGACGGAGGGTCTGACAGTCCAGATGGCAGAACCGGGTCTGGACCGGATCGTCATCGTCAATGGGCCTGACGGGACCACCATGCACATCCAGACCCCCGAGGGGGTCCCGCTGGAGGCCGTCCAGGCCCTGCTGGGCATCGAGACTGCCGACGAGGCCAAGGCCCCTCAGTGAGGCGGAACCGGTCCGGTCCGGTCCGACACCCCAAACACTCAGCTGTCAGTCTAGCTGATGGGGGCGGAGCTTCAACACACCTGTCAGTGTAAACACCTAAGTATTGCTTGTGCTTTTCCTGCCCTGAAAGTGACTGTGTGTGGCCAGCAGGAAGTGGGCGGAGCCTGTACATTGTGTCTCCAGCAGGGCTGCGATTGGTTGCTTCAGTCTCTGATGTCACGGCTGGATTTTAAGACCCATGATGACATTTGTAAACTTGGTTTCAGTGTTTCCATATTTGGACTTGTTGTTCGTTTAAAAGCTAGAAAACAGATTAGTTGGATGTTTATATGTAGATAAATATGAAAAGTTACACTATTTTATTACTTTTTATAAAACTTCACAGCGAAATGTTTCCAGCCGAGAATCTGGACTTTTGACTTGATGGGAAACATTTGAAGGAATCGTAATTGCTTTGTCATGTTTAAAGAAAAATGGGCTGAATGAATAAAAAACATTTCCTGTTTCTGAAATCGACCTCGTTCCGCCGCCCCTGTCAATCACAACACAACCCACCAATCACAGGTCTTCCCCTCAAGTCTGCTGAGACCTGTGGGTTGGGCTCCGCAGGGGGTGGAGTCCAGTGGGCGGGGCCTGGTCTTCAGCGGAGGGGGTGGGTACCAAAGAGGATGAGGGCCACAAGAAGGAGATTTTCATTATATATATTATATTAAGTTTTCATTTCGACTTTATTCACAAAATGTCGTCTTTTTTTCTCAAAATTTTGTGGATAAAGTCGAAATGAAAACTTAAATAAAATCTCGTCTTGTGGCACTAATCTTCTTTCATAGGTGGGACATAGAAAACAGGAGCAAATATTTTATCCACAGGAACCATTTCAGACGTTGCACCGGTGTGACGTGAGGAGACCAACTCAGCCGAGTCTCTGGTGCTTCAGCCGTGCAACAGACGCACCTCCGTCCAGCAGCTCCACTGCGCCTCCTACCTGTCACCTAGAGAAACACGGGAAAGTTCAGTTGCAACAAGACACAGCAATGCAAACCCACACGATGTCAGGACTCTGCAGTTGTTAGCAAAACTAACTTTTAAAGAAATATATATGATTTTGTACACTATACACAGTATGCCAAGTAGATGTGGTTGTTTTGAATAAAATACAGATACAAAATAATAGATACTGTCAAGGAAAGTCGGGGTTCCTGGAGAACATTCATCATAATTCAGGCTTCAGTTGTAACATTGTTGTGATTCTTTCCAAAGCAGATATACTGTATCTAGTAGATATACTGCAAATATAAACTGAACATTTTTAGCTGAACGCTGCTTCTTGTTTGTTTTGCAAACTTTTGTTTCAATCTTCAATCTTGTGTCTGTGTTTGTTGCTGTTTCCGGGGGGGACTGAGTGTATTTAACTGCAAAAGATAAGATTATTTATTGTAAAATTAAACCTTATCATTATCACAATCATCATTCCGTTGGGCTTCACAACGCGGAGTTTGCGTGACTAACAGTCGTCCAGTTTATAAACCAGGCCCTCGCTCTCCCGCAGGGGTTCGATGATGTCTGTTCAAACTCGGATTCCGTAGATTGTAGAAATGACGTCACCGTCAAATGGGCGGAGTTAGCCTCGTCGACGTTTCCAAACAAAACTCACTCTTCCGCTCGCACTCCAGTGTCACAGTCCAAGGTAAGACACGGACCACCGGAAGCTTTGCAGTGAGGCTGGGAAGCAGGAAGTCCAGGGCAAGCAAGCTGCAGTGAAAGCAGTGTGAAGTCAAACTGCGCTAAACTCAACTCAGCTGCCCTCCAAACTGGGCTGCCTGTGCACAGATCAGCCGCTGCGTGACTCGAGGTCCCGACAGATACATATCATATACAGATTATATATATCTGAGTTTTTGACTTGTCTCGTGTTTCACCCTCGCAACGTTTTGTCAATTCCGGATTACAATAATCTCAAATAATCTTTGCTTGACAAACAAAACAAAAACCAAACTGCGAGCCTTTTCTTCTTACATTGCAGCGTGAGGATATAATACGATACAATACTGCAAGATTTGATATTGAACCGAAACCAAGTAAGTACCAGTATTCTCGATACTGACGTGAAACCAAATCTGTCAACTAAGGTGGATGTATCATCAAACTGCAGAACTTTCCCCCATAACACTCCAGTGTCTTGTGACGCACTTGAAGTTTAACTGTAGAGGCGGTTTTATTTAGCATTGCCATGTTATTATTATTATTATTATTATTACTATTATTATTATTATTATTATTATTATTATTATTATTATTATTATTATTATTATTATTATTATTATTTACATTATTATGGACTGGACCTCTTGTCTCCGGGTGTGTGTAGAGAAAACACCCCTGCTGCTGCTGCTGCTGCTGCTGCTGCTGCTGCTGCTGCTGCTGCTGCTGCTGCTGCTGCTGTGCTGGTCAAGGTCAGAGTGGAAGTGCTTCCAACTGAAGGCTCTTGACGGGATGATAGAACACTGCCATTATTTGACCCACAGGGGTTGTGTAGATCTATCAGCCAGACCTTCAGAGAAGTTTCATCATTGTGTCAAGTCCATCCACTGTAAGGAAAAACTAGTGACTCACTGCCACCTCTTCCTAAACTGAAGATTTGAACACCTCCCCTTGATCAACTGGACATCACTGCAAAATGTAAAATTGATAATAATGATAATTATATATATATATAACTAAATCTCTTTAAAATGATTAGTAAAGAGCTTTATCATGAGAACTTTGTTGTTCACCCTGCGACTCACTCTGGCTACTTCTTATCTGCTCCCGGTTTCTTCCCCCCACAGGGGAGTTTTTCCTGCCACTGTCGCCCCCTGCTGCTCTGGAGGGTTTCAGTTGGTTTTCTTTTGATTGTACAAAGAAGCTTTGAGGCGCCGTTGGTTGTGATTTATCAACAAGCCTAGCAAATAAAAGTTGATTGATTGCTTGATTGATGGATTGATGAAGTCAATTCTTGTGTTAACAGAGGCGTAATGAGTGCTCTGACTACTGCCGGGCGTGTGATGCGATCTGTCAGGACATTCTGTAACGCTGCCAGCGGCTCAGGTAATCTCACTGTTGATTGTACGTAGAAGCCCTCAGCCGAACTCATCATTGTGTTGTTGCAGTGTGTAATAATACCGCTGGTAACCACACAGACATGCTACCAAGTAAAAGTGGAGGCTGTATTGCTGATTCTTACTGATAATGGTGCAATATTTCCATTGTTGAGAAAAGAGAATAAAAAGCTGTTTCAAATTTTGGCTTCACAATTAAATCACTTGTTAACTTTCTGTTTTATTTCCCATGACAACTGAACTATACATATGTGTGCATACATATATACAGTACATATAGATATATATTGATATAGAATGTTTATGTTACTGTGGTTTCACACGAGTCCAGCTGTTGCTATTGACTATTATCAATTACCATTATCTATTATCTATCTATTGCATAGATAGATAATAGATAGATAATAGATAGATAGATAGATAGATAGATACTCTATTTGTCCCCAGGGAAATTCAATTTCTCTGCTGCAGCTTTCCTGGTGCCGAAAACAAGCGCACCTCTTCCAAGATGACCTGTCACCTGCACAGCAGTTGTTCATAAACTGATCATCTGGGGGCGGGGCTTTGCCACTACTGTGGAATGTTTGTCTTGTGTTTGTGTGTGAAAAGGTCTCTGTTGGAAGTCAGTGAAAGAAAAAGCCAAGAGAATCCAAACTGTCTTCATTTGACAGAGAGATGCTGCTGAAGCTGAAGCTCCTCCACTGCTGCGTTAGCACCAGGGTTTCACTGCATTTCACAATTTCCATCTGGAATGCCAGCTGAAGATTTTTGTAGCCCACTAAACCAAAATCAAGTTGCCAAAGTCATTGCAAGTCCTGGTTGTTTTTTCACTCACACCTGGAAGAACCTGACTGCACTGGAGGCAGCAGCCAGTTAACAGCTCACAGCTTCTAGTTATCAATTCACCAACTGCTCTGAACCCTCGCAGAGAGTTTTTAGGCTGCAGCTGGAAGACTTGAATGAAGTTGCTCTCTCTGTGTCTCTCTCTGTCTCTCTCTCTCACTGGATCTCCTTCACTGCACCTCGTTTCTGCAGGTATTTTCCTTCTCTGACAGTTCTTCTTCTTTTTATTCTTTCTTTCATTCCAACTTGAGCCGCACAGATTTCCAAAAGATCCACCGCTGCCGTCACCTCTTCCCTTGATCATTAACTCAAGTTGAAGAGATAAGAGCGGTCCAGTGAATTACCATCAATCACATCGAGACTTCAATCCACTGGAAGCACTGCAGCGAGCTTGTTAGCGCAGTCGGCCGCTCGTGTTTCCGCTCGGTCCGTGGCTCTTTTTGAATGTTGGATCTCTGCTCTGCTGTCCACAGGCAGGAAGCCAGCAGTGCACTCGGTCATGGAGCCTTGCAGTGAGTTGACTTCACTGAGCCCTGCAGAGCTGAGGAGGCTGATCAAGCAGGACGACCCCAGAATCAGGAGCACCAGTGGATTAGCAGCTGGTACCAGCACTGTCTTATCTTCCGTCTGTTTGTGTCGCCTTAAACAACAGGAAGGGAGTGGGGGGGGGGGCAGTATTGCTTATACCAGGTATGGGAAAACTACGGCCGGGGGACCCACATGCGGTCTGTTAAACTTGTTAATCCGGCCCACCGGAATATTAATAGTCAGTCAGTCAGTCTTCAAAGAGCTGTTTTTCATCCATGTTTCCAGTGTTTTCAGAGAGATTTCAATAAAGAGCTGAATACTTTATTGGTTCATCGTCTGCCATGGGATTTTTTTAATGAAAAAAAATCTGTGCCATGGTTCAGAAAAGGTTGAAAATCATTGATTGAAGCAAATCCAAGACTTTGCTCTGTTTCTTTCCTCACTGGCTCGTCATGAATGAAATGTGTGTGTGTGTGTGTGTGTGTGTGTGTGTGTGTGTGTGTGTGTGTGACAGGCTACCAACAGGCCAACGTTGCCATTTTGCCAAAGCAGCTGGCCGCTGACTTCCAGTTGTTCTGCCAGCAGAATCCTGCTCCACTGCCGGTCCTGTACTGCAGCCAACCAGGTGAGACTTCCTGTCCACCCCTGGCTGAGAGCGCTGACGTCAGGTAAGAGCGCACCTCAATGGGTATTTATCACGTATCTTTATCGCTTGGGACGCCGGCTTGCTACTCAGTGTTGATCTAAAACTTAGACAGTGCAGGACAGTGAGAGGCCACTGGAAAAGATTCAAACCATAAATGTTGAACACATCTGTGTTCTCGTAAGGTGGTTAACAAAGCTTCAATGGGCCGCATATGGAATTGTAAATGAAGACAAATGTCTACGCAGGATCAAATTCCTGTGCAAATGGAACTCGTAGCCTAAAAACACAGCAATAATTAATTAGTCATTATTTCCTCTGAAGTTTTCCCAGCAGTCTCAAAAGTCTGGAAAACATTTCTGATTGGTCCATTTTTATCGTGTCAAATGTAAAAGGAGTTGCACTGAGCTCAATACTGACAGAGTAAATAACATACGATGAAAGTTTTGACCTGTTTGTTATGTCTCTCTCTCTCTCTTTGTGTCTTCAGGACGGATATTTCTCAGTACTGCGTGTATGAAGATGGCAAATTTATCCAAAATGTTTCCAGTCTGCAGAATTACTCCAATTCAAGGTCGTTCAATAACGCCGAGCGTTGCACGATCTCCCTGTTGGCACATTTATCACATTGATCAGGAGGAAACACAGTGATAGACAATGATATGTATATATTTCATATGTATATATGTGTGTGTGTGTGTGTGTGTGTGTGAATATATATAACAGTTCTTATATGTATATCAGAAACTCTACAGAGCAATAAGGGCCCTGCTCCCAGTTAGCTTAGCATTTTTGAAGGTAGTGGCCCTGCTTGTGAGAATCCCGTCACATGACCTGGGCATGCTAACCATCCAGCTCCGTGGTTCTGCTGTGTTCTAGGATGTCCTGGCCCGACACGGTGTGTTTCTACCTGGGCTGCAGCTTCGGCTTCGAGGGCCGACTGAGGCAGGCAGGAGTCCCAGTCAGGAACATCCAGCAGGGCACCAACGTCAGCATGTACACGGTGAGGTGTGGGGGTCCACAGCTGGAAGCTTCTCCACAGCTGGAAGCTTCTCCACAGCTGGAACCGAAATTATAGAGCGGTCATACTTTGCTTTTCTAGCAGTACAACTCAAGGTGTTGCTTCAGACTGGTTTTGTGCCATATAACCATAAAACTTCACGGCCCAGTCTGATGTTTGTCTTGAGTTATGATTCTTATATTGTTACAATATTGACACACTGGCCATAAATATGTGAATAAAAGTTTATACTCGCAGTATATTAAAAGTAATTTCCTTTTCATCAGAATGACACACGGAGCAATATGGGTCTTGCTAGTTAGCTTAGCATTTGAATATGAAAAATTTGACACATATACGTGCATATAGACAACCCTACATTATTGTTGTGCACCTCTCACTCTCTCCACAGACCACTGTCCCCTGTGTTCCTGCAGGAGTGTTCAGCTGCCCCCTAGTGGTCAGCATGCGTCCCATCCCTGCTGGCCTGCTGGACACAGTGGTGGAGCTGACTCACCAGCAGCCACTGGCACACGGAGCTCCAGTGCACATCGGAGATGCAGGTGCACATCTGTCTGTCTCGCACACACACACACGCTGAGAGACTATAATGACCTGTGTGTGTATGTGTGTGTGTGTGTGTGTGTGTGTGTGTGTGTGTGTGTGTGTGTGTGCAGGCCTTCTGGGTATAGAGGACTTGTCCAGAGTGACCTACGGGGGCAGTGTGGAGCTGCAGCCTGGAGATGTGCCAGTGTTCTGGGCGTGCGGGGTGACGGCCATGGAGGCCATCATCAGCAGCAGTAAGACACCCAGCAGCAGCAGCAGCAGCAGCAGCAGCAGCAGTAGTAGTAGCAGCAGCAGCAGCAGCAGTAACAGCAGCAGCAGCAGCAGCAGTAACAGCAGCAGCAGCAGCAGCAGCAGTAGTAGTAGCAGCAGCAGTAACAGTAACAGCAGCAGCAGCAGCAGCAGCAGCAGCAGCAGCAGCAGCAGCAGTAACAGCAGCAGTAACAGCAGCAGCAGCAGCAGCAGCAGCAGCAGCAGCAGCAGCAGCAGTAGTAGTAGCAGCAGCAGCAGCAGCAGTAACAGCAGCAGTAGTAGCAGCAGCAGCAGCAGCAGCAGTCACCTTCTCAGCACTCATCTCTCAGTTCTGTTTGTCTCAAAGCTTCATTGTTGCTGTTTCTTCAGAACCTCCTGTGGCGTTCAGTCACTCGCCAGGCTGCATGTTCCTCACTGACGTCCCAGAAGCCTCAGCGTCGCCCCCTGCTGGCGCCCGGACTCAGGCCGACCTGGAGCTGGTCCCTCTCTGCTTTCAGATTTCCCACAGTCCTTTGCTCTACAGCCTGGCCTCCAAGAGAGCTGTGGCCAAAATCAGAGAGCTGGAGAAGATCATCGGAGAAGACCCAGGTACGGAGATGATGATTCATTTTGTTCCAGGTCAAAGGTCAAATCTGGCTTGAGTTGTGATTATTATTATAGTCGTAAAAACTGAACACACAGCCCCTAAAATACATTAATAACAGTGGATACTCGCAGTACAGAAACAGTAATTTGGTTTTCCTACCCTTACAACAGTTCTCATATACACACACACACACACACACACACACACACACACACACACACACACACACACACACACACACACGTTTTACTGCAGTACAAACACAAAACAGCACAAAATTGTCATATACATACATACACAACTGGTATCGGCAGGTATCTTATGAGTATGAGTTGAGCACTCAACTCCTGGTATCGGTACCGATACTGATATCCAGTACCAGTGTGGGTGTAAGTATCGTTCCACTCTGCTGGTTACTGGAAATAAAAGCAGTGACATTGAATATTAGCGGTGATCAGGGTTTGTATTGTGCAACCTTACACAGCTGTGTGTGTGTGTGTGTGTGTGTGTGTGTGTGTGTGTGTGTGTGTGTGTGTGTGTGTGTGCAGGTGATCGAGGGATCGCAGCTCTGTTTGTCCAGGATGAGCTGCTGCGCTGCTGCTTGGCTCTGTCTCACTGCTCCTCTGTGGCCATCACCACCGGCTTCCCTGCTCTCTACGAGTACAGGTACCACTGCACACTGCACACTGCACAGGCTTATTGCATCATCATCATCATGACCACACACTGCCAGTCAGCCCTCTGTCACACTGTAGAAGCCACTGCGGCCCACCAGTCAAACAGCTGGACCGCCCTGGTCGAGCACTGGAGGATGCTGCAGATTAGACACAACTGCGTCAAGGCCTCGCGTCCTACTGAAGCAGTGCCTTGCTCCCAGTCCTCCAGATGAGACCGATGGTCCTCCAGGGGCCGTCGCCATGGCCTCCATGCTGCAGTCGCTGGGGAAGGAGGTGACGCTGGTGACGGACAGGAGAGCCTTGGAGATGTACCAGGACATCATGAAGGAAGCAGTGAGGACAGGTGGGGAATGGAGCACTGCACTGCACGCCACGACAGCAGTTCCTCACTGCCACACTCACGTGGCAGCGCTTTGACTGTTTGGTGCCTCTGCACCTGCAGGTGTGCTGGAAGCTGCCGTGCCTCTGGTCACGTTTGAGGGAAGCGGCCCAGATTCTGCTCTGCGCTTCCTGTGTCAGGACGGAGACCCCAGCAAGCCCAGGTCAGCTGGGCTCTGATGGTCCTCTGCATCACTGCTGGACTATGCAGAGCACCACACACTGGCATTTATCTTCTTAAATAGTTTATTCATCTGATTGTCTGAACTCAGTTTGAATTGATGAGCTCAGACTAGCAGGACACAACCGTAAGCTAGGCAAGCACTACGACCACTGCTACTACTGCTACTGCTACTGCTACTGCTACTGCTACTGCTGCTACTGCTACTGCTACTACTGCTGCTGCTACTGCTACTGCTGCTACTGCTGCTACTGCTACTGCTACTGCTACTACTACTGCTACTGCTGCTACTGCTACTGCTGCTGCTGCTGCTACTGCTTCAACTACTATTACTACTACTACTATTACTACTACTGCTATTACTACTACTACCATGTATATAACAATAGTAATAATAATGTGAACTTCATTCACTAATTGGCAGCAGAATGAAACAGCCAGATGATTTGTAGATGAATCTCTCAGTTTCTACTGTTACAAAACTGATTTTCTTGTAATACCAGGTACGACCACCTGGTGGCGATCGAGCGCAGTGGGCGGGCTGCAGATGGAAACTACTACAACATGAGAGGAGTGAACGTCAAACGCTTTGTGGATCCAATTGACGACTTGTTTGTGGCTGCTACACACATTCCAGGAATCGGCACCACAGGTTCCTGGAGCTCTGCAGTTCCTGCAAGCTTGAAGCTTCCACATCGTTCTGTGTCTGTTTAACAATGATTTTCTTTGCTTAAAAAGAAGGCAACCGTGCTTTTGATGCGAGATGCCTTTTATTAGGACTTTAAAAGGTCCAAGCAACAAAATCCTGATGCAGTTGATTTTGTCCCGCAGTCACTGAGTGAAGACGAGTTGCTCTGCCTCTGCAGGAATTGGTGATGGTGGTAATGAGTTGGGCATGGGGAAGGTGAAGCACATCGTGAAGGCCAAGATGCCCAAAGGAGAACTCATCGCCTGCGATGTTGCTGCTGACTTTGCTGTCACTGCTGGTGAGAACAACAACACAACCGTCCCAGTCGTCACACAAGTCATCTCGCTGTGCAGGGGGAACCTCCTGCAGTACTGTTCTGAGTTTCCAGTATTGAACCTCCAACCATTCATGTGCTGAAGGCTTCTTTCAAGGTCCAGCGTGTCGTATTTTATATTGGTAAAAGTTTAATATTTGCCCATACGTGCATTCATTAGTGTGTCATTTTTGACTTACGTCATCGAGGTTGAACTATGGCCTCTGTAAAGACTCTCAGTGGGAAACGCCAGCCAGTTGCAGCCCCTCACACTGAGCCTCAGTCTCAACAATGGACCAAAGTTCACGTGATTTAAGTTTCATTGTTGTGTGTGTGATGCCACTGCGTGCCTGCAGGAGTGTCGAACTGGGGGGGCTACGCTGTGGCGTGTGGCCTCTACCTGCTGCAGCTCTGCCCCGCCCACCAGCGCTACCTGAGGAGGGGGCTGGGTCTGGAGCAGCCGGCCCCCCAGGAGCAGCTGCACCACTGGAGGGACAACCTGCCCTCCGTCCACAAGGTGACGCTCTATTCACAAACTCTAGCTTCATACAAAGCAGTGTTTCTCAACTGGTGGGTGGCGACCCCAATAGTGGTCGCAGTCTGTATGTTTTTAAACGCTATGCAGGTTTTTGATGCCCAAAACAAATTCCCTGAGTGGACATCAAAGTAAAACTCAACTCCAGTTTCAATCCTCTCTCGACCGGACACGACGCTTTAATGAAGCTGGCCGGCAGTTTTATTTTGGTGGAATACATGCGAGTGTGGACTTCCTGTTTCCTGAGAGTCCACTGCTCTCACGCTGTCTTCTCCTCGTCCTCCACCAGGAGGAGTCCTTCCTCTCCACGCTGATGAGTTTCGGGATCAGAAGCGGCAAAACTGCCCATCTGGCCATGGAGGTGGACGGCTTGACCTTTCACCCCACCCACTCTGACATCATCACCAGGCTGCGGGAGGTCACGCTGGGCTCCGCCCCCTCCACTGCCAAATGATGAGTCCGGGGGGGTTTGAAGAAATAAAGCTGCTGAAATGATGTGTTGGTTCCAATATAAACTAGTAGGACTGAGAGACATCTGGCAGGTCTCAAATTACAGACTGTCTCATGAGCCAATCAGCTGCACCGTAGTGTCTTGATGCCTTGAAGAACTGACTGATGGAATTAAACACAGCAGATGGTTCACTGGGATTTGATAGTGTGGACTGTGTGTGTGTGGATGCTGAGGGTTGGGGTTTAGTTTGGGGAGCTATTTTGTGGTTAAGCTTAGTCACTAACTTAACTGTGGTTAACTTAGACGACATCAATGTTCATCATAATTCTTCTCACCATTTTTTTGGTTGCTTTTTGTGTCTTGTTTTCTTCAAAAAATAATAAATCTCATGACAACAAAAACGGGGTGTGATGTGATTGTTTGTGTTATTTGGTGGGTTGTGGTAATATTTTAAAAACTATTTATAATGAACGGCTGATATTTAATAGTAATTGCACATTTCTATCAAGTTCCCATTTGTTTGCATTGCGATGCAGTTCCTGGTTTGAAACATTAAATTTTTCTAAGTTTTTGCTACGGTGTTAATTTTCTTCCCTCCAGACCTCCAGGAGAGGGAACTGAGTCCAGCTGAAGTTTAACCTTTGAACCCATGGGTCAGCGTGGGTCTGTGTACCTCCTATCAATCTGAGCACGGCTGGGCTGGGAGGGGGAGCACAGTGGTAGTTCACTGACAGATCTAATCAGAGGAGCAGAGAGAGAGAGAGCAGAGGACCTCAGAGAGGAGCAGAGGAGGAGCAGAGAGGAGCAGAGGAACAGAGAGGAGCAGAGGAGGAGCAGAGAGGAGCAGAGGAACAGGGAGGAGCAGAGGAGGAACAGAGAGGAGCAGAGGAGGAGCAGAGAGGAGCAGAGGAGCAGAGGACCTCAGAGAGGAGCAGAGAGGAGCAGAGGAGCAGAGAGGAGAAGAAGAGCAGGGAAGAGCAGAGGAGCAGAGGAGCAGAGAGGAGAAGAAGAGCAGGGAAGAGCAGAGGAGCAGAGGAGGAGCAGAGGAGCAGAGGAGCCTCCAGTCCAGGATGAGCTCCAACATGCTGGGCCGCCTGCTGCTGCTGCTGCTGCTGCTCGGCAGCCACACGCTGGCTCGTAAGTAGGGCTTCATGAGATTGAATGATGGAGCTACACAACTATTCAACATTGTCTCACACTTGCTGCAATATAATGTGTTCAAATGTTAAAATCATGTCTGTGTTGTTGCAATACTACTAGATTCCACCACCTGCTTCTGTGCTGAACAATGACAGTCATTATATACATATATGTAAATATTATATATGTATATCTCTATATATATAATGACTCCATATATGTGTATTTACACACACACACACACACACACACACACACACACACACACACACACACACACACACACATATATATTTCCTCTTGTGACCTACAAAATGATTCCATATGTACTCTTATATATACAGTACACTATGTAATGTATATATACATTCCTGTGTTGCAGTGAGGCCTATTCAACTTTAACTTTATTAGTGTTATTAGATATTAGTGCCACTGTGTCTTCATTATTAATCTAATGCTACTCAAGCAACTTTCACATTTTCAGATTCTTAGATCTGAAGAAAATCTGATATGTTGCACAACATTGAATATCAGAATGAAAGCCTTCATTCATTGACTGACACCTGACCATGACTGCAGTCCCTGTTTATCACCCTGTCTGCGCTGACTCTGCTCTCTTCTTCTGTTTTCAGAGGATGTTTTTGATAGAAATGCGCCAACAACTTGCCAGTGTAAGTTCTTCCTGCAGTGAGCCGTCTTCACACTCAATGTCTGTAGCATTCAAACATTATGTTTCTGAAGATCAAACCTTGTGGTTTCCATTCACACAGTGAGCTTTTAGTGGAAGTTAGACGTGAATTTCCACCAGCAACTTTATAGGTTCATTGGCTTGACTTTATCAGTGTGTGTGTGTGTGTGTGTGTGAGCCGGGAGATGGGAGTATTGTTCAGGCAAACAGACACATTGAACCTCCCAGTAGATCAATGGTGGCCACGCTGGACAAACAAACACGTGAGCTGTTTTTGTTGGAACTGGTGGACTCTGCTGCTCGTGCTCTCTGTGGGTGAGAGAGCTTTGGGGTATAAAGGCCAGTTGAACTGTACACACCACTGATGGCACCTCAGTGGAACACACACACACACACACGCAGTGATTCAAGCTCTACATTTCCTTCATGGCCAGAATGCATGTGTTGCTAACCCTAACCCTAACCCAGTACGAGGGGGGAAACTTGAATTACAAGAAACTGCAGTGTTTCTTGTAATTGCTGTAATTACTGTTCTATTATATTATCAGTGGCATTTATTTTTTTTGGTGTGGTTTCAGTGCTGCCACAGCGTAGTTTACTATTTGGGACCCCTAAAGTAGATCCATTCTATTCTATTCTGCTACAGGAGGGTGAATTTTGACAGTGTTCGTACACACAGCAGTGCAAAAAAGTGCTTTTGGACGCTTCATGTATTTATGATAACACTGCGTTGAGTCTTAAGCCTCCAAGCGCAGTTTATCTTAGCGCCGTCAAGAACGTTGACCCACAAGGTGCACGCTTCCATCGTCGCAGGGTCCGCCAGATTCAAGGCCTTCAGGAAATATGTGTACCAGTACACGGCGGAGAGCAGGAACGGCGTGGTGGGCGGGGCCAACCTGAGGAACGGTCCCAAAGTCTTCTGTCAGGTACCAGCAACCGTTGATCACTCTAACAATGTTTCCCCGCGTTCATAAGTCAACATTGTGTAAATATCCATGTTTTTCCTTCTATACCCAACAAATGTTTTATTTTTATTCTTATTTTCCATCTTTTTTGCACTATACGGTTGCTGTAATGATGCAAATTTCCCCACTGTGGGATGAATAAAGGCCTTCAATTCAATTCAACAACAAAAATGTGTTTTTTCTGAGCTGCGTCGCCTCCGTTGAGCCACTAAATCCTCTGTTTACCGATTGCTCCTCTTGCAGGTGGAGATCGAAGTCCCTCAGGCCTGCAGCCTCATCATGCGCACCAGGGGCTGTGCGCTGGCTGAGGTGTCAGCCATCAGCCCACAGGGGGAGCCGCTGTACATGGCAGCCTCCAGCTCCGACTCCTTCCTCACTGCCATGGAGAGGTCTGTGGAATAGATTATTGCTACCAAATACTCATGTAAAAAACTGTGTAAGCTTCTAGTTTGTATAGGAAGAACAAATGCTAGTGAGGACCAAGTAGAAGATGGGATGCACTGATACCGAAACCAGTGTCGGGTATCGGTACCGATACCGAGGTTGAGGCTTCTACTTGTACCTGTAAAATACATGTCGATACCACAGCACTGATACCAGTTGTATTTGGATGTATCTGAAAAATGTTGTTTTGTTGGTCTGAAAACTCCACAACTCACCGCTCTCACAATCAATTTATTTTTGTCAGTGTTTTTGCTGTTAGCTTGCAGTCTGTTCAGGGAACCTTCCCAGATTTTCTCTTGTCAACTGGCTGAAGTCTGAAGTTTTACCACCTTTAATGAATTCAAAGCTGTTTTCGCTGATAGGAACCCTCTCAAGTTCACCGTGGACGATGAGGCAGACGTCCAGCTGTTCCCCGAGCCAGAGGAGCCCGTCGACATCCTCAACATCAAGAGAGGGATCATCTCAGCTCTCCTGGTTCCACTCAGTGAGGAGGAGGAGGAGGAGAAGCAGCAGAGCAGCACCATGGTGGGTCGCTGCAAACCAAGTCAGACACACCAGGAGGTTCCAATGAGGTTCTACACTGCTGCAGTGTAGAACTACGTACTTTGTGTAGTAGAAATATCAGCAAAACACATAAGACACCAGTCTGTTCCTCCAGTGTCCTCCAGTGTCCTCCAGTGTCCTCCAGTGTCACTGAGCCAGATCTCCTCCTCTTGCAGACCACGGTCCATGGCCAGTGTGTGACAGACTACACAGTGAATTCCAGGCTGGACTCTGCCACTGCTGTCACTCTCTCCAGAGATCTGTCCCACTGCGACGGCTTCCAGAGCCGAGAGGCTGCCAGCAGCCCACTGGCTCTGCTGCAGAGGATGGTGAGGCCACTCGGCGCCACCATCAGGGGAACTCCTGGGCTTGTCTGCAGCTGCAGAGTGTAGACGCACCACTCCAACCTGCAACCAGGGATGAAGGGAGCTGCCAATGAGCTAAATGCACTGCTAAAAGTTACCAGGATTTCACAAGATCTACATTTACAGTCAATTACTGGCTACTAGTTGCATTACTTTTACAGTTAAAGTGCAAGTACGCAGGAAATTACTGTAATGAACTACTGTGAATAACAGCTACACACTGCTGTATTGTGGTAATTTCGTGAAAGCTGTGAAATTACAGGACACGGTTGTAGTTTTAATAAATTACTGTGAAATATTTACAGTAAAATTGCCATAAAAGTAATGCAACAGTCATTTACTGTAAATTTACAGCCAAAATGTTACACTGCAGTAATTGCCTGTTTACTTGCACTAAAACAACGCGTTCAACAACTTCCGTTTTTCTTCTCCAGCATCGTCCCATGTCCAAGTTGATCCGAAGTCGCCAAGACTGCAACTACCAGTTTGACCACAGGGGGAGACACATCACTAGGGCGACGTGCACAGAGAAACACGTCTACTCGCTCTTCTCTCACCAGTGAGCGAGCGCAATATGACGTCGCCTGCTGGTAAAGGCTCTGTGTGCTCATCACTCTCTGGTCGTCTCCTGCAGGGACAACGGAATGTCGTCTGTGGTTACACAGGAAGTCACCTTCCAGAGCTCCAGGAGAACCAGCAACAGAGGATTTGGTGAGAAAGTGTCTCAAGCAACATTTTTGAACCTTTGATGGGTCCACAGCCCCTTTTTGTACAAATGAAAAAAAATCCCATGGCACAGCACCGAGCGAAAATACCACAAAATGAGACATTTTAGCCAAATAATGAGGACATGGTCTTCATTTATTTATAGTGTCACACATCGAATCAAGTCTAATCTAACAGTCCTTGTTAAAAAAGGCCCTAACAGCTCCTAAATGCTGATGTGCACAGATGTGAACCCGAGTCGGATCAAAGCGCTGTACTTTGAGGACCCCGACAGAGCTGTGGTCCAAACCGAGGTCGGCGTCCTGAGCACCTTACGGGAGCTGGCAGCTCTGGCCGACACTCACAGACCGCAGCAGCAGCAGCAGCAGCAGCAGCAGCGCAGGAGCAGCCTCTTCCACCAGCTGGTGTCGGGGCTGCGCTCTCTGAGCAACGCCACGCTGAGCCGCGCGCTCCCCGACATGCTGCAGGTGTCGCCGTGGCTCAGCTGGCAGGCGCTGCTCCAGTGCGGGACGGCCCAGTGCACCAGCGCTGTGCTGCGCAGGGCTGTGATTGGTGCTGGTGCTGGGTCGCTGGAGGGACGCCCTGGTCTACGGCCTCAGTCTGCTGGGCCAGCCGGACTCTGGCCGGGTCAGAGACATGCTGAGTGTGGCCCAGCACAAGCAGAGCAAGGCCGTCATGTACGCCCTCGCCAACACTGTCGCAAAGTAAGTTGTTCGTTGCGAACTAAATCCCGTCTCACTTTCCTTAGCATGCAGGAGGCCGGTGTGCAAAATAAAGCCTTGCTTTGTCTCTGTTGTTGCATCTGGTCCTCCAGATTCTATAGAGGGGAAGTGAGTCCGGTGGTGACGGAGGTGTCGGAGTTCATGGAGACGATCCTGGACGACTGTTCAGGAGAAAACCTCCACGTCGACTCTGACTTCCCCTCCAAGCCTGGCGAGACGACCTTCCTAGTACTGAGGGTACTGACAGCAGTTAGCTGGGTCTCACTCTATGCTGATGATGATGATGATGCTGATGCTGCTGATGATGATAATGATGATGATGATGGAGGGAGACTAAGCAGTGCTGATCTTCCAGGTGGTGGGAGTCATGGGAAAGGCCTTGCAGGCTGCCAACCCCCGCTTGGTCTCCTCACTCCTCCGATGCGCCAGGAGAGAAGATATTCCACTGTCCAATCAGAAGGCAGCTATACAGGCCTTAAGGCTGATGGACGTCACTGAGGAGGTACAGTCATCTTGTCTAGTACATATGTGCAATAGTACATAATGTAAAAAATGTATGTATATATGTCTATACAACATTAAAATGATGATGTAAAACAATGAGCACTGGTTGAATGCAGATCCGCAGCGCCCTCGCAGCAGTGTACCAGGAGGCTGGGGGTCCTGTTGAGAAGCGGCTGGCAGCTTACATGGTCCTGATGAGGAACCCTGAGCGAGGCCTGCTTGGAGGCATCCTGAGCGCCCTGAGGGACGAGAGCGACGAGCAGCTGAAGAGCTTCGTCTGGTCCCACCTCAACAACATCCGCCAGTCAACCCAGCCACAGCTGGAGCAGTGAGTACTGACAACTGCAAAACATAAGTATGTGTGTACATATAAACGTGAATATCGTATTTATACGAGTCTTCCTGTACCAGGCTTCTCCTGTTATTGTTCTTAAAAATCGCATTAAAAGCAATCAGTCTGCATGCTTTCGCTTTTGGCCGTCCTACTGACCTACAGTGCCTCCTACTGTTTGTTTAACACTGTGCAGTTGTTGTGAAACTGTTAATTTTTTTTTTTTGACTGGTCAAAGATTCCGGGACCTGATTGAAGAGGCTTCAGGTGACCTGCTGTCCTCCTCAAACCAGCCACCTCGCGGCACGTCGAGAAACCACAACATCGCCACTCCCATTGGCTGGCTGCAGAGTAGCATCATCTTTGATGGTACAGACACCTTGCCAAAGGAGGTGATGTTGGAGACCACCCTCAGGGTTTTTGATTACAACTATGACTTATTTGAGGTATGTTACAACGCGCTGCCGTTTTTAGTTATTATTTGTTGCGAGTTCCGATGATTCAGAACGTCTTCTCTCCAGGTGGGTGTGGAGGGAACGGGATTCGAACCAACCATCGACGCCCTCTTTGGAGACAATGGGTTCTTTCCAGACTCCATCTCCAAAGTTCTGTACTGGGTGAAGGACCAAGCTGGGTTGCTGAGAGGAATTCTTGAAAAAATCAGTCCTGATTCAGAGAGATTTAAGAAACAGGTGAAGTTTTGTTTTCATCAAACCTACGCCCTCCAAACAAACCCAGTACATTTTACTCCATGTGAGCCGCTCAGTACACCGTATGATTTACTTTCCAGGTTCCACAGGATCTTTTGGACGACATCAAAGCCGGTGCCCGTCGACTAGTGGATGAGATACGCTTCTCTCCGGCTCCCGAGGCCACTGCTTACTTACGCTTCCTGGGAACTGAGATTGGCTACATGAAGACCAGTGAAATGAGCAAGATGGCAGAAACTCTGTTCATGTACTACCACATGTTCTTCAGGATCCTGCCCTCCCAGGTCAGCTCAGCAAACAAGGCATCGCAAAGAACGGACAACAGCCTTTTATTTGACATTTTATTATTGTTTTATTTTGTTTTATTTTGAAGCCTTTAGCATTAGAGCTGCACTTGTGAGGAAGAAAGAGCCCTTCACAACTTTATATAGTTCATGGTTAATAGCTACTGTATTTCAGGCTATTCAAAATATAAAGAGCACTAACGGTACATCTGTACACACATAACTACATAAATACAAACCTCATATGATTAAACCTTCTGGAATGTTTTTTTTAACACAACCAGAAACCAAAAACCCCAAAATACCACAAAGCAGCCGGAATAATCAAACGAGACCAGACCATCACAATATTTACTCTCTGTACTGCAACTGTCAAAAAAGCCTTGCTATTGAACTCTCATTGGTCACTCTGTAGGCACAACACTGCATTCAAACCTCACGTTTCCATTGTGTAAAACAGGTCTTTTTGGAGTTGACGTCAAACCTGGAAAACCAGGTCTTTGCCCACTACATCTTCATGGAAAACGCCTTTTCACTGCCCACTGCTTCTGGCTTCCCGCTGAAGTTCTCCCTCGCTGGAGTGGTCTCACCTGGTGCCAGAGGAGGCCTGACCTTCTCCTTTGCTAGTGTGAGTTATCGTTGCACCTCACCTGGATGTCTCTCTCTCTCTCTCTCTCTCTCTGCAGCTGACAGGTACTCTGTTCTTTCTTTTACAGACTGACTTGTCCTTCATGCCATCTTTTGGACTAGAATTCATTACCCACATGGGTGTACACATACCTGACTTTGTTGATGCTGGCCTTGAGATGCACACCTGTGTGTACCATGAGAGCTCCCTCAATGCTAAGATCAGCATGAAGAGGAACCAGATCAGGCTGTCTATCCCTGCACCGAGGTCAAACACTCAGCTGCTCAGTTTCAGGTCAGTTTGGATCCATTTCCACAAATTCTGTGCTGATTTCAGTTTCAATATTACGTTTTTCTTCAAACTATCTCGTCTTTGCAACACAGCAACAAGCTGCTGTCCATCTCCGCCGGCCAAGCTACACTTGTGCCGTCACTGGTCGAGGACCGCACTGACTTCAGTGATTGCCAGCCGCTGTTCAGTGGTTTAAACCTCTGCACAATAGTGCGGTACTCAAATGCTTCTTCTCTGGATCAGGCACCATATTACCCGCTGACAGGGGAAACAAAGTAAGTAAATTTGTAAAAATTCCAATGGAACTATTTCTTTGGGAGTGTCTTTGAGAGTGATGTTTGTAATGAAGTAAGACAGATGAATATTGATGAGAACCTCTGCTTTCTTCTTCTCAGGTTTGCTATTGAAATCCAGCCCACAGGAGAAGTTTCTGAGTACACTGCCACAATCACAGATGAAACCCTCAGAGAAGGCAAGAGAGGCCGCAATAAAGTGGAGTCCCTGAAGTTAGTCTTGAAAACAGAAGGTACCATCTGGGAAATATGTTGTTATTTGGGTCAATATAGAATATTGTAATATCATTTTAATGTGAATCGAGCTCAGTGGTGGTAAAACCTTTTCACTGGTGGGTCACAGTGGGTTGTAAAATGAGGGGGGAGCGGAGCAGCAGCAGATGGATGGAGTGTTCTGGTGAGCCACCTCATAGGAGGAAACAGTCTATCCTGGGATATTATGGAGAAAACATGTTGCTGTAATGTCAATGGAAAATGAAGCAAAGCAAAGTTGCAACCAAATCAGTGTCTTTGAAGCCCCACCAGGGTCATTTAGTTCTTAGAACCATCCAGAACAATCCAGAACCACCAGGGTGTTCAGCTCTTTATTGAAATGACTCTGAAGACGCTGGAAACACGGAGGAAATACATACAAAATACTTAAATACATGCAGCTATTTTATTTTAGTTTTGCTTACTTACTATTGATATAATTTCTTCAAGTTTGGCGAGCCAGATTAAATATTTGTCCCCCGGGCTGTAGTTTGCCCATGACTGTTTTAGCTGTTCCACAGTTGGTATTTATGGTATACATTTAGTTTATATACTGTATCTATATACCTTTTAATACATATTGTGTTTATTTCACAAATACTGACAGTTAAGTTTGTGTTGTTGATCTTAGGTGATGAAGAAATGGAGGCAACTGCGTCTCTGAAATACAATCGCAACAAGCACACCGTGGTTGCCGACGTGGTCATTCCTGACTATGACATCGAAGCGGGAATCAAACTCGCATTACTTGACAGTGACGCCAAAGGAAAGAAGATGCGCGGCATCATGATTGACGTCACAAATCGGAACATCCCCCAGCTCACTCTTGTTGGACACACAAGGTTCATAACAAAATTCCTTCTTCTTCCTTTTTGAGGCTTGAGTCTCTTTGGAAAAAGAAAACAAGTGGATTGTAAACATCCAAGATGACAGTAACGCGCTACAATGTCCTTGTTCTGAATTTTAGACTCGACAGGATGAAGGATGCCGCGCTCAACTCCAGATGGTCATTCCCTCGCTTGAAACCAATGCCTCTTTCACTGCCACCCTCAAGAGGTACGAAGACCTTGTCATGGACGTGGAAACAACCTTCAACTTTCCAAAGACGTCCTGCAGACACAGAACTTCCCTCAAATACGGTAAATGTCAGCCATCGACCAGGTCTTCCTCACAGCTATCAAGCTAAATAATGATGTGTTATTTTTTGCTATTGTTTTTCTTCTCCTAGATGATGACAAGCTTGAATTGGAGATGAAATCTGACCTGAACTCAGATGTATGGAATCTGATACCAAATGTGGAGGATCATCACAGGCATTTGCAACAGCTACTTGATCATGTGCTGGACCAGAGAGTGGCCATGACGGATATGAAATACCGCCACATCGTCAGCAAATTGATTGTGGTAATTCTTTCACTTTTTATGCCAAAACTTTTGTCAATACATGCAAGTATTAACTTCTGTAGATTCATTTCATTCTGTAGATTCACTTTGCAATTACAGTATTTTAACCATAAAAATCAAAACTTCTCCAAAAATATTTGTTTTTGACTCAAGTGAAATACTGCCTTTCCAACGTTTCTTTGTTATAATACATGAATTTCTTACTTTCTTCATCTTTTGTATCTGAAACATAATATATGTCAGGCAGGAAAAAAATGGCTGGGAAAGCTGACAGCACGCATGCCTTATCTCGCACAACTAAGAAGTAAAAGAGGCCTCTCAGATCTCACCTTGCCAGCCTTGCCTGAGAAACTGTTTCTGCTGTCGTAAGTGTTCATGATGGTGAAGCTCCACCGTTTCATTATGTTCTGATACTTTTAAAAGATGCAAAGTTATTCAATTTACTTTGTGCATCTAAGAATGTGAAATTTTAAGTGCCACCTCTCATTTGACCAACAGTGACAGCTCGTTCCGATACCAGTTCAACAAAGACAAGATGGTCGTCTCACTCCCACTTCCGCTTGGAGGAAAGAAATCTGAAGAACTAAACATCCCAACAACTCTGTCCTTACCTCGGATTGATTTACCCGATCTCGGAATACATGTCCCGGCCAGGAAATACCACCTTCCATCCTTCACTGTACCACCAACTTTAGATTTCACTCTTCCTCTTCTTGGACTGGCTGAAGCTTCTACAAGAATCAGCAGCAACCTTTACAGCTGGGAAGGCTCAATCGTAGGGGGAAACAACACTGTTGATATTCCCAACTATGTTGGACAGTTCAAGGTCTTGAGCCAATCTCCGTTTAACCTGCTGTCGTACAAGCTGGAAGGTAAGCAGCGTCTAAGAAACACGTTTAACAGATAGTGTTGTCCTGCGTATCGTAAAATACATATTGAACAACGGAGGAAAAGTCAGTGGTATTATTGCTAGCTTGTCGTAGGATGGCCTTTCCCATGCCTGTACTTATCTTGCTGTCTTTTAATTTATTTCAAGGGACTGGGATGGTGTCAGGAAGAGCTGATGATAATCTCAAGTATCTTCTGGGTACCTCCTTTAGCCACAGCCTTTTGGACACAAGCATCAGTGTTTCAGAAATGCTACAAGTCACGGATCATTTGCATGCCAGAGCCAACTATCGGATTGAGGCTTCGAGTCCTTTGGGCCTGCAGTCGTCGTGGTATTACTCTGCTCAGTCAACTTCCACTCTAAATTCTGATCAAGTCTCAGGAGATGGCACTGTGGATGGACATCTTAAAATTGGCTCCTTCTACACTAACACCTCGTATACCCACAATTACAACGTACGTCCTTTGGATAGAGAAGGAAGGGGAGAGTCCACTTTGCAACTCAATTCACCCTTCATCCAGCTTCACAATGAGATCCAGGGACTGTACGCAAACTCTGAATTGAACATTGTGTCCAAGACCAGTTCCCTTCACGATATATTTAGACACATAGCAGAGCTCAAGTATAAAGATGCGCAGCTGATCCTAAAAAGCAATGCAGTCGCAACAGCGGTAGATAAATCCTTCAGTAATAAACTAGAGGTTGGAGTGTCCGATCATATGGCCATCATCAGAGTTGAGTCACAGGCAGAAGATGAGCAAAACAGGCTCTACTCACTTTTAACAGGCTCCTTTGATTCAAGAGGACTGACTGTGAACTCAGAAGGGTCGGCTACTCTTGATCGACTATGCCATGGATTGCACAAAGCTTCAGTAACAGTCACCGGAGTGGCCTGACCACAAGTGGAACCAACAGTATTCAATGCAGCCCCGTCACTGTGGAAAATATCTTCAACGCTGCCATAGAAAGTAGAGGCGCAGCTCTGTCCTCCGTGACCAAAGTGTTGGCTGAGGAGACTAGAGGAGAGCTGAGCATAGAGGGCAAAACCACAGAGACAGAAGCTTTTTTTAACGCGGCCCTCAAAGGCCACGCGCACGATGCAACCACAAGAAACAACTTGAATATTCATCTCGACAGAAGGGCTTTGACCCTCTCGGGCAACATCATGGGTGCGTTACAGGGGGTGACTACAGAGAGCAGCCACACACTGACTCTCTCTCTCTGGACCTTGACCCTTAATTCCAAGACGCACAACGCTATCTGTGAAAACTTTTTGTTTAAGCAAGACGTCAAGGTTAATATGCAACCTTTTGTCATGTCCATTGATGTGGAAAATGACTTAAAGGTACGTGATGCTGTTTTGAAGACCAAAGGCCACATGAAACTTGAGCCAGTCAAGATGGATTGGGCTGGAAGTGTCAGCGGAGCCTATGGAGAGAAACTCAGCATCAGGAATGTGTATGAACTCAATTATGAAAACTTGGCTGGCACAATTAAATATAAGACGTCTGGAAATGTGATGACTGCCCAGCTAGGTCATGGCTGTGAACTTGAGTTTGCTGGACTGTCCTGCAAGTCACGCTGTGAAACACAGCTGAATTCTGAGCATCTGCGTTTCGACAGCATCGTCCACACACTGGCAGTGCCGTTCAGCCTGACTGTGGATGCACTTGTAAACAGTGAAGGAGAAATACATCTTGGAGGGGAGCATGCCGGACAGCTGTACAGCAGAATGCTGACGAGGGCAGAGCCACTGGCTTTTGCCTGCTCCCAGGAAAGTAGGCTTTCAACCAGACACGTGCTTCCAAATGGGGAATCTTTCACAAATACCGAGAACACGTTTGAAGGACTGCTGACACCAAGTGACCAGTTTCTAACATGGAAAGTAAAGGCTAAATTAAACAACAACAGCGCATATGATCAGGACATCGTCTCTTACAATAATCCACAGAAGATTGGAGTAGAATTCACTGGAGTGATATCAACGGATCTTTTTCGCACAGTGAGCAAACATAAGAGATCCCCAACAGAAACACAAGATTTCAGTGTGGCAGCCAGCGTCAAGTATGACAAAGCCAGTGAGTGTCACATCATTGAGATTCCATTCATCGAAAGCTTTCCTGCCGCGTTTGATCTGCTCAGAAACACCACTGTGCGAACCTTGGAGTCCATTCGAAATTTTATCAACGGCTTAGAAATCAGTCAGCTCATTTCCGACTTTCACACAAAGTTAGACCAACTCCCCACGCAAGTTAGAGACTTCATGCTCAAAGTTGACTTAGAGAATAAAATAAGTCAACTTAAAGCCAAACTTGACTATTTGATTAATGAATTTGCCGTAACAATGACTGACCTCGAGGATCTAATGAACAACTTCATGGATAATTTGGAAAGAACAGTAATAAACGTGACCAGCAAATTTAGACAGCTCATCCTTGACATCCAAGACTATGTCCAGGCTGGACACTTAAATGAAAAGATAGAGTTCATAATTTCACAGGCTCAACATAAACTTCAGGGCTTTGATGAGAACTATAAAGTTAGGGAGACAATTATCAGAATACTTAATAATATTGAAGATATAATTGGTCAAATAAATTTAGAGACGCTCACAGAAAGCTATGCTGTGTGGTTGCAAGATCTTGATTCAAAATATTTAATTTTAGATAAAATAAAAGACACTCTGTTTCAAGTGAAAGAGGCTATTGAAAGCTTTTTCACCGGCATGTTTTTCCACGATATGAAGGAATACATTTTCTCAATTAATTTTGCTATGTATATTGAACAGCTTTCACATAACATCTCCCCATCAGACATATCAAAAGTAATTGAATCTATGAATGACGTGATGGTCAATTGGATTGATGAATATGAGATTCCCAACAAACTCAATGCAGTGTATTTTTACTTCAGGGATCTTCTGATAAAATATCACTTTGATGTTGAATTTAAAGACATTATGGATCATCTAGTGACACTGGTGAAGGAATTCAAAATTGAGGAGACTGTGCAGTCCATATCAGATGCCCTTAAAACTATCCAACTTGAATTTGCTTATGATAAGATCATGCTCTTCCTGCATGATATTATAAACCACCTTAAAGCAATTGATTTCAGGAAAAACATTGATCATTTTAACCACTATCTTGCTTCATTGATAAGGTCAATGAAAGAATTTGACTACACGACATTTGTTGCTGAGACCAATCAAAAAATTGTGGCACTAACAAGTTACGTTAACAAACAAATTGAAACATATGAGCTTGTACATAAAATTGAAGCAGCGAGGGAGTTTGTCAGAGAGATTCACAGATCTGTCTTTGCATACTTGGAAGAACTCAAAAACACAAAAGTTGTTGATGCACTGCAAAAATTAAAAAAGGTGATTGACTCTACATTTTATAATGACATCAAAATGAAATTAATAGAAATGCTTGAAGATTTGAGTCAAAGAATCCTTGAAATGGATATCAGAAGTGAAATATACGTTCAGCTACAAAGAACAAGTGAGTTCTATGGGAACATAATCATGTACATATCCATGCAATTAAACACACTAATGGAGAAGATTAGCCAAATCACAGAGGACAATAGAATTATGATCCAGGTGAAACAAACTCTAGATGAAGTTCTGGGTGTCCTACAGAGAGCTGAGCTTGAAGTCCCTACCTTCACAGTACCACTCACTGATCTGGTAATTCCAGGGTTTACCATTAACTTGAACAAACTAACAGAGATCAGTATCCCAGCTCAAATTTCTGTCCCCCAAATTACAATCCTTAATATCTACACCATTCCTGCTTTCACCATAGATTTTGAAGAGATCAAAGCAAAAATAGTTTTATTCATAGATGATTTGAAGGAATATGAACTCCAAACACCAGACCCCAAGGACATTTTTGGTGACCTCAAAGTTCTGTACCTTTTGAAATTCCCAGATGTCACCTTCCCAGAAATAACCCTTTCAGAAATAACATTTCCAGTTGTGAACATCCCCACAATAGACCTGAACAATTTGCAAATTGGAATACTTACAGTGCCAGACATTAAACTGCCAAAGGTTCCCAGTGATATTTGCTTTCCCGTTTTTGGCAAACTCCACGGAGAATTTAGAGTCAACTTTCCACACTACACTCTCGTTACTACAGGGATAATTGAAAACGTAACATCTTCATTGCAACACCCACAATTTATAGCAACTCTTACCTCTTCTGCCCAGTCATCTATTGAGCCCCTAGAATACACTTTTGAGGCCACTGCACAGTTGGAAGCTCCAGGAATGGAGCAACTGCAATTCACAGAGACGGTAAAAGCAACACACGCTGCTTTCGCCATTGAACATGTAGGATCTTTGACTCTTGCCAGTCATTCTGCCAAAGCTCTTGCTAAGACGGCTTTGAAAGCTACAACCCAAATTTACACGGCAGACTTGGACAATATGATGGCGCTGTCACTGAATGGTGGAATTTCTGCAAAAATGGACACAACCTACAGCCATGACTTTTATATTCCGTCAGTCGAAACCTCAAGTCAGGTCTCTGTGAAACAGAGTGTAAATGCCACGATGGAATCAGTTGGCATTTCTGTGACCAGTGAAACTGACGGCAATGCAAAATGGTCCATTCAAGACTACTTTGATGAAGGTAGACACATTAGCAGAACAGAATTTGATGTCAGCTTTAACACTGCCAAGTTAAGCTTTGCAGGTGAAACAGCCTGCAAAGTTTTGAAATCACAGCAAAAATTCACAGTGGAATCAGTGATTTTAAGTCATTTCACTGTTGAAGGAATTTGTGAAAGTGAATTTCTATCGCTGAAGAGAAGCATCATAGTTTTAAATGGAGAAGGACATATTGGAGACTTGAAAGTTGCTTTGACAGCCACACATAACGCTGAACTAATTGAGAATCTAGTTGGATCAATGGCCAACTCCTTAGAATTCATCGCTCATCCATTTGAAATCGGACTCAATGTTAAAAACAAAATAAACACAAAGATTTTCTTTCCTCTGACACTTACTGGAAAAGTGGATCTCCAGAATGATTACGGTTTCATCATTAACTCTGAGAAGCAGAGTGCCAGCTGGTTTGCCCTGGCCAGATTTAATCATTACAAGTACAGCCACAGCTGGGCTGCGGAAAACAATGAGATGGGCCTCTTCTTCCAACTGTCGGCGAATGGAGAGGCCAATCTGGACTTTTTGACTGTTCCTCTTTCTATCCCAGATATAACTATACCTTATCTTGAAATTACAACTCCCAGAGTTAGAGAATTCTCATTGTGGGATCATGCTGGTTTCAAAGCTTTTCTCATTACGCCTCAGCAGTCTTTTGATATAAACCTAAATCTTAATTACGACAAGAACCCTGAGGCTCACTATCTACAACTACCCCTCCATCTAGTCTATAATGCTATTAGTCACAATGCAAATATCTTTCAGACTCAGTTTGAACAATTTAGAGACAGTTTAGTTGAAACCCTAAGACGTTCAAACAGCCAAGCAAAGTCCCACTACATTAATTACAATGTTGACTCTTTTAGCCAGCCTTCAAGAATTTTTAGAGTACCAGGATTCAAATTACCAGTCTTAAATATTGAGGTTTCTGGCTTTAGTGCTGAGATGCCAGCATTCAGTTACTTTGTTCCCAAGGAAGTCAGCACACCAAGTTTCAAAGTTCCAGCACTTGGTTTCTCAGTGCCAGCCTATAGCCTCGTGCTTCCATCATTGGAGTTACCAGCAATCTATGTTCCGGAAACCTGGAGTGAAATTAGTTTACCCAGTTTTACTCTACCAGCTGCTCCAAACAACATTTTCATCCCAGCCATGGGGAACATAAGTTGTGACCTCTCTTTCAAATCCAGCGTAATAAGTTTGAGTGCCAATGTTGGCCTTTACAACCAATCTGGCATTGTTGCTCGCTTAGGTGCTTCCTCAACGTCTGTATTTGACCTTTTAAATGGAAAAATTGATGGCACCTCAAGTTTGACGCGACAGGGGGGTTTTAAACTCGCAACTTCACTGTCCGTGGATCATAACAATGCATTAGCAAGCCATGAGTGCAGCATGAGTTTCACCAAAAGGAGTGTTGAAGCCTCTCTGGCAAACAGTGCAAAAATCCATTTCCCGTTTCTTAATTTAGAATTACATCAGGAAATCATCGCAAATACCAGAGCCAAGCCAACTGTGTCTTTAAAGAAAACAATGAAGTATATGTTTTATGTTCCTTTGATTGAATCCATTTCCAAAGGGAGTCTTGATATTAACTGGGGACTTGAAGCTCTTTCTTCGCACGTTTCCCTTGAAACTTCTACCCGAGGTAGCTCAGACGTGACTATAAGGGACAGTTGGGCCTTTGTTAGTAATCTAGACAATGAGGCAAATTTCTATCTCAATGCAAACAACCTGCGTGCAACAGGACGGACTGCCTTGGCGTCAAATGTCGACAAATGGGAAAAAACAGAACGTAGCGTCAACAATGTCCTCCGACTTGACTTGAATAAGAACGTAGCTCTTGAGCTCTCTTTGCGGCGACTGTTTGCAACAGCGGACATCACAAGCAACAACAACTTTAACTCAACATTTTTCCGTTCAAGTGGAAGGCACGTTGTGAATGGAGAATTGGATGTTGTTCCTCTAAAAACATTTATGACTAAATTGAACATTAATGCAATTCAGCCGAGCAATCTGGGGCAAGCTGAACTCATGCAGAACATTGCCTTTTCCATTGGCCCAGAAATGCAGTCGTTGGCCTGGAGCGGCAAGGAGCAACTGGCATCTTTCATCCACGCTCGTGATTTCCTAGTATCCAATGATGAGTCTGAAGTGCGAATGGACCTGACTGAGTCAGTGGAAGGCCCGCTAACTTTCTTGAAGGAAGTTACGTTTCCTGTGTATCGGAAGACCCTCTGGGACGTTCTCAAGTTTGATCAGGTCACAAGTACAGGCAGGTTACAGTTCCTGAACATCTCTTCCAGTATTGCATATACAAAGAGTAAGGATGGTCAGGAGTATACAATACCTGTGGAACTATCAGACAGTGGTATCACATTTAGCCTGCCTGGAATCAGAATTGCTGTGCCCTCTTGGGTAAAAGACATTCAGCACTCCATAAAAGCCGCACAGTTCAAAAACCCTGACCTCCCGGATTCACTGACCCTCCCTGTTTTCTCAGTTCCAGCCTTGAATGTTCCATTTACTAATTTACATATAAATCCCCAAACAATTGATCCTCAAAATCTGAACATTCCAAGTGAGATTGCTACCACAGCCTTTGAATTCCAACTTCCTGGCTTGCCCATGATGTCAGTGCCGAGCTTCAGCGTGAAGACCGAGTACCTCCAGGGGAAAATGTCTTTTGTTGCATTCAAACTGCCACAATATGAAATCAAAGTCTCAGCTTTCCAACTACCAGAACCACTGACCTTTGGAGACTACACAGTTAGCCTGGATGAGATCACAAGCCAGATTTCAAACTTTGAACTCCCAAGTATTGTCATCCCAGAACAAACTATTGAAATCCCTGAAATGTCCCTTTATGTACCTTCAAGTGTCTTTGTCCCAGCTTTTGGGGACCTAAGTGCTACCTTGAAGGTTTCTTCCTCCATATTAAACATGTCCACAAATGCCAATGTGAAGAAGAAAAACTCTACCCTTGTGACTACGCTGAGTTCTACCAGTACCTCCACCATGGTTTTCTTGGAATATGACCTAATGGGTAAGACTTGCAACGCTTGTGTTGAATAGAAAACTTAATACGGATTGCTAGACTGCAATATTTTTTGCTCATTTTGGTTCTTAGGCAGTGCCACCCTTGGGTACGAAGATGGAGGAATCAGCTTGGATGGGATGTGCAAGTTTATTCACAATGATGTGAATGTAAATTGTCGACACATTTTGGCCCCACACCCGAGGTAAATCAAAGTCTGGAGCCTGAGAGCAAACCACTGCTTTTGCCTGATTTTATATTCTAACTTCTGAGACACACTTATCAAGCCTCCTCTTTTCTGAAGTGTGTGCCCAGTTATGACAGCTTGTGGCGCAGCGCCACCATCATCTGGACTGGAAAAGAATTAGCTTTAACTGGCATGTAGTGGCACACATACTGTGACAATAGAACATGACACACATATATAAGGCAGCAAACAATAATGTATACATATGCATATGTTTATTTATGCTACATTATTTTGTTTACATATATATATTTTCCCAACTAATCTTGTTCTGTCATATAGCATAGAAGGGTGGATTATATGCTGAGTGTCACATTTTTTCCTGTTCTTTCATCTTTTTTCTTATGAATGAATTTCCCCCCATCAGGACAAAGAGTCAGACATCACTGACAGGTTTAAGATAAACAAGTTTCTGAACCAAAAGTGTAATCTTGTGCAAATTCCTCAGCTTTTTAACAGGATCAACTAGAGATTCGGAAGAAAACACCTCTCATGTCTCTCTGTTTTAAAGGGAATCTCATCATACATTTACCGCTGATGTTACCAGCCAGACTTTTTTCGACACAAGCTTCCGCATCGCTTCCCACAAAGATTCCATCACTCTGTCTATGTTGTCACCAACGTCCGGTTTCCTTGGATTTCATCTTCAGCGGAGGTCCTTGTCAGAGGTGTCTGGAAAACTGTTTTGTCACTACCCGGTGAGGCACTTCTTCATTTCACCACAGCTCAATAAAATAGAGGAACACTTCCAGAACCCTAACCCACATCAGTTCTAAATGGATTGCGTGGTTTGGGGGTGAGGGATTGTGGTGTTGTGTGTGATGTAGTGGTGGTAGTGGTAGTGATGGTGGTGGTGGTGGTTGTGATTTATTTGCAAAAAAAAGGGTGCCACATAATTTGATGGAAATGAAAATGTTCTCCCTATAGAGGGGTGAAATCAAAAATACCCCCAAAATGAAAGTAATAAAATGCTGCAGCAGACTGGTCCATTTTACCAAAATGTCATTGTGGCAACTTTGTGTGGCCCTCTGGTTTTGGGTGGATGGTTTCCTTGGGGCATCTCCTCCCAGATCTGGACCAGGGCATCACTGAGTATCAATTCCTTAATCATTCAGGAACTGCCTGCATATTATAGCCACAAGGAGTTGGGCATTGTGGTGTACCAGGAGGAACCATGGTCCCACTGCACCAGTGAAGGCAGTGGAAAGACAATAGATCCAAGGATTTCATCCTAACACCTAATGGTAGACAGGGTGCCCTTATCTAACCTGTAGAGGTCTGTGCATCAGACCATCACTGACCCACTACCAAACCGGTCACCAAACCTGAATGATGTAGCAGGCAACATAAGGTTCTCCGTGCCATATGTAGAACTTTTGCATCTGTCTGGTGTGCTCAGGTTGAACCAACTCTCATTGGCGACCATTTGAAATAATAGGTGATGGTAATTAATTGTTCTCATTTTGTTTTTTCTTCTTATAGTCCACCCCCGAGAAGGACACTGATATCTTAACTGCCTCTGCCACACTTCAAAGTTCAAAGATGTTGATGGTGCATACATCATGGAACTGGGACGTCCTTCATGATGTCATTGAGGGAACTAAAGAGAGGATTCCTGCCATGAGTGACGCTGTGCTCAGGTTTACTGATAAGTATCACAAGGACCACTTTGGCTTTGACCTCAACAGAGGGAGCGTGATGCTGAAAAACGCATTTTCTAATTTCGTAGAAAAAGTCTATAATGATGCTTCTGCGTCTTTGACAAATCTCCATATTTCAATGACGCATTTCATTGGAAAGGGGCAAGACCTTTATAGGAAAACCTCAGACGGCTTCATGTCTATGAGAATGCAAAATATGATTGAGACCTTGACATCACAGTCTGGAAAAATTGCAAATTCCACTCAAGAGCAGTTTAATAAGTTTTTGCATGTGATACGATACTTTTTGAGACACGTGAAGTTTAATGTGCCCGGACGAGAAGAGAAGTTGTCAGTCTTGCAGATTTTGCAGCTAGCTCATCAGTCTGTGTCAAGAGCCTTGGAGAGGGTCCTTCAAAGCTTGACCAGCTACGTGGAAGAGATCTGTGCTTACATCAGGCAAGTGCGGTTCATTCTGCTTGGAACTGATGTCGTCATTGATGGAAATGATGTCCTGGATAGAGCAATATTCTTCGTGAACTTTGTCCATGACCAGCTCAGACTCGTAGCACACAAAGGGCTTCATTTCCTGCACAGCATAGTCAATGACTTTGGCAGAGCGATTGCCGAAAAAGGCGAAGATCTTCTGTTTTACCTACAAGATGAAAACCTTGTCATTGCTTCGAAATTAGACGCGATCCAAATGGATATCGTGAAGTCCTCCCAAGAATATCGTCAAGAGGTAGATATCATTTTGCAGGAATACAAAGAGCTCTCGAAGCTGAACGTTCAACAGGCTTATCAAGCTTTAAACATGGAGCGGGTAAATAACGACACCAGGCAAGTCATCGCTACTTTTCAATCATATCTCTACGGAGGGATTAATAACTTCATGGCTGTGATTGAAAGAAGTTCCCAGATTACAGCACCATATGTTAAAGTAAACAACAATAACATGGACATTGAAATTCCTTTACCTTTTCAATGGAGGTCTTTCAGCGAGAGGCCAAGGCCGCTGAGGTTCTGACCCGGCCATGTTTGATGAAGTTTGTGTCAGAGAGGATTTTTCAATAACAATAAGAATAACAATGTGAATAAAGGTTATTATCCTGCAATGGGAAAAATTGCAGTTTCCCAGCAGCATGCAAAATACACATGGAGAAAATTACAGAGTATAAAAAAAATGAAAGGAAAGACTCTCATGTGAGGTGTTTAAATGTGATAATGACTCAGATTTCTACACAAAAATGATTTTTATTTGTACATTATGAATAGTATATTTGTTTACTGTGGTTTTAATCTGTAAAACTTAAATCAACACACTTAAGACCAACATTTGGAATTGTTATGAAAAAGCGAGATGTGTATCTTACTAAAAATGAAATTCACTCTTTTCATCTTTGAACTAATTTTATTTTCTCTGTGACTTAAATTGTGTACAAACAAAAAAATTGCATTTTTCTAATGGTTTTATCTTCCTGTTATTTTAAAGTGTTGAGGTATACAATAGATCAAACTACCCAAACTACAACTAGTTTGTAGCTTTATGTTTAACATCTTAATGTTGTGAGTCAAGTACACTGAGAATTTCCTGTTTAACATCATCCTCACTGTTAGTGATTGTTTTATTTTGTTTTGTTGCTGTTATGGTAACAAATCATGTTTTTGTGACAATAACACCGTGCCTGTTGGTCTTTACTTTGAAATAAAACAAAGTCTAATTTCAATCGTTATTTAAATGAAGTCATTTGTTTACTAGATTGCAGTTTTTCTTTGACTATACCTTTTTTTCCTCCAATATTTACCCAGTATATATATTGACTTGTAAAACTGCTAAATTCATACGATCGACCACCGTACTTCCAGGATTCCCATGCATGATGCAACCTGTCGCGAAAGACGCGACCACATAATAGTTCAAATCCATATCGGCATCCGTAGGTAAGGGGGAAATGACGTAACCAGGAAGTAGGCGGAGCTAGTGTCAAACCCATGGATGTGTAATGAGAACATGTACCGGCGGATTGAGGAGCGGAACGTCGTCTATCTTCTCGCATTGTTTTAAAAAGGTAAAGCAGAGAGGTTTTAAAACTCATCATTTATGACTAAAAGTGACAGCTGAACCATGTTTGACGTAACTTGATACGGGGACCGGGTTGAAGTGCAGGACACTCGGATTAAACGGGTATCAGTAGCTGTGCTTCCGAAAGAAAAATACAAAAATAAAAGAATAAATATATATAACAACGTCCCACTGCCAGTTATTGGTAGCGACTAACTCCGGGAGGCGACATTAGGAGGATATTTATTATTTTATTAACTTAGTTTAATTTAATCAAAGGGGTTTTTGTATATCGCATGAAAGTTTTAATATATAAGCAAAATATAAGTTTAATGTATTTATCATTCTTATATGTACGTAGTTTGCAGATCCGTTTGCATCAGCAGTCAGCTTATGTTATTTACCCTATTGTGTTGTTCACACGTTGCCCTTTAGATTCACTTCCATTGTTTGTCATCGAACGTCGGTTTGTTCTTTGAATTCAGACTTTGTTTCGTCATTGTAGGAAGAACTGCGTTGTTCAGGGGATTGTTATCAACATATACTGTACATACATATATGCACATACAAACATAAACTTTGAACTTGAATTTACCAAGAGCAGCGCTGCGATGACGAGTCAAGCTGAGCTTGACCTCTGACCCTTCACATCATGTACATAGGTCTCCCCTCCAAACTGCTGTTGAGTAATTCCTTCACATAAATGAAGACTACAGGAGGAACATTCAAGGAAGCAAAACTAGGAAAGCATTCAAGCTCCTGATTTGAGACAGCAGTGAGAAGAAGCGAAGCTCCAATCTTTGAGAGAAGATTTCCTCTTGTGATTTGGTTGTGTGAGTGTCATGTGACACGTATGTTTCAAGCAAGGCTCGGCATGCTCGGCTGCTCACTGAGACCTTTGTCCGCTGGTGGACCGCGTCAACTTTGACCCCTGCTGATTAAACAAACCGGGCCGGTGGATCTGTGTTTTATGTAACACCTCCAGCCTGTGAACTCTTCACAGCAGATTACAACACGCTTCACATTTACTACGACGGGTCCAGTGATTCATGCCAGTGGGTTCACCACTGGTTCTCTTGTCAGTTGAGGTGATGGAGGAGCGAGATGAGCCTCAGACTGAGTTCATCTACTGCTGCGGAGCCGCCACAGAGCTGCTGAAGTTTGGCCCCTCCCGCTTACACTCTGGACACAAGCTGCTCTTTGTCGTCATTCCAGGTGAGTCACATTGTTGATGTTCCAGTCATGAACCTGAGCAGTGAACCCTAACCCTAGCCCTCTCCAGTGAACTGCACGACCTCTGTTATCCACCACAACTCCATCGCTTTGCTTCTGGCTTGTCCTGCGTCTGCTAAATGCTAATGCAGATCTTTCTTCATGGAGCCATTCCCAGGTGTGTGTGGTTTGCTCTTCGTGCTCTGCAGGGAACCCAGGTGTGGTGGGCTTCTACAGGACCTTCATGCAAACCATCCACCGCTTGTGTGGCTACCAGCACCCAGTGTGGGCCGTGAGCCACGCTGGTCACTGCACTCCCCCAGACTCCATGGACCTGCTAGAAGGTAGAGCTTCTTCTGAGCAGCCAGTGTCTTATATTAACCTCATGCTGAGGTCCCACAGACTGTTGTTTATTGAAGATGTTTATATACAGTGTGTGCCTGACACTGTTCAGCTGATTGGGTGGACCGCGTGGATCGAGGTCGGACCGCTTCTGCGTGTCCCTGTGTTAGAAGTTCTGCCGCTGGCTGACTGGGAAGGGTTCCTCCAGTGTCACCGTCATCACCTGTGATTCTTTCTGCTCTTTCCTCTCCTGGCCAGACGCCTCCTGGCCAGCAGAGGGCGACGTCTTTGGTCTGAACGGGCAGATTGAGCACAAGCTGTCCTTCTTCAGGAGACACATCCCCCCCCACACCCGCCTGGTGCTGCTGGGCCACTCCATCGGCTGCTACATCATCCTGGAGATGATGAAGAGACGGCCCGAGCTCAACGTCAGTCCCTCCCACACTGCCCCTCCTCCTGCCCCGCCTCCTCCTCTTGCTCCTCCTGCCCCGCCTCCTCCTGTGTGTGTGTGTGTGTGAGAAGCATGTTGGTTGTGTCCTTTGACCACTGTGCTGGTCTTCCTGTGACTGCGCTGCAGGTGGTGAAGGCCATCCTGCTGTTCCCCACCATCGAGCGCATGGCCCAGACCCCCCAGGGAAAGGTCATGACCCCGGTGCTGTGCCAGCTGCGCTACCTGGCCTACCTGCCGCTCTTCCTGCTGTCTCTGCTGCCGCAGCGGCTCAAAGCGGGCCTGGTGCGACTGGCGCTGGGCCGCCTGCCCTGCCTGGACCCGGCGGTACTGCAGCCCACCGTGGAGCTGCTGGCAGGAGACTGCGCAGGTGCCTGCAGGGCCTCCAGCCTCACACTCACCACCAACAGCCGGCACTGCCTTCACTTCACAGTGTCAAGGAGGTCACTGATTGAATCCAGTTTACACCAGAGTGTACCAGAGTGTACCAGAGTGTACTAGGGTGTACCAGAGTACACCAGAGTATACCAGAGTGTACTGCAGTGTACCAGAGTGTACCAGAGTGTACCAGGGTGTACCAGAGTACACCAGAGTGTACCAGGGTGTACCAGAGTGTACCAGGGTGTACCAGAGTACACCAGAGTATACCAGAGTGTACTGCAGTGTACCAGAGTGTACTACAGTATACTACAGTATACTAGAGTGTACTACAGTGTACCAGAGTGTACTACAGTATACTAGAGTATACCAGAGTGTACTACAGTATACTACAGTATACTAGAGTGTACTACAGTGTACCAGAGTGTACTACAGTATACTAGAGTGTACTAGAGTGTACCAGAGTATACTAGAGTATACTAGAGTGTACCAGAGTGTACTACAGTATACTACAGTATACTAGAGTGCACTACAGTGTACCAGAGTGTACCAGAGTACACCAGAGTATACTAGCGTATACGAGAGTGCACTGCAGTGTACCAGAGTATACTAGAGTATACCAGAGTGTACCAGAGTATACCAGAGTGTACTAGAGTATACTAGAGTATACCAGAGTGTACCAGAGTATACTAGTATGATCACAAGAGTCATTTTAATTTTATGAAAAAAACTATCTATGACAGCGTTTCTTAACTGGTGGGTCGCAGCCCCCAAGTAGGTCTTGGAGCTTTTTTGATACAGTGTTCTAAATGTACAATATTTTGTTAATAATTATTATTATTTATTGAATTTGAATTGGATGTTGTTTCTGTCTTGGTGCAGCCAATGCCATGTACATGGGGGGTGAAGAGATGAGGAAGGTCCTGGGCAGAGACAATGTTACCATCAGGGAGAACCTGGACAAGGTGACACCGTCCCACCTCTACTACTGCAGTACTACTGCATCTGTACTAGTACTTTTTAGAACCATACCGGCATTTAAACACTGTTGCTTTATGTATTCTAAGATATTAACATTAAAGCTAAACTACAGAGTCAGCTGGGAACTCCTCGTGCTGACTGTCGACTTTGACTCTCATGGAGTTTTATTCAAACAGAGTAAATTGAATGAGTGCATGAGCGAAGTTATGGTGTTGATTATGGTCTGGTGTCCGCACACAGCTGATATTTTACTACGGCGCCACGGACCACTGGTGCCCCCTGCAGTTCTACCAGGACATGAAGCAGGACTTCCCTCACGCTGACCTGCGGCTGTGTGAGCGAGGCTTCCGACACGCCTTCGTGCTGGACGCCGCCAGCCAGGTGGCGCACATGGTCGTCCAATGGCTGCCGCGGGATCTGACTGCATGATGTCATGCCCCGCCCCCCTCCTCACGTGACCTGAACACTTCCTGGAGAGAGCAAACACTCTGGACTCACTTGCAGTGACCAGCTGATATCACAGTGGTCCAATTAGAACCGTTAATACTGCAATACTACAACTAGTACCAGTGATCAGACCAGTTTCTATGATGCGGATTTCAGTCATGTTTTATACAGGAAATGCATTCAAATGCGTAAATATATTGATAGTAAATTACTTGCAATGATTTATGATGTATTTATTAATATATATATATATATATATTCATTCTGGAAACTTCTAAAGCTCATTCCAATAACTGACGGTCAGTTATACTTTCCCTTTGACATGCTAGCATTTAGCATGTTAGCCAGTTCTGGTAGAAAGGACCTTCAAACTGGCTAACGTGCTAAGTGCTAAGATAGTTTCTTCCAGTGGCATTGAGAGATGCATTCATGCGTCCAATAACTTTAAATTTAGATTTTTTTTCCAGCATTTTGAGTCATTTTATTTTTTGCTGTACTCAGTATTTCTGTTGAAGTGCCTCACCAGTATTCAGCTCAGTACTGCTGTTGTCATCAGTTGTACACGGCGCAGCGCTGAAGTGTCCAGCAAGTCCAGACAGCTGGGAAGTGATCATGTGACCTGGTGGAGCTGACTCAACAGGAGGTCTCAGCTCCATCCAGTCTGACCTCCACAGTCAACAACGGGCTGGACAGTGGCCTGGAATTGACTGCGTAGTTTGGGACAAGTTTCATATTTCACAGATGACGAAATCATTTTCATCTTCGTCCTTTGTGATTGAAATGTTGTGCTCTGAATTCATGAAGGTCTGGAGGTCACCAGATTGATGATGATGATGATGATGATGATGATGATGATGATGATTATTACTACTACTAATAATGATGATAATAATAATAATAATGGCAAACTGAAACTGACTGACTGCGTGACTGACTGAGTGACTGACTGAGTGAGTGACTGACTGACTGAGTGACTGACTGAGTGACTGACTGACTGAGTGACTGACTGACTGAGTGACTGACTGACTGACTGACTGACTGACTGAGTGACTGACTGACTGAGTGACTGACTGACTGACTGAGTGACTGACTGACTGACTGACTGACTGAGTGACTGACTGACTGAGTGACTGACTGACTGACTGAGTGAGTGACTGACTGACTGACTGACTGAGTGACTGACTGAGTGACTGAGTGACTGACTGACTGACTGACTGACTGACTGACTGACTGACTGACTGACTGAGTGACTGACTGAGTGAAACAGTGTAAACAGGTTTGTTCACCACTTGCATTAAAGATGATTTGTGCCGTTCAGCTGCATCCTGGACACTCGATGTGAAAGTTGCTTTGTCATCTGTCAGATCAAAGTGCACTGCAGAACACTGCAGTGCTGCCACACAGATACACAGATTGAGATTAACTGCAGTTGATTCCTTTGTTCGTTCACTAAAAACACTGGAAATGTTGGATTTCTTCAAGATGCTTGATGTTTTTTCTCAGTCATCTTCATTCTTAGTGTTCTCCCAGACTGTTGCTTCCTCTCTGCAGGGTTGCACTGGACTGCCCTTTTTAATCCAACACACAGCACTGGCTACTGCAGTGCACACATTTAACATCTAATCTGGCTGCGCTAATCTCAGCCTCATCCACAATAGAAAGAGAAAAAGCAACTGCAAGTGTGCTCACATGGAGTGTGTGTGTGTGTGTGTGTGTGTGTGTGTGTACTAATATATTTTTACAGCACTGACCTTGTCACACACACACAAACATGAGATTAAAGCTCTTTGTGTGGTTGTGTAGATGGTGGCAGATAAAGATCTGACTGTGAGGACCCCCCCTCTCTCTCTCTCAGCTGTAACAGCGCTACAACAACAGCTGGCCTCCTCTCTGCTGTCACACACACACACACACACACACACACACACACACACACTGCTGTTGTCATCCTCCTCCACTTGGCTGACATTCTAAGCCCAGCAGGAGACAAGGTGGTTCTGCAGTGAACCTCCCCTGATTGCTCCTCTCTGCAGTGGCACTGGCATGTATGCAAAGATATAGATTTTCTTGCCATGAGTGTGTCTTAGCGGCCAGTGGAGGAGGCACCGAGGGGACAACCAATGGGATGGAAGCAACGGACGGCCCTCCGGTGAGTAGATTCATCCATCACTGAAGCCTCTGAAGTGACTTTGAGATGATGAAGATGTGAAGTGTGTGTTGTGTTGTGTTGTGTTGTGTTGTGAGTCTGTGTTGACTGATGCAGTATCTTCATGTCCATGATGGACGTGTGGAGCCGTGCATGCAGTCAAGACTAGATTCAACTTTATTGGCATTGCACATTGACAATATTAACTTTATTAGCTTAGACTTAGACAAACTTTATTGATCCCCCATGACTCCAATCAGAGAGCTGAGCAGTGAATTAAATACAAATGTGCAGTGTATAGATGGTGTGTGTGTGTGTGTGTGTGTGTGTGTGTGTGTGTGTGTGTGTGTGTGTGTGTGCGTGCGTGCAAATGAATAATTGCAGTGTTGATATGAGATGCAGGTGTGAAGTGATTAAAAAATGAATCATACGCAGTATACATGGCCAAGGTATGTACAGAGTACAAGACTGTGAAAGTATTCCGATGAGATGTATCAGAGTCTAGTAATATACAGTGATGTTGATGTTTGCAGTATAAGTACACGAGTGCAGGGAGGTGACGGACACTGCCAGGCAGTGGTGAGTCTGCTAGTATTCCAGTCTGTACAGTGGCAGTGAGTGAAGAGCACAAGGCTGCAAGAAGGAGCGCCCCCTGCAGGTCATTCATCAGACTGTACAACTGCACTCAATGAGACCTTTTTCTCAGCCAATTAGATTTCACCAAGGTGCAATAAAACATCTTGTTAATCCGTCAGTGCTGTGTAGGTAACCTGCACTCAGTCCAAGCGTCCATCAGATGGGAAGGCCTTCTGAGAGCTTCCTGAGCTTCCACACCAGGCCAGGCTCGTGTGTGCTGACACTGAGCTCAGCAGATTAAAGACGGTGGACACAATGATCCTGCTGCCGTTTCTAATCACACTCAAAGATTAAGCAGCAGCTGCATTCTATGCAGCTATAAGCTGAAGCCTGCACTGCTGCACCAGCAGCAGAGCACAGCTGCACAGTCTGAACATCTGGACGGATGAACGACTTCATGTTGACTCAAGCACACAGCAACACACTCCATATTTCCTAGAGTACAACAATGAGCTAGAGAGGTGTGTACAGCGCTCCCTCCCTCTGAACTCATCAAACACACAATCACACAATCCAACATCTCCACAACACTCTGCTGGATCAGTGGTGACCTGCACTGTCTCACTGCTGGGCCACACTGGGGTCTACAGTGGGCCAGAGGGGGTTAGCGGAGCAGCAGCAGATGGATGCAGTGTTGTGGTGAGGAAACCATCTATCCTGGGATATTATGGAGAACACAGGTTGCTGTGATGTCAGTGGAAAATCAAGCAGAGCAAAGTTGCAACAAAGAATCTGTTGAGCTCTTTATTGACATGACTCTGCAAACACTGGAGACATCCAGTGAGGCTGGAAACAGCTGTTTGATGACTGACTGACTGTTCATATCATTTCTATAAGTTCAGTCTAAGGGCCAAATTAAAACGCTTTAACGGGCCACATATGGCCCCTGGGCCATAGTTTGCTCATGCCTGAGCTCGACAAAAGTCACAGTTTTGCTGTAACACCGTGATGGCTAAATGCTAAATGCCAAAATGAGACGCGTGTGTGTGTGTGTGTGTGTTCTTGTCAGCAGCTAGTGGACCAGAGCCCTCCAGCGCCACCTGCTGGTCAGGGCCACCACACAGCCCTGCACCGAGCCGCTGCCCTGGGCAACAGCGACGCCGTGGCCGCGCTCATCCAGGGAGGCTGCGCCGTGGACCTGCAGGACAAGGTCAGGGGTCAGGGGTCAGGGGTCAGACAGCTGCCGCCTTGCATGTTGTCCCGGACGGCAGTTTGACGGCGGCTGTTCCTGTGTGTTGCAGGAGGGCAACGCTGCGCTGCACGAGGTGTCCTGGCACGGCTTCTCCAGCTGCGTCAAGCTGCTGGTCAAAGCAGGCGCAGACGTCAACATCAGGAACAAGGTTGGAACAACACGCAGTCGTTGTATACGTTGGTGGGATTGACACAGTCAGCCAACAATAAGACAAAAGAACAACTTGCAATCAATTTCAGTGGCAAATTCATTCAGACGTCATTAGACGAGAGTAATACAGGTGACCTTTGACCTCTGTATCAATAAGTAGGTATACAAATTAAACCTTTGTGCAGGTTCTTCTGTTCTTCATACATGTTGGTCTCACTGTGTTGTTTTATTCTTAATATGTTATAATAAATACAGTGTATTAATATGAGTGTGTTACCATGATTGTGTTACTGTGAGTGTGTTAATGTGAGCGTGTTACTATGAGTGTGTTGATATGAGTGTGTTACTGTGAGTGTGTTACTGTGAGCGTGTTAATGTGAGTGTGTTACCATGAGTGTGTTACCATGATTGTGTTACTGTGAGCGTGTTAATGTGAGTGTGTTACTGTGAGTGTGTTACCATGAGTGTGTTACTGTGAGTGTGTTACTGTGAGTGTGTTACCATGATTGTGTTACTGTGAGTGTGTTACCATGAGTGTGTTACTGTGAGTGTTGTGATGTGTGCAGGCAGGGAACACGCCGCTGCACCTGGCCTGTCAGAACGCTCACACTCAGAGCGCTCGGGTTCTGCTGCTGGGCGGCTCAGCGCCGAGCTGCAAGAACAACGTGAGTCGCACAATCAAACTCAATGCTTGCACTGACTCACTGACTCCACCGGGCGCAAAGTCTGTTTTTATGCTTTCAACTTGGATACAAACTGTGTGACGCTTCAGCATGAGGCGAAAAGACGCCCGGTGCAGGCGGAGACCAAGGGTGATCCAACCTGTGGTTCTGGTCCCTCTGTCTTCCCAGGTGGGCGACACCTGTCTGCATGTGGCTGCTCGCTACAACCACCAGGGGGTGCTGAAGATCCTGCTGCACTCTGTGTGTGCAGTGACCGACACCAACCAGGTGCTGCGCCTCACACTGCACTGCAGTGAGGAAGTCACACAGAGGCCACAGTGCTTGAATACACTGCATAGACCAGGAGTGCCCCCCCATTATATATATATATATTCTACCAGGCAACACACAGGTAAAAATACTTGTGTAGAAATACTGAGTGTGTTTTTGTACTGCGTGGGGCCTCCAGGCCGGGGACACGGCTCTGCACGTGGCTGCTGCTCTCAACCACAAGAGGGCGGTGCAGCTCCTGCTGGAGGCCGGCACGGACGGGACGGCCAGGAACCACGTGAGTCACTCAGGCTTTGTGTGTACACACACAGGTGGGACACTGACCAAGTACTAATACACAGTGACTTGCAGGCAGGGAAAACAGCGCTGGACAAAGCCCGGGACAACCAGCACAAGGACCTGGCCCTGCTGCTGGCCAGAGCGCCCCAGGTTCGGACCTGCACCCTGCAGTGGGAAAACTACGGCCCGGGGACCCTTACGCGGCCCGTTGAAAAGCTTTTTAATCCAGCTGAAACACACACACACACACACACACACACACACATACACACCTCATTTTGGCATTTAGCATTTAGCCATCACGGTGGTCCAGCAAAACTGTGACTTTTGTCGAGCTCAGGCATGAGCAAACTACGGCCCGGGGGCCATTGGTGGCCCGGTAAAGCTCTTTGATCCGGCTGCCAAACCTGAAGAAATGACATCAACAGTCAGTCAGTCAGTCATCAAACAGCTGCATCTCCTCCATGATTGCAGTGTTTGCAGAGTCATTTCAATAAAGAGCTAAACCCCCTGGTGGTTCTGGGTGGTTCTGGATGGTTCTGGGTGGTTCTGGGAGGTTCTAGGAGGTTCTAAGAGCTAAACCCCCTGGTGGGGCTTCAAAGACACTGATTTGGTTTTGCTTCATTTTCCATTGACATTACAGCAACATGTTTTCTCCATGATATCCCAGCATAGATGGGATATGGAGAATATAACAGGGGGCCAGAGATGCAGCTGAGGGGGGGGTCTCACTGGAGAAACCTACATTCATCTATAAAGTTATTATTCTGCAGAGACACACACACACACACACACACACATGTATGTTGCTGCTAAATATCTAATAGTCCCTGGAAGTTTCATACATCCTTGTTGGGACAGTGGCAGTGAATACAGTGATATTCTAATACGATGTGTTCCTCACCCTCATGCCTGCTAAAGGACAGCAATGCTAAGACGCAGCAGTGGTTGTATGATTTTGATAAATCCTCAGCGCAGTCCCAGCAGATTGCTGTTGTCTCTCCTTCAGCTCCATCGCTTCCTGCGTGGAAGAACCAGACGCAAGCGAAGAGAGCGGCTGACGGCGGGACGCAAGAGCCAGTCAGTCACCAGGCTGGAGATACAAGCCAACAAAGTCAGGAAGCGCCCCAAACCCCCCAGTGACCCCAGTGAGTGGTGCAAATACAGTCCTCTCCGAGGCTCACAGTCATTTTCCTTCCAAGGACAGCAGCTCAGCGGTGGAGGAGACCCCCAGCAGCGAGCCCCCGGACCCCCGCAGTCCTGACGCTCAGGGTCCTCACAAGCAGCAGCAGCAGCAGCAGCAGCAGCAGCAGCAGCAGTGGCGGCAGCAGCAGTGGCGGCAGCAGCAGCAGCAGCAGCAGCGGCTGCATCACCACCAGGCCTCAGCCGCCATCAGCCAATCACACAGCCCCAACAGGAGGAGGAGGAGAGGGACGCAGCAGGTGAGTACACAACACACACACACACACACACACACACACACACACACACACACATGTTGAGTTCCAGGTCCAGTTTGTAATACTGGGCCTGACTGATGATTCTGATATTAGTAAAATCTCAGTGTCCTGCCTGTAAATACAGGAAGAGGCAGCAGCTTGTGAAGAGGCAGGAAGTGGAAGCAGGGGCAGAGAGGTTGTTGACCTCTGTGTTGTCAAGGTCAAGTTTAGATGAATATCATCCAATTAAAAAGAGCAGCAGAGAACAGAACAGTGGCTGCCTGCATTCAAGCTGACAGACTGACTGACTGACTGACTGTCTGTCTGTCTGTCTGTCTGTCTGTCTGTCTGTCTGTGCTGTGGCCTCCAACTGTCCAACATGTGTAAATACACCCTGTGGATGTGTGAGGTATTGCATCTGTATTGTTTGGATAGGTGCGCCAGTACCTCTACTATATATTATACCTATGTGTACTGTATATCGGTATAATATACAATATATACTGTATATTCTCACTGCCATGTATTTCCATTGATTTATTTTGGATTGTTTTGCAGGTTGTGAGCGAAGACGTCCTGACGAAGGGAAGCAAAGGTCATCACAAGGTCACGTCTGATCCTCAGACTGGGAACACCTGGCAGCTTCACACACTGTACCGGGACAGGAGTGGCAACATCAGACAGGTCTCTGGTGATACTTATATTGCTTTACATGGTACATTACTCATTGTTTTTGAAGAAATGGTCAAACATTCAGATGCTTGGTTGTGTAAACGTTCAGTCTTGCAAATAAAATAAACAAATCCTAAAACATAAATGTAAAACTGTGAACGACTCTGAGTTGGAGGATGCAGTATTCAAATATCTTCTAACGCTAACATTTTCAAACCTGCTGCTCACCTTGAGAACAAGAGACTGACTGAGGAAGAGCTGGTGCTGGCTGGTCTTGGTGGTCTTGGTGGTCTTCGTGGTCGTGGTGGTCTTGGTGGTCTTGGTGGTCTTGGTGGTCGTGGTGGTCTTGGTGGTCTCGGTGGTCTTGGTGGTCGTGGTTTCTGCTGAACAACTTTCACGTCTTATGGTCTGGCTGCTCTCTGTCTCTGCCAGGCACCAACCAGTGGGTGTCACTGTAGGCCACTGCTGCAGAAGCTGGAGGACCAACTGAAGGTCACGCAGGACGAGTTGAAGTCGGACATCTTGAACGTTCAACAGCAAGTTGACAGAAAAATCAGTAAAATGGATCGCAGGAGCCAACACCAGGTGAGTTCTGCAGCTTCTGACCTGAGAACCCAAGGGCTGAGGTTCTCATCATCAATATTATTATTATTATTATTATTATTATTATTATTATTATTATTATTATTATAATAACAACAATAGATTAAGTATTAAATATGAATATGTATCTTTAATATATATAATTAACTTCATATATATTAGTATTTATTAATGAATCTATTGTTCAATCTATTACTTTGTAATACTACTACTACTACTACTACTACTACTACTACTACTACTACTACTACTACTACTACTACTACTACTACTAGACGGTATTAATGACCTATGAATTCCTATTAACTGCTGTGATCAGATGAAGGTCTTGGAGCTGCTGAACCAGGAGAGGGTGGTGGCTGAGAGGAGGAAGATGATCCTCAGCATTGAGCAGACACTGGCTCAGGGTCGTGAGGAGACCCTGCTGACCCAGGTGAGTCTGACGGGTCGCTCAGAACCACCCTGGACTCCAGTGACACTGGAGTTTATCAAACATGATGAATGATGAGGCATCACATCCACCACTTATCATCATCTGTAAACCTTGTGGTCATGCATCAGTATGAACGTTTCTGACATGTTTTGCAGTGCCTGACACAGTGCACAGTGCATTCTGCCTCCATAGAAAGCCTGAGCCAATATTATTGTTGTATTATTCTGTCAGACTTCTGCAACTTCACCCTCACAAATTCCAGCCAGGATTGTTGAATTACTGCTATGGAAAGTAAACTCCCTTCATCAGTCACCTCCCCTTTAAGATGAACACCACTGCTCTTCTCCAACGTTCTGTCAAACTGCTGCATCGCCACTTAAAGCAGGTGGCGCTGAACCGCCAGCTGAAGAGGTGGTGCGTGTCGCTGCTGAAGGACGTTCACATCCAGAACCAAGGTCACAACTACAGACTCCTGCCTTCATCTTCATCATCTCCCTCAGTGGAGAAGTCTGGCCCAGAGGGGGAGCCGGAGTCTCTGCCGCTGCTCCCCCTGGTGTCTGGAGAGAGCAGCGCGTCACTGGCCACCTACGTCAACGTCGTCCCTGCCGGTCCTGGCGGTCCTGGAGGTCCTGGCGGTCTGGGTTTGGGTCACGAGGCGCTGAGGAGCAGGACCTACTTTGAGATGAGGGTGGACAGATCTCCAGGTAGGCGTGAGGAGAAGCTTCCTGCTGAGAACTCACACAACAGCAACTTTGTAGTACACAACAAAAGTACACAACCTTCTACGCAATGCCTTCTCTTTGTTTCTATTACTCTTTAACTTACGCACTGAAGACATCAAATATATGACCCATATGTATATGTGTGTACATATACTATATGTATATATACTGTATGTGAGTGTGTGTGTGTGTGTAATCATGGAGTAAAGATACATTAATAAAAAACTAGGTATGCACCGATAACACATTTTTACAGAACAAGTACAAGTAGGAGTACTTCTATAGCAGTACTCAGCAGTACTGGTACTGATACTTCATTCGGCCATGACACATTAAAAAATGACATTGATTTTTGTTGTTGTTGAACAACATTCAAATTGAAGAGAAAACTGAAAAAACGCTTAAAAGCTAAAAAGTATGTAGCAAAAAAATAACTTGGCAGGAGTATGCGTCGAGTACTCAACCCCAATACCGGTACCAATACCGGTACCAATACCCGGTACCAATACCCGGTACGGGTCCAGGTGGTTCTGGTGTTGGTTCTAGTCCAGAGATGGGCAAACTAGAAAGTGCAAACTATATTTTTTCCTCCTATGAGGTGGCTCACCAGAACACTCCATCCATCTGCTGCTGCTCCGCCACCCCCCTCTGGCACACTGTAGACCCACCAGTCAACCAGTTTGTCCTCCACTCGGTGTGAAGAGATGAAAATCTGCTCCTCTCACAGACGACTACGAGAACACGGCTATGTTTTCACTGCACGACCACCTCTGGGAGCCTGGCAGCAGCAGCAGCAGCAGCAGCAGCAGCAGCGGCAGCGGCGGCGGCGGCGGCGGCGGTGGCGGAGGAGGTGGCAGCACGCTGGAGTTCTTCAAGGACCCCCCCGCCCAGCCCACCTTCACCCAGGAGAGGAACAACCTGCACGCCAAGGAGGTGACAGCGGTTTGCTTATGTATATATATATATATATATATATATATATATATATATATATATATATATATATATATATATATATATATATATATATGTATAGTGTGAGGCGTTCAAAGGCCAACCTAAAGCACGTCCGCCTCTGCGTCAGGTGACCCAGCGCTTCTTCGACGCCGTGTCGACCCAGTTGGAACGCTGGTACGAGAGGAAGGTGGCGGAGGTGGAGCGGGAGGCCGAGGTCAGAGGTCGCAGGGACAGGGAGGAGCTGCAGCAGCAGGTGGAGGAGCTGGAGGAGGAGCTGAGGCGGCTCAAGACGAGTGGGAACGCAGAGATGTGACCCGGACCAACGACCTTGAACGCTGCACACTAGTATCGCAAGACCAGACTGGATAGATAGATGGAGGGATGGATAGATAGATAGACAGACAGATAGACAGACAGATAGATAGATAGATGATAGATTGATAGACAGACAGATAGATAGACTGATAGATTGATAGATTGATAGATAGATAGACTGATAGACTGATAGATTGATAGATTGATAGATAGATAGATGGATAGAACACCTTTATTAATGCCACATTGGGCTAAATTTGCTAAATACAGCAACAAAAAGTTGTGCTAAGAGAAGGAAAAATAATTTGCATGTTATGAACAGTTTGATTATTTACAATTATCTAAATATTTGCATTATACTGTTGAAGTGTTTATTTGCTGTCATTGTCTGTGTGTGAAAACAAATTAGTTTTGGGGTTTAATACAAAATGTAAGAACTCTGGACACTGAGTCCACAGCCGCTATTATGACACCATTGTTTACCTTTGATGCCGTGCATCATGTGGTCGTCCTACCTAAATCAATACGCCTCTTAAAACCATCAAAACTGTCCAAAACTAAAAAAAATGCATTTTTCACCAAAGACCCAGTGAGACAAAACAAAAAATAAATAACGAAATAACGAAACCAACTTTTCAAAAAGTAAAACTACCGGGTAACTATTTGCATTTGATTTTGAGAACATGCAACAATGAAACAATAACATTATTTGTATTATAAACTGCAAATGCTTCTGTAGTTTAGCTTCTCCTCCTGCAGCCCTCAGATCTCTGGGATTAGTTAAGTCTCTCAGGTTCTCACGAGTGCTTATCCAATCACAGTCCAGCGTGAGGCGTAAGACCTGCTAGACCAGCTGGTGGGCTAAACTTTTTGACTGGTGGGCCACAATGGGTTGTAGTTTGGCAATGCCTGGCCCAGAACCTCCACAGAACCACCTGGAACCACCTGGAACCACCTGGAAGCATCAAAAAGGCATTACAATGGCTCATATTGGCACTCATAATGCATTATACAATAGACCTTCATAAAAAGTGCTCCCGACAATGTTTCTAACAGACACAAGGAAGCACTCAAACAAAGAAAAACCAGAAAAAGAAACAATGACAGAACCAACAACAAGCAACGGATCCTGCATGTCCACTGATCAGCCAATCAGCCAATCAACAAGCCCGCCAGCCAGACAGCCAGTCAGTCAGCTGACTGACAGTTCGGAGCTCCAGCCAGACCAGATGGTATCTGCTGCTGCTGCTGTGGTGGTGATTGCGTAAGCTGATGATCCTGGTGTGACATGTGGCCTCAGCAGCCACTGCAGCTTCTGAAGGGGAAAATGGAATCGATGGTCCATTGACTGTCAGATGGAAACCTCATTACAGCCCTGCAGGCACGCAAGCCAGTATTATATGTACATGTACTGTTGTTGTTGCCCCTCCCCCCACCACCCCCGCAGTGAGGGGTGCAGGCTGTGGTCACCACCTCCTCACCACCACTGTCACTTTGAACAAACTCATCTCACTGCTTTTGTTTTGCAGTTCTGACTCAGGGTCGTGGGGGTCAGCTGGAGCCTATGTATTATATATGTGTATATACTGTATGTGTATATATATATATATATATATATATATATATATATATATATATATATATATATATATCCCTGAGTTCAGGAATAAGTGGGCATTGACAATGGGTGGCTGGAAACTCAAAAACCAAAAGTTTCCATTTGTGACGTGACGTGTGAATAAAAATAAAGATATGTTCCAAAAAGAAACCCTGCTCAACTTGTAACTTTGCTGTGCGGTGTGAGAATGTTTTGGCAGTTCTGTCAACAGTTCTGCTGATTGGATCCATGCAGGAACCACTCATGCATGCATGTACACGGCCTGACATGCATCACCCCTCTCCACCTCATTCCAAATTACAACAAAACAGACAGGAAACTGTTCACAACATCCATCATGGAAAAAAAAAAAAAATGAAATGAATGGCAACAAATCTCAAGCTTTCAAACGCCCCCTAGTGGCTGTGGGGGCTGGAGAGGCTTTATCATGTATTATTTGTTATTTGTTACTTAGTTGTTCCATGTTAGTACATGATTATTACTGTGTTACAAGACACGCAAAAAAATATGATATTGATGTATGATATTGATGGCGCTAGCCGGAGTTGGCAGCGCTACTAGCCTGGGCGGGTGGGGGAGGGGCGGCGAGCGGCCGTCCAGCCGCGAGGCGATCGATGCTCACATCCTGTGAACTCTGCATGTAACACGGAGAGAGAACGTACAGCTCAGCGGGACCACAAACGCACCGCGGCAGAGGCAGCCAAGAGGGGGGGGGGATGTGGACCGCAGTTTGGGAGTACCTCAGGAGTACCACAGGGAGTACACCGCCGCACACCTCCGTAGGCGGTTAGCCGTATGGATGCTCGCCAATCCGGGGAGGTTTTTATCCAGACGATGAAGCATCAACGGGAGAACCGAACACGACCAGTGATACGTGAGTACTGCTGCTGCTGCTGCTCATCATAACCCAGCGGGTAGATCTGCCCCTCTTGAAAAAATCATTTCCACTGGCTCTGTCCACTGCTTCAACACCACATATTTATTATTACTGAGACAAGGAAAAGTCCAGGCTCTAGCCCGGGCGTAGGCAAACTACGGCCCGGGCATAGGCAAACTACGGCCCGGGCGTAGGCAAACTACGACCCGGGCGTAGGCAAACCACGGCCCCGTTAGAGCTTTTTAATCCGGAAGAAGAAATGAAATTAATAATCAGTCAGTCATCAAACAACGGTATTTCCTCCATGTTTGCAGTGTCTCCAGAGTCACTTCAATAAAGAGCTCAACACCCTGGTCCAGGGGTGGTTCTGGGTGGTTCTAGATGGTTCTAGATGGTTCTGGGTGGTTCTGGGTGGTTCTGGATGGTTCTAGATGGATCTGGGTAGTTCTGGGAGGTTCTAAGAGCTCAACACCCTGGTGGGGCTTCAAAGACACTGATTTGGTTGCAACTTTGCTTTGCTTCATTTTCCACTGACATTCCAGCAACATGTTTTCTCCATGATATCCCAGGATAGATGGTTTCCTCCTATGAGGAAACAATCCTCCTCACCACAACACTGCATCCATCTGCTGCTGCTCCGCTACCCCCTCTGGCACACTGTATACTCACTGTGGCCCCACCAGTCCAAACGATTGACCATCCCTGGTGTAGCAGAAAGGAATGTTTTGGGGACCCAATGTGTTATGATACTGCAAATAAAAACCCTTTAAATGCTAAATCTTCAAAACTATTTGTTGTCTTAACTTAACGTAAAAATGTCGATTTTCCTTCTCAGTCCCACCATCAAAATAATCGACTGTGGGACGAGGCAAACAAACCGTGACAGCTCTCTCTCTCTCCCTCTCTCTCTCTCTCTCTGAATCCACAGCAATGTGTCATCATCTCATTGAGATACCTGATCACTGTGCAGATTGATTCAGTATTCATTGACAATACAGTGTAGCTGGATGTACTTGTGATAATGGAACTGCATGGACAAACGGTTAAAAAGAAAGCAGGAAGTTCTGAAAACGTAAAGTAGTATTTACTGGGGGGGGGGACCGGAGAATCAACCACCAGCATGAGTAGCAAAACTTCGTCTTTGGCGGGAAACGGTGGTTGTGCCAGAAAACCAAAGCAACAAAAATAATACTGATCATTTGTAAAGCTATCGGAGATGCCGTGCTACTATATAGTAGTTGACTTTGGTAATGATGAGCATGGCTATGTTGTGTTCATAAGGCACAATGTCACAGCACACAGCTGTCCAACAGCATGGGTTAAAGTTTGATATACACTGCTTTTCTACAACAGAAACTGCAGACACGCTTTCATCAATGAACATCAACAAGCAGCGTACATTTCATGATGCAGGATTTTCTTGTTTAGTCTTAGTTTTGTCTGCACTGGAAACAAATTGGACTGGAACCTCCGTGTTGCAAGTGTCTTCTTGAACCAAAGTCCATGTAATTAGATATATTCATATAATAACCATGACCATGTAATAACCAGTCCAGTATCATGCCAGCGGACATGTTGGTCCAGTGCAGGTGTCCCGTGGTCTCAACCTAGCCCTCAATGAAGATTGGGATGAACTTGAAGTTCATTTTAACGTAATCACCTTTTACCTTTACTGCAACAGTTGATCACATTCTGATACCTACAAAATAACAGACACACAAACAACACAATTAAGATTGAGAATAGAAATGTTGAATAAACTTCCTTCCCCTTACTGGTCGGACATGCTTGAAGACCAAGCGTGATACTTACATGGTTGAGCACTGCATGCTTTGGAATGATACAGTGGTACAATAATATTTGCAAAAAATACAAAATGTTAAATGTCCCAGTGTTGTTCTGCTCTCTAACAGCGCTCGTGGAACCAGTGGTTGTATGATTTATATTTTCCTGTGTATGTTTATGCTGTCTCCACAGTTTGAGGACATGTGGCATTGACCATGGGTGACTGGAACCTGTTGGGCAGCATCCTAGAAGAGGTCCACAGTCACTCCACCATTGTGGGCAAAATCTGGCTCACCATCCTCTTCATCTTCCGCATGCTGATCCTGGGGGCGGCGGCCGAGGACGTGTGGGACGACGAGCAGTCCGAGTTCGTCTGCAACACCGACCAGCCGGGTTGCAAGGCTGTGTGTTACGACCGTGCCTTCCCCATCTCCCTCATCCGCTTCTGGGTCCTGCAAGTCATCTTCGTCTCGGCGCCGTCGTTGGTCTACATGGGCCACGCCCTGTACTGCATCCGGACGCTGGAGAAGGAGCGGCATCGCAAGCGCGCCCAGCTGAAGGAGGAGCTGGACGAGGTGGAGCTGGCAATGGAGGAGCACAAGCGTGTGGAGAAGGAGCTGAGGCGGCTGGACGAGCAGAGGAAAGTGAAGAAGGCTCCTCTCAGAGGCTCTCTTCTGAGAACCTACATCATCCATATCCTGACTCGCTCATTGGTTGAGGTCTGCTTCATCCTGGGCCAGTGTGTACTTTACGGCGTCCAGTTGGACCCGCTTTATAAGTGTGAGAGGCTGCCTTGTCCCAACAGCGTGGACTGTTACATCTCCAGGCCCACCGAGAAGACCATTTTCATGGCCTTCATGTTTGCCATTGCCGGCGTTTCGCTTTTCCTCAACATTTTGGAAATATCCCACTTGGGTATCAGAAAAATCAAACAGACACTTTACGGGGAGAGGTACACAGAAGATGACAGCTTGATTTACAAGTCCAAAAAGAGGGGATCGTTACCGCATCTCTGCGTTATGAGCAATGTATCACCCCACAACGGGCCTTTGACTCAGACCTTCAAAGTTATTCCAGAGGCGGACACAAAGCCTCCGTATTACAACAGCGGACTCAAATCCCACCTGGACCCTCCCAGACACAACAGCCTGGCCTACCTGGGACACGCTCCCAACTATATCTCCGCTCAACCAAGGATGCCGCCCAGGTGCGCGCAGAACTTTGCGATTCAAGGCCCCCAGAGGCAAGAGGGCCCGGAGGTCCGCGCGGCCATGGTGGACCACCACATAGGCTGGACTTCTGCTGTTTCGGTCACGGAGGACAATATGACGACTCATCTGGAGGAACCCGAGGAACATCCTCATCCCCTAAGCACCTTAAGGCCAAGCGTTGTGAGGGAGTTGGAGGAAGACGATCGGAGGGAATCAGCGGGAAGTGGGGTTCTGAACCCTCACCCCAGGAAGACCAGCTTCATGATTCGGCCGCCGTCTGACAGCCTGTCCTCCATCAGTTGCTCCACCAGCCCTTCCTTACATACCTCAGAGGAGTCTGACGAGCTGGGCTCCTTGCAGGGAGACATGCCCATGATGCCCCCCGCTGGAGGCCGAAGAATGTCAATGGCAAGTAAAGAGCAACGCTAATCTACCAGTTGACGTATTGTCATAGCCATTTATGGATGCAATGTCACAGAGCTTTTTGTTTAACTTTATGATTTATGTTCGGGGGTTTAAGGATCATACAGAAGGTCAACCAAACTCAACCTACTAACTTAGTGCCGTGGTCAAAGGTCGATGGTTGGGGTAACAATGAATTCAGTTTTGGAAACCTGATGTTGGTCATACATTGGACCATGTATTGGTTAAAATGGGCCAACATTAAAGTTAAAGTCCCACTGATGAGGATAGGAAATTTGACCTCCGCATTTGACCCATCATCCCCTGAGGGAGCGGAGGGCAGCAGCGGTACTGCACCCGGGAATCATTGGGTGATCAAACCCCCGATTCCAACCCTGAATACTGAGGGCCGAGCAGGGAAGCAATGGGAACCACTTTTACAGTCTTTGGTCTGACCAGGCTGGGGATCAAACCCACAACCTACCAGTCTCAGGGGGACCCTCTACCACTGGATCACTGAGCTGGTCAGTGGTCTAGTGTTAGTAGAGCTCAGCCATGCTGCACTTTAAATAAACCAAAAGCAAATCGACTCTAACATAGTTGTGGCTTACGAGATACAAAAACATCTGTGTTGACAGGCCACAACCAATTGAACGCTTATGTCTCTTTGGTTCTGACAACATGGGCATTTAATCGCCCAAAAGTTGGCAGTTGGCGGATGTCGTCGGCAGGCGGCCACCACATTGGCTCAGTCCTGCAAACGCTGCTTGCAGCTTTAATTGTTGTTAATTGTACTTATTCCTGAGTCACAGCTATCAGAAGTTTTTGCTGTATTATCATCACACCAGACACATTTTTTATGCAAATCTAGCACAAGCTCAGAAGCTGCAAATATATAATAGTACTGTAAGAAATAATAGAACAATCCAAAATGTACCATGCAACATCTACATAGATTCTTAAAGTGACTTTCTTATTATGAATACATACAAATATTCACGGCACAGTTAAGAAAGTTGAACGAACTCTATCTTGAGTTGTATAAATTCTTAAGTACTTTTTTCTTTCTGTTAAATAACGTTGTTTGACTTTTACAATAGAAATTATTTAATTTGATGTAGTTAAAAATTGTCAACATCTACGCCCAACTGTAACCCTACCTTGTCAAAGAAAATCCTGAAAAATACATTTTAACAGTTTGAAAAATGGAACAGGAAACAGGAAAATATGAGCGTTAAACTGTGAACCTGTGGAATGAAAGACGTGAATTGAGAAGCTTTTCCTCTCTCCTTCAGAGCGTCTTCCTGGATATCTCCTCCATTATGAAGAAGTGAGGACGAAAAACATCATGACCAATCAGAAGGAAGCTGCGTCCCCGCAGCCCAGCCGGGACCCAAAAGTGCAGCAAGAAACTGTTATCAGAGATCCAGCCTCGACATTGGCCCACCGGGAGTCACATGGGTCCAAAGCCATCCAGTCAGCCAAAGACCAGTGTGTTTGGTATTTGAAAAGCACCTTAAATTGCCTATTATGTGTTTATGACGAGGAAAGGATTGTTTTTTAAAAAACTCTTTTCTGCAAGCGGGCACATTTGTTATTGTTTTTTAGGACTGTGCAAAAACAACACAATGGATTGTGGAGCAACTCTCCTCAGAGGATGTGTGTTTGCTCCTGGGCCGCGGACTTTTTCAAGCATTGAACACCTTTTTCTAAAGAAAATCAACAGATTGAAAAAGTATATGTGTGAATTTGTGTACATTTCTATACAGATATTTGGTGGGAAATTTTTCGATGCTTTGTATTAAACTGTGATTAAATGATTGTTCAAGAGGTCAGCAATCACGAGCGCCGCCAGAGGAAACTGTCATGCTTTTTTCTTTTATTTCTCAACAAATATTGCCTGGAGGCAAAAAATGCTAAAGAAACTTTTTCATATCAAATGAAACAAAACATGTCGCACAATATTTACAAAAATATTCAAAACAAACACAGGCAAGTATGAACATTCAAAGATTGAAAAAAAGGGAACAATTGTTTTTCTTTTTTAAAAAAAAAATGCTGAATCCGTATTTAACAGTCAAAGAATGACGTGTCACCAAAATGTACAAATACAAATGAAGTAACCACTGTAAAAATGCCACGGAAAACTGTTGACATGTCTTTTATACAGTCCTTACCCATGAGAAGAGGTATGCTGAATCATTTAGGTAGATAAGTGCTTTGAGTTTGTTCGAAAATAAACCAAAAAAGAAAAAGAAAAAGAAAATCCCTCAAAAATCAGAATCCATCGTCTGAAAGAGCCCCCAATTACCGCAGCCTGTAAACACATCAGATTAAGTGCTTCCGTGTACTTTAAACTGCAAAGTAAAGGCATCTACTTTGAAAACGCAAACTTCCATCTGGGAGGAAGTTTTCTGCTTTTAACAACCGTTAACTTTCAAAAACTAACGGAAACAAAACAAAACAAACTGATGGGACACAGCAGCTGTCCAAGGAAGGTTCCTTCCATTAAACACACACATACACACACGTGTGTGTGTGTGCGTATGAAATGACTACTGTGAGAAAACTAGGCTATAGTCTGGGAAGAATGCCTTTAACTGACAAATATAAGACAACAGACAGAATCTTGGTGCTACACAGCGTAGATACAAAAGAGAAACACAACCGACAGTGTTGGACTGCGTCATGGTTGAAGACACCAGAGGACCGAAGCAGTAGTTTCTCAACATTATGTGTTGAGCATCTTGTTTGTGTCACTGACGTTGTGTATCAGGATCTGCTCCCTCGCCTCCTCCAGCATTATTGACTTCCGCATTAGCATTAGCATTAGCGTTAGCCCGTCTGGAGGAGAGCTCTCCTGGCTTCCAATAAGGCCATTGTACCGTTGTCTGTTGTGGTGGGTGAAGGCAGTGAGAAACCCAGAGGCAGCACTGTGAAGATCACTGGAGTGGTCGTCACCAAGTGCAGTGTAATTGGGACGATAAAGTTTAAAAATCGCCAGCAGGTAAAATGAAGCTAAAATTGGGAACATTTAGGGATCCTTCAAATCATTTGAAGGATGTTCAGCAGCAGCACTAAGATGGGAACGTTTGTAAAAGCAAGGACACCGGTGACTAACTTGAAATTCTATAGTCGTAGTAATAGTAATAGTTATACTTTAAAAAATAGTGCTGCATTGTCCACGTTGTAACCTGAAGTCCACTCGTTACTGTGTGTTTTGTGCAAAAAGCCTGTAGGGTTGTCGAGAGTGCAACATATGCTCCCAGAAAGACTTTCCATCTTTTTTCTACGGAAGTGCACCATGAAATAGCATCAGAGGGTTGGAGCGATGCCTCTTTGTGAAGCACAGTGAAGTTTTGCTTCATCCAACTCATTTTCTCTATTTTTCTTTTTACGTTTTTCCAGCGACTCGTCCGATGTTGCATCATCGTCTGTGGTAAAAACAAGCATTTTCTGTTTTTCTATTTGGACACCTACTGTGCTCAACATTGGGTAAACAAACCAAGTATTATTTGAAATAAAATAAAATATAGCACAATAAGCACATTTAACAGTACATTTAGCTAATATCTTTGCAATGAAAGTACAAATGACATAAATATTTGAAGAGGTTTGGTGATCGTCAACGGCGCGGACTTCAGACTTCACTTTATCTGAAATTCTTGCACAATATTCATCATATATTGCATCTCTAACTTATTTTTCTTTTTCCGTCCCTATGTCGCCAGGATTGAACACTTTAGGTTTTCAAGGTTTTTTAGTTTTTCTTTTAAACATAACCCACACAGAAATTCCAATTTTCATAGTTTTGTCTCGGATCCAAAAAAAAAAAAAAAAATAAATAGAAAAAAAAACAAAAATAAAAAATGAAAATGATACCTCTTCGTGGCTTCATCTGCAAAAACAAAGACACGCAACAGGGATCACATGGTGCCACGTGGACATTTGATGACATTGTGGCAACACACAACCTGCTTCCTTTCATTTGTTCCCACATACTGAACCGTTTGGCCTCTGTAACCTCTAAGGCAAAGATATTGTAGCTGCACTTGCTCTTCACAACAACAACAACAAGAAAAATAATTATTATAATCATAAAATTAAAAAACACAATGAAAAAACATGAAATCATATCATAAAATTAAATAAAAAATCTGCTATTTAACTTAATTCCCGAGTATTAATCACGTCTTTTACAAAACAAAGTATCACACACGCACAAACTTTGTAAACATACTCACACCCCCCTTTTTAAGTTAAAAATAAGCAATAAGCAAGTACTTGGTCAAAAGGAAGGACTACTGTCAAATAGTAAAAAATGAGAAAATACCACCATGAACAAATCAATTCTAAGAATTAGTATCGACCTACATTTTACATCTATGTCATAAAGTTCTAGACGCCCCCAACCCCGACCCCCTCCCACCCCCCCCAAACCCCCAACCATAGCAAGAGTCCCGACTGAATAAAAAATAAATTAACAAGTTCACATTATCATTATGGGAAATCGATGGGAGGCAGGCCGAGCGAGTGAGTGAGCGAGTGAGCGGTTGCACTCTGAGGAATCACGTACATTCTGATGGTTGGCTTTTATATCACTGAAGGTCCTGCTGGATTTTTGAAATCCTCTTTCCTTGTGTTATTTCATGCCGTGGCCACAGGGGGCGCTGGACACTGTTGTTAGCACAGACACTGAATAGGCAGTTGTACGATGAAAAATCTAAAATAATGGTAACCAATGAGTGTATATGATGAACAGAAGCAACACGGAGTGAATGAGGTTGGTTGTGTATTCATAGAGTAAAAGTTACTGTGAGTGTTGTTCTTCTCTGGGCTACTTTGAGATGTTATTTTCGTCCACTGTAAGATTTGTGGCTGTAGATTTACAGTTGCTAACTGGCTACTAGCTGCATTACTTTTGCAGTCATTCTACTGTCGATATTTCGCAGTAAATGATCGTAAAACTACAACTGCATCTTGAAATTTCAGAGCTTTCGTGAAATTGCTGCAGTGCAGCAGCATGTAGCTGTTAACTTATCTGGAGAAACTTACAGTAATTTACTGTGTACTTGCACTTTCACTGTGAAAGTAACGCAGCTCGGTAGCCAGTAATTGACTGTGAATTTCCACTTTAAATAATACTGCTAGATATTGTGAGATCCTGGCAACATTGTAGAAGGTACGAAAATCACATCTCCGAGTCGCCAGCCGTCTGTCCTAAAAGACTAAAAGATGCTAATAGTAACAACAAAACCAGCAACAATAAGGGACAAAGCAACCTTTCGCTTCGGGATAATCCAGTGCCTTGCTGTTTTGTAAAGAATACTACTTCCTGTCGGAGCTGAAGCGGTTTAAAGCCGTTGTGCAGAGCTTGCGGACCCCCGCTGAGCTCCAGTGCAGCACTCAGCGCAGCCACGTGCCCCCCAACCAACATCGACTTTTTCCACAGCACATGAATTTGGCATCTCCCTAAATCAATAAGGGGCCAGTGTGTTTGTTCGCCGCTGTGAACTCTCCGACGTACACTATTACAGGGCGGATGGGGGGCTGCTGCTTATTGGAGAGTGGAAATGAATGCTTTTGTATGGCGAGAGTGAGAAAAAAAAAACAACAACCTCCGTAGGCGTCTTCCATCAACTTAGTGTAGCGAATACAACGACTTCGCAGGTTGTTTCCACTTAAAGATTCGTAAGTACAAAGTACAAAAACAACGCGCTACTTAAAAAGACACAAAATAGTAACATGGGGCCAAAAGAACATTTAGAACTGGACTTGTAATTTTTTTTTAAAGTACTCTCTATTCATTAATTTCAAAATCAACTGTGAAATTTATTTTTCCATGAGCCAAAAATGCAACGAACCCCTTCAGATTGTTTCTCTCAGAGGCTTTAAGCCCGAATTCTGCGCTAGATGCTAAAAACAATTAGCGTTCTTCGTACAGTTTGGGATGGCTGTCGATGACAGAGAATTAAAATAAAGCTGTATTTCTCTAAGCGCACACAAAGGTGTCGCTGTGCTCGTTCTGAAAACACAAGTCTTTAGTTTGCCGACATAAAGAACTACAAGTACCAAGTACAACTGTTTCTGATGAATCATTTTTTAAAAATGAAAATTGATTCTGTCTTTATGTTTACTGCAGTGCATGATTGACTTTGATTCTTAGCTTCATACCCGCTTTGCAAGAACAGGTCTTCACCATTATTGATGTCGATGGGAAGCTGGTACCAGGACTGCGGTACCAACTGGACTAACTGGACGAACTGGACTCCAGTCAATTTCTCTCCGTTTACGACACAAAAATTGCAAAGAGAAATGTTTCAGCGCATCGCTAAAAAAAGTTCAAAGAAGCATTGGAAAAAACCTGCCGTGAAGTGTAATGCGTAACGCAAATGAACGGTCCAACCTCAAAGCTTCTACAATGTTGCAGCAACACGTTGATCATCTGAGCCGAGACTTTTCAACAAGGAAAATAATAAAACTGTATCTTCAAAAGATGGCGAGCTAATGTGACTTCACCATGGTATTAAATCTAGACGGCCACCTGGACTCGGTGAAAGTGAAGGGTGACACCTGGTGGCGGGGGCCACGCACTGCGGTGACGATACGATCCAGTGGCAAACATTGAGGCGGGGAAAATGAGGAGAAACATCGGTCTGAGTACAATAGAAAGTACAAAAAAACAATGAAAACAATGAGGCTTGACAAAAGCAGTGTTGCATAACGACAGATTGAGCTTTTTCTTTTCACGTAACGCTGAAATTGTGAGTATTACACACCTTTGGTTTGAGTTTTTTCACTTGGAAAAGTCCACACGGTTCCTGAAGAAATGCAGTTCTACAACAAAAGGCAAGCTTTTGGTGTCCAAGGAGAGTTTGTGGATACACTGGATAATACACCGACTGATCTTCTCCATCCCTCCATCCTTCACTCTCTCCATCCCTCCATCCCTCCCTCGGCCAAGCGAGGAGGAGGTGAAGGAAGCCGGGCTAAGAGGAGGTTTTTCTGAATCAGCACTCGTCACTGTCAGACTGGATGTGGACTTTACGAGCCAAAAATGAAAAACACTTGAGGTATAAAAGAAAAATTGAACTGAAAAAGCGACACAAGCTCGGGTTTGATTCCATTTTAAAATGGTTAAAATGGCAACTTCTAAGCACTGGAGATTTGTCGTTCAAGTTACGTTATGTTGAGTTAAATTAAGTTACGTTATATTATGTTAAGTTAAGTTAAGTTTGGTTAAGCGCTTTCAGCTAAACACATAAATCTGCTTGACGGCTTTAACAATCAGGTTACTGACCTTCTGATTCCCGGCTCGAGGGGTCGGTACGCTAGCAACAGGTCTGAACGGCTCACTCCACTGACTCACTGACTCACTGACTCACTGACTGACTGTGTGATTATGTGTTGATTTCTTTGACTCGGAGCTGCTGTTGGCTGGAGGACCGCAGGGGAAAAAACTGTCCGCACACGTTGAAAAACGCAACATTCGGAGAGATTCCTGAGTTTAACCTCCCACAATGACAGGAGAGAGAGAGAGGGAGTGAAGGAGTGGAGGAGCGACGAGGAGGAGGAGTCGGGATGGGCGGACAAAGGAGCGGAGAGAGAGAGAAGAGAGAAAGAAAGAGAGAAAAAATGAAAAGAAAAACAAAGAAAAGATAGAAAGATAGGACACAAAGATAAAAGAAAGACAGAAAAGAGATGGAAAGAAAGATGAAAAGAAAGATAGGACACAAAACAAAGAGAGAAAGATAGAAAGAGAAGGAAGGAAGGAGGAGCCTTCAGAAAGAAAAGGGAGAAAAGCTGCCAGTGCTTTTGCTTCGTCGCCACTTTAAAAATACCTGTTGCGCAGTATTGCTGATAAGACGTTTGTGAAATTCAAAGTCAACGGAATAATTAACAAACAAACAAACAACAACAATTCACATCTCAAGGATAGGAAAGGAGTCAGTGTCTGCACCTCCTCTCTCTAAGTACAAGCCTCGCGTCGCTTCTGCTGCTGCTCCTCCGTCGTCGTGCATTTCTCCGTCATTTCCTGACAAAAATCCACCGTCACTGTGGGGCTGCGCGGACAGTCTGCCCCCTGCTGGCCCTCTCCGGTACTACTCCTCCCGCTCCTCCTCCTGCCGCCGCCGGGCCCAGACCCGGACCGGGACCGGGACGAGCCCTCGTTGTCGGAGGTGGAGGAGGAGAAGGAGGAAGAGGGCGACGGCGGACAGGAAGTGAGGTCGATGCTGGCCGAGACCTCGGTGGCAGAAGAGGAAGTGGGAGGCGGCGGCTGCTGGGCGTCCTGCACCTCCCGCCGCACCTGCTGCGACAGGTAGGAGAGGTTCTGCCACAGCTCCGACATGCACACCTTCAGCTGGTTCCGCTCGCCCAGCAGCTTCTCCTTCTCGCACACCTGGAGGAGGGACGGCAGGAAGACACAGAGAGACGGCAGGAAGACACAGGGAAGGCAGGAAGACACAGAGGGACGGCAGGAAGACAGAGAGAGAAGGCAGGAAGACACAGAGGGACGGCAGGAAGACACAGAGAGACGGCAGGAAGACACAGGGAAGGCAGGAAGACACACAGGGAAGGCAGGAAGACACAGAGGGACGGCAGGAAGACAGAGGGACGGCAGGAAGACACAGAGAGAGACTGCAGGAAGACACAGAGGGAAGGCAGGAAGACACAGAGAGACAGGAAGACACAGAGGAGGCAGGAAGACACAGAGAGAAGGCAGGAAGACACAGAGAGACGGCAGGAAGACACAGGAAGGCAGGAAGACACACAGGGAAGGCAGGAAGACACAGAGGGACGGCAGGAAGACAGAGAGAGAGGAAGACACAGAGGGACGGCAGGAAGACACAGAGGAAGGCAGGAAGACACAGGGAAGGCAGGAAGACACACAGGGAAGGCAGGAAGACACAGAGGGACGGCAGGAAGACAGAGAGAGACGGCAGGAAGACACAGAGGGACGGCAGGAAGACACAGAGAGACGGCAGGAAGACACAGAGGGAAGGCAGGAAGACACAGAGAGACGGCAGGAAGACACAGAGGGAAGGCAGGAAGACACAGAGGGAGGAAATCAGATGAAAAAAGATCATCACTTAAAAACTGACACAAACGTTTGCTTGATAAAGATCTTGAACCGAAATGTCGCAACGAGTCTGCAGTGTTTTCAGACTCATTTCAATAAAGATTGAACACTGTGGGGCTTCAAAGACACTGATTTGGTTGCAACTTTGCTCTGTTCTGTTGGTTCCCCCATTGTGGCTCCACCAGACAAATGTATGTATGAGTCAAATGTGTGTGTGGGTGTGTGGGTGTGTGTGTCGTGTGTGCGGTTGCGTCCTACCAGTTTGCGGATCTCGCACTCCAGGTTCTGGATGCAGTCGAGCTTCCTCTTGCGGCAGCGCTGGGCGGCGATGCGGTTCTTGCTGCGACGGCGAATGTCGTGGATGAACTCCAGCTGCTCCGAGCTCAGCTTGTGCATCTTGATGAGGATCTGGAAGTCGTTGCGCGGCAGGTTGGTGATCTGGTCCACAGGGAAGGGCAGCTTGACCTGCAGCAGCAGCAGGAACGCACACAAGTTTACAGCAGATCCATAACCGTGTCGCCTTTAAAAAATGGCTTGTTGATTTGGCAAAAAAAAAATCAACAAGCCATTGTAGATAAAGATCAACAATGGCTTGTTGGTTCAATGCAAGTCTATGGGGTGAAAATTCAACTTTGTCCTAGAGACATGGGGCTACTTGCTTTTTCATCAGGAGCCCCCAAGAAGCACCCACACCAAATTTGGGACTTCTAGTACTTGAGGAACCCCGAAACCCTAACCCTAATTTCAGCCTTAAGCGTAACCCTAACCCTAACCCTAACCCTAGTTTCAGGCTTATCGTTAACCCTAATTCAGTGCAAGTCTATGGGGTAAAATTTCAACTTTGTCCTAGAGACATGGGGCCACTTGCTTTTTCATCAGGAGCCCCCAAGAAGCGCCCACGCCAAATTTGGGACTTCTAGTACTTGAGGAACCCCGAAACCCTAACCCTAATTTCAGCCTTAAGCGTAACCCTAACCCTAACCCTAACCCTAGTTTCAGGCTTATCGTTAACCCTAATTCAGTGCAAGTCTATGGGGTAAAATTTCAACTTTGTCCTAGAGACATGGGGCCACTTGCTTTTTCATCAGGAGCCCCCAAGAAGCGCCCACGCCAAATTTGGGGCTTCCAGTAGTTGAGGAACTCCGAAACCCTAACCCTGATTTCAGCTAACCCTAACCCTAACCCTAGTTTCAGCCTTATCGTTAACCCTAATTCAATGCAAGTCTATGGGCTGAATTTTCAACTTTGTCCTAGAGACATGGGGCCACTTGCTTTTTCATCAGGACCCCCCAAGAAGCGCCCACGCCAAATTTGGGGCTTCCAGTAGTTGAGGAACTCCGAAACCCTAACCCTGATTTCAGCTAACCCTAACCCTAACCCTAGTTTCAGCCTTATCGTTAACCCTAATTCAATGCAAGTCTATGGGGTGAATTTTCAACTTTGTCCTAGAGACATGGGGCCACTTGCTTTTTCATCAGGACCCCCCAAGAAGCGCCCACGCCAAATTTGAGGCTTCTAGAACTTGAGGAACCCTGAAACCCTAACCCTAATTTCAGCTTTAAGCGTAACCCTAATGCCATGCAAGTCTATGAGGAGCATGGGAGCTATGGTCAATAGCTAAGTTGTCAACTTTGGAGTCCCCCCAAAAGGCCAAAAATTACTTCCCGTGAAATCAACTGATTGTGATAGTAGAGCTCCCAGGCTTTACAATGATACCTCACATATCAATTTCTACTGTATAATTTAGTCAAAAATCCACCTCAAAATAGACATAACGATTCGCTGAATTTTATATGTTGAACAGTGTTGGGATAAGCGCAGCCATCTAGCGGTCAAATTGCGGATTTTTTTTTATTTAAGGTGGAATCGAAACCTGAGAATGTGGTGCCAACTTCAGCGCCGTATTCAATATTTATTTTTACAGAACTGTCTTCCATGTTGAGTGTGTAATAAATAAGACACATTCAATACTGTTGCCTGTCATGAACATTATTCATCAATCTTAGCATCATATCATTTGGTTGTAAAATAATATAAGCAAGAAAAAACTCTTCGTTCTAATCGATGAGGACGTTGACGTGACAGACTTTCAGGGGAAAAGTCGCAAAACCTCCCACAAAGAGTAATGCGGTGCACAGTCCACTAGGTGTCAGTGTTTGTCTGCTTCCTTGCCGGCTCGTGGCTCTTTGTTCTTTGGAAATTTTCCTCCACGCTGCTGTATTTTATTTATTTAGAGGTGTTTTTGGATGGGTTCCACTGATATGAACTTGAATTGTTAATGTTGGAATTTGAGTGTGAGGATTTCGAGGGTTTCATTTGTGTGTTTGCGGTCATTCTGGTGCTTCCTCTATTGATGTGTAACCATTGGAGAAATTCATAATCCATCTGCTGACTCGACTTTGTTCACTTCACAGTTGCCTTTTTTAAATATATTTATATCTATATATATAGATATATATATATTTTAACTTACACTTATTTTTCAAGTGTAAATTTACAGTAAATTACTGACTAACGAGTTGCATTACTTTCAGGGTAAAAGTGCGAGTACACTGGAAACTACTGTAAGTACTGTAAATAACAGCTACATGCTGCTGTACAAAAGCTGTGAAATTACAGGATACAGTTGTAGTTTGAACAATTTACTGTGAGATACTGACAGTAAAATGACTGTAAAAGTCATGCAACTAGTAGCCACTAATTAATTAACTGTCAATCTACAGCCAAAAACTCTACAGTGTAGTTTTACTTTCTGCGTTTTAATAATTTTGCTCCCTTGAATTTTCTGTGTCATATTATTTCATGTGAATGAATTGTTTATTGTTTATCAGCGGTTTAGGAGGCCTTGTCAAATTTGCAGATTGGAAATAAAATGTAAAAACAAAAGAAAAAGAAAAAGGCAAGCTGTTCTCCTTCTACTCCACCAGTTACTCCACGCTCTGTGAGAGTGCAGCTCACTAGCGGAGCTGCGACAGCCGTTTTTTTTCCCTCCTGTTTGAGCTGCGCTCAGCACAGCGCAGTGTAAAAGATGACATCATGCATTTCTGCAACAGCAGAGCAGAGAAGAACGACAGGAGGAAAGAAAGCCGCTCGTTTTTGGATGAACGAGTGGTTCCTTGGTGTGTGTGTGTGCGCGCGGTGCGTTCAGGGGCCTGTCTGTCCTTTTACTCTATAGACTGTCTATATATAGCTGTGTGACTCTCAGCAGTCACATAATAAGGTTGGAATGACAAAGTGAGCCTCTGATGGTCATAAATCCCACTCTCTCTCTCTCTCTCTCTCTCTCTCTCTCTCTCTCTCTCTCTCTCTCTCTCTCTCTCTCTCTCTCTCTCTCTCTCTCTCTCTCTCTCTCTCTCTCTCTCTCTCTCTCTCGTGTTCTGGTTTCCATTTTTAACTGGCGGTGAACTGTTTGAGATGCTCCATCTTATCATTTGGCCCCTGTATAAAACTGGTTTACCTCCTTCTTTGAATTTAGTTGTTTTTTTGTTTTTTTTTACATGTTCTCATGCGGTTTGCTCTGGGAAAAATGAAAAAACAAACAAATCAAATGCAAACTACTGTGGAAGTGGAAGTGTTGGACCAGGTCAGACACAATAGATTAGTGCAGCAATTCCTAAAAATAAAAATAAAATGGCAAGTTGATATTCATTCTAAGTTTTTAATCGATATATTTTAGAGAAGCTGCTACTGATAATGACAAGTTACTCACAAGCAACCAATCACAAGTTCCACAAACTCCAGGAAACTGGAGGGAAACGTCTTTTTAACACTTATGATGAAGAAGGCAGGCTTGTGGAGAGGTAGGATGGCCTGGGCAGGCTTGGGATCGGGGGGAGGGGTCAGAGGTCAGGAGCAGCAGCAGATGGTGGAGGGGACACAGACACTTTCTACCTGCCTACAGGCATTGTATAGTGTGTGTGTGTGTGTGTGTGTGTGTGTGTGTGTGTGTGTGTCACCATAACTAGGTCGGGTTGAAGAAGTGGGACAGAACAGACACGGACGGGCACGTGCACACGTGCACACACACACACACACACACACACACAGGTAAAAATGTAACTGTACACTGTGGTGCCTTCACTGTTCTCATTGAAACAATACTTCGGCCATTAAGCCACACAATGCAGTTCTGTTAAAAAGTCAGATTTCATATTACATCGCAATACATTGCATTACATTGCACTGCATTGCACTGCATTATCTCCAGTTTGATGGAAAGGTAATAATTGTGAAGTGCTGTGATTTCTATTAAAATGCAGCCGCTGGTTTTCCAATCATCGCTGATTATACTGAAGCCTCAATAGACGCAGCTTTGATTGACAGTCGTGTCATTTTTTCCTTTCTGAAAGGTGATTTGCTGAAGGCTCGTCTTCATTCCAAGCAGTCATTTCTGTGGCTCACAGAGACAAAGGCTGCAAAACATGTATGATGCAACTGCACGGCAACGTCGCCCCGGTGGTTTGGACCGCCAAGCTTTGGCGGAATTGATGAAGACGGAGTCAGAAATACTACGCGTTACATAACGCGCAGCGTCGTTGATGCAAACCGTCTGCGGCTGCGCTGTCATACGTGTGTGTTGCGGCGTCTGAGCGGCGCTTGGTGCCCTCGCAGTGGCAATAAATCTCCAGTGACTCACACTGACGGCCGCGGCCGCTTCAATCTAATAAAGCTAATATCCTGCCTGTGTGTGCGTGTGAGCGTGCACGTGCGTATGTTAAGCCGTGAAAAATTCTCACATCATGTTAGCTATGCATGTGTGGAGAGGTTCCCATGGCAACCGCGTTAACTTCCTCCACCACACGGTGCCTTCAGGGTCTGTGCGCTACACGTGCTAGTCGTCGCTCTCGCTGGAGGAAGCCAGCGAGTGCCAGCGAGGCAAACGTGCACGCACACCATCGCTGAGACCAGCCTGGAATGTGAGTATTTATCGATTTCTTTAAGTTTCTAATTCAATTTCAGCGCTAAAACTGAATGGTGGTCGTCTGACCAATGTTCTTCAAGTGTTCGTCGGCTTGGAGTTCACCGTCGGTCTGCCAGATACAGTAGGGCGCCCCCACTCTGCCGCCACATCCAACTGTGTCTAAACAAGACTTTGTACTTTACATTTAATAATAAATAAATATTATAATCGGTAAAATTATGCTAATTCTAAGCACCCACTTTCAGAAGCCCTGACTTCAGGGCGCGTCACCATTTTTGAGTCTGGCAACATTTGCGTGAGGCCAAAAAAGTAGGCGCACATTGCTGTAGGTAGGGTTGCAGTCAAGACGGCACCGACCGAAACCAAGACCTTCTCAAGACCGGAGAGTATGGAGATGGAGACGTTGGCACAGACGTTCTACTGAGGAAGCCACACCAACCTCGGGGCCGCCGACTCTGGAGATGCCGCTCTCGCTGTCGCCCTCTGAGAAGGAGTCCGAGTCGTCGCTGGAGTTGCCACCGCTGGCGCCGCTGGCGCCGCTGGCTACGAATCCCTGTTCGCTCTTGATCTTGGTGCAACCCTGAGAGAAGGCCACGTCTCTGCCGTGGGGCGTCTGCCGCTGCTCCGCCCCCCCGCCGCCGCCGCCGCTCAGGCAGTGCGGCAGCCCGGAGGTAGAGCCTGAGTACTGGCTGGAGAAGTCAAAGTGAGGAAGGCTGGAAGGTGAGCTGCCGCTGCCCGTGTCCTCCGGGTAGGAAAACGAAGATCTGGAACTGGAGGTCTGAGTCTGCGTCTCCGAGGGAGGTGGGGAGGAGTGGGCCGACGCTTTGATGGGAACGGGGCAGCTGCCGCTGAGGAGAGCCGGACCAGAACCGGCAGAGGGGTCTTCTACTTGCATCAGGTTGGAGACCTTCTCCCGGAATTTCTCGTTGATGTAGGAATGGGCCAGAATCTGTCGCTCCCCCGCCGCCGAGGAGAAGATGACACTGCACCGGTCCAGCTCTCCTTCGTGCTTGGAGGAGGAGGAAGAGGAGGAGGAGGAGGAGGCGTCAGACGTCGGCCTCTCCAAACTCTTGCTGGTACCGGTCAGCGACGCTGGGGTTACGTCCGCCACGTTGGCCTTGAGGTCCCTCTTGTCCCTCTGCCGGTCCTTGACCAGCTCCTTGTAGTGGTTGAGGGACAACCTGTTGGTGAGCAGCTGCTGGATGGTGGTGCCGGGCACGGCGCTCAGATCCAGACCGCCCCTCTGGAGGTAGGAGCGTAGGCAGGACGAGGGCGACCCCCCGTTGGGCGAGTGCTCGGCCGCCACCGGGACCCCCTCCAGCTCCAGCTCCATCTCCAGCACCTCCTCCTCGGTGCACAGCTCTGGGCCGCAGCCGTTCCGTTCGTCCCCCTCGTCCTCGTAGGCGAACTGCTCCTCCTTGATCCTGGAGGGCGTGAGGAGGGCTCGCGACGCCGCCCGGTGGTCCGCCAGGCGCGAGCTCAAGGGGCTGACTGAGGTATGGTTGGCCATGACCACGTCGTCACCGCCGTACTGGCTCTCCCCATTGGGCTTACCGTCACAGATCTGGTAGTGGTACTTCCTGTATTTCGGACATTGGGAGAGGTCGGCGGGAGGCGAATCGGTGCTTGCTACGTGATTGGCCCACTGCCTCGCCTCTGTCGACTGGTCCTCGGCCGCGACGTCGTCTTCGTACTTCACCTTGCAGTTGCCGGCGTGTCGGTCGTCGCTCTGCAGCTGCGCTTGAAGGAACTGGAAGCAAGAGTCCTCCAAGTTGTGCACGCCCAGGAAGTCGGCGCACAGGATGACTTCCTGGATGTTCTCCCGACTGAGGACCAACTTGGCCGTGTAGGCAAACTGGAGCAGTGGAGCAAAACCCTTTGCCGTCACCTGGTGGGGGGGGGACATGCAGAGAAGAGGTGTTTAAGGACCTGACCAGGTTTCCTTTCTTCAGAATGAGCTGCAAATACGCGGAGGAAGATTCCTGGCATTAAAGACCAAAACTTGTTAGAACCTTGATTGATGTGAAGAGCACTGCACATCTTCTACAAGCCTCTACAAACTACACTTCTAACCACAATACAAACAGAAATGTAGTCACTACAGGAGTGACTTGAACCCAGTGACCCAGTGCAGGCATTGAGTTGGGTATTTTCTTCCAGTTGTTTTAGTGACAGTCATTCTGCTTGGATCCTTGGCTGAATTCCTTTCCCTCAGGTCCACCCAGCCTTTTAAATTCCCTACAGTAAACACAACTACTGTGTGCAGATGTGTGTCTATATAAGAGCTCTGCTGTGTGTGTGTGTGTATATATGGCAAGGTGTAGGTGTGTGTTTTATAGATGTGCTGTGTGTGCATGTACATGAACTATACGTGTGTCTGTGCATCTGTGTGATTCTTGAGGCTATTTTCAGCCAGCGTCAGCAGCTGCTGCCCCCGTGCGTGCGTACACACACACACACACACACACACACACACACACACGTCTTCATAGGCAAAGAGAGAATCCAAGAGAATCTGCAGCTCAGTCCACGATGAGGAAGGACGAGAGAGAAGGATGGCAGGATGGTTAGTGTTTGAATGAACCTTCAAGATCCCCCCGATTGGCCAATCTAAATGTCCTTACCATGCAGGAGGTCTATGATAAAGGCCTATAATAACCTCACAATATTTCATGGATACAAGTCACGACAGTCTACATAACAACACAGACACACAAACATCAGACAGGGTGATCATTTTAGTCAACATTTTTCTTTTTTAAGCTTCTTGAAAAATTATGAGACCCCCTTAAATTTTGCTTTGAGGCTTTCCGGGGGTCTCATCTGTTAATCGGGGGGGTTGGACCCCTCCTGGATCCCCCGTGGACCCCCTTTATTTTGCACACTGGTTATTCAGCATAATTAATCTTTATATTTCTTGCTTTCAGAGGCCAAACTGTTTGAAGTTGCATAGTTTGATGTGCGATGGCAGAATTGGGGCATCTAGAGGAGCAGTATGACGACACGATTGACCCTGTTTGACCTCTAAAACCTGAAGTTCAGGCGGGTTGCCAGGTTGAGGAACCTGCACATGTACTCAGTATTATATAGGAGATGATATTATATTATATAATGTCACCAATGGCCACTAAAATGTCTTTAAGGTCACCGTCTAATATGAACACATTAACATTCACTGCTTTTGCCCTCTGCCATCAGTGCACTGTGTGTCTGAGGCGCCTACCTTGTCTGGCAGGCTGATGACGGCCTCTGCTTCTCCAGGTGAGCCGTCGTGGCCCAGCAGAGCCTGCAGGAAGTAGCGGCTGCTGGCGGCCAGGACGGCCCGGTGCGCCCGCACCTCCCTGCCCTCCACCAGCACCGTCACGTCGCAGAGGACGCCCTGGCGCCGCTGCTCCTCCAGGCTCAAGAGCACGTTGGCACAGTGGACCTTGGATTCATACACGTACATGGGCGGCGCCGCCGCCGCTGCCGCCGCCGCCGCCTCACTGTCCTGCTCCTCGCCCGTCGACATCACTCTCACTGGTGCACTGCAGAGGAGAGAGAGGGAGACGTTACAAACAATAACACAATTCCACTTTCCAAAATCCCACAAAGTTCTAGAAGTTGCACCACCGCTTTGCTGTTGCTTCATGGTCGTGTTGGAGGTGGACGGAAAGCACGTCCACTGTTTGAACAGAGGCCACACAGTGGTGCAGTGGTTAGCACTGTTGTCCCACAGCAAGAAGGTTGTGGGTTCAATTCCCTGGGGGTCTACTGGGGCCTTTCTCTGAGGAGTTTGCATGTTCTCCCTGAGTCTGCTGGGTTCTCTCTGGGTTCTCCTTGTATCTGCTGGGTTCTCTCCATGTTCTCCCTGAGTCTGCTGGGTTCTCTCCATGAGGAAGCAGGTATTGAAAAAGGATGGATGGACACTAAAATGCAGTTGGCTCCATTGTGACTTTAAAAGCGAGATGTGGGATGTGGGGCGAATGCCTTAGATCTGGGGTTCCATTCCCAGCCAGGTCACACCAGAAATACAGTTTCCTGAAGTGTCCTTCAAACCCAACTCAACCAAACTAAAGTCACAGGTTGTGTCAGACAAGAAACCGTGTCAAATTAAACATGTGAAAGCATTGTTATCCAGCTCTGGGTCAGTGCCACTAAAGCAGAAATGTCTGGTGTCGTTAAATACTTTAAGAAATTAAAGTTTGTCTTATCCCACTTTTTATTCTTCTCTTCACTTAATTTGTGGTGAACTACACAATACAACTATACAATCCAGCTGCCTGACAGCATAGCATTTGCTATTTAGGCTGAACACTAGGGGGCGTCCTCAAATAAACCAACCAAGAAGAAGAAGAAGAAGAAGAAGAAGAAGAAGGTGGAGCAGGTATCCAGATTTGGGTGCTCCGGGCCACCGTAGTTCACTGGCAAGCTCGGGAGAGGGAGGGAGGAGAATGAAAGGCTCTGCAATCTAAAATATGGCCACTGGATGTCGCCGTTTCTTCTTCAAACTCTCCAGCTACTACACACTGGACCTTTAATGGTGAAAAATCATCGTTTTTCCAGAGCTTGTTGAGGATCTTGTGAGCAAGCAATTCCAGGTCAACAGTAGTTTGAAGATAATACTGAGTAATGTAGTGCGGACGGAATATTTCCAGAACGATGATGTTAGCATCACCATTTCTGCTTCTGTGTTCGGGTGAATTACAACGCAGGCTCCCGTTTTACATCGTGCAGCGTTAACTCACTCTCATTTATTTTTTTGGGATTTTTGTATTTTTTTTTTTTTTGCTGAGCAGGAAAGACGTTGTGATTGTGTGGTTCTGGAGGACAAGGAGATTCACAAACAGCAGAGAAGGAAAAATGAATAAGATATAACGAGCAGCAGCAGCAGCAGCAGCAGCAGCAGCAGAACACACAGAGCGTCGTGCAATGCCTTGGTCAGGACACAACAATCATCCACAATTTGTCATGACCATTGCTGGGTGTGTCAAATGTGATTTGAAGACATATTGTGTTATTCACAGCCAATAACACAATAAAATACAAAGCTATGCGTAAAATAAAGCAAACTTAAAATTTTAATCGTAATCTTGATTCAAATAAAAGCAGAGCATGAAAGACAGAGAGAGAGAGAGAGAGAGAGACAGAGAGAGAGAGAGAGAGAGAGAGAGAGAGAGAGAGAGAGAGAGAGAGAGAGAGAGAGAGAGAGAGAGAGAGAGAGAGAGAGAGAGAGAGAGAGAGAGAGAGAGAGAGAGAGAGAGAGAGAGAGAGAGAGAGAGAGAGAGAGAGAGAGAGAGAGAGAGAGAGAGAGAGAGAGAGAGACACACACACACAGAGAGACAGAGAGAGGGAGAGAGAGAGAGAGAGAGAGAGAGAGAGAGAGAGAGAGAGAGAGAGAGAGAGAGAGAGAGAGAGAGAGAGAGAGACAGAGAGAGAGAGAGACACACACACACACACAGAGAGGGAGGGAGGGAGGAAGGGAAGACAGCGCTCCACCTTGATTGCTGGCAGCTCCGTCCTCAGTCTTTCATTTCAATGCTGGAGTATAAAAGCCCCGACACAGACAGCTGAGCATGCAGTCTGTCTGTCTCATCAGCCCTGGGCTTTGTGTGTGTGTGTGTGTGTGTGTGCGTGTGTGTGTGTGTGCCTGAGCTTTCTGCTGATTCATAGCTTTTGAATGGGCCGGCTCGTCACTGGGGGCGGTGCTGAAGTGGTGTTCTGGCCGGGCTCCCTGCGGCCCCGGGGCCAATCATCTCAGCCCTGCGCAGCGCCTGCCGTCCCTCAGGAGCACTTCAGCCTCAGACCTTCTCTTTATTGCTTTTCACCATGCTTGCAGATTGTTCTTGGCCTTTGTTTACCCACTGCACTGCTGCGGCTGCGAGGGAAGAGACCCAGCGGACTGCGTGCACACACAGACGGCCGCAGCCTGATGTACGCAGAGCACTGTGCTAATGATCGTTGCGTGTGAGATGAATGTCATGCAGGTTGACCCAGAAGGTGGATTTTGCTCATATCGTTCAGCCATGCAGAGACATGGACGGTAGAGCAGCGCAGCCACTTTGATGTTGTTAAGCAACATCAGTTTGCAGACCTGGCAAACGATTCAGTGACACAATGACTCTTTCCTTCTTTTCACTTCAAGCACAACTTCACATCTTCTCAGTTGTGTGCGTTGGTCTGCTGACATTGTTGAGGAGTTGTGGACGTGAATGAAGCCATGCGGCATACAAACTCTTTACAACACATTGTTTTACATCATGCGCATCAACATGACTGGTAAACCAGAGTGTTTAACAAACACATGATGGAAGCCTGCTTGTGTGCCACACTGATTGGTTGTCGTCAGTATGATTAGTGTCTCCACTAAACTGAACTCAACGCTGACAGACTGCGAGGTTCTTCTGCACAAACAGAACATTTGTCAAACTGTTGTTTTTGATTGAAGACAGAGACACGTTGATGAATAAGGTAGCGACAGAGATTAAAACATTATTTGAATTCAGTGTTAATTTCAGCGCTAAAATCAGCAGAATATGAAACTGCAGTTTGTGTCTATGAATGATGAATTTACAACGTTAGAGATCAAAGTCAGTGTAACTTGAAGTTTCAGTCGAAGATGTTTAACAAAGAAGCATTTAGAGGCGACCATGTGTTGTGTGTTACTGTCATTATTGTCGTTATTATTTACTGTGATTGTCATGACAGAGGTTTTCCTTCTTTCTTCTTTCCATTTATGGTGTATGGGGGGGGTCAACAGGAAGTACATCATTTCAGCCCAGCACAACATACAGAAATAAGTGTGATAAATACTGCAATGTGCTTGTTGAGTCTTTGTGAGGAGGTTGGCTGAGCCGATCAGAGGCAGCGGAGCGGCGTCTGGTAAACAAGGCATTGCCTGTGGTTTCATCATCTCGTCTCAGGCACAGCTTTAATATGTGTGAGGAGAGGATGGCATTTTCAGCAGTGCGCCGAGCTGACAGACAGCAAACTGATATCCATAATCTCCAAACTGTAAAAAAAAAGAAGCAATAAAAAAAGAAAAAAAAAGAAAAATCCAAGCGAGAAGCGATTTCTCAAAGTCTAACTGGGCCAAAACAACCTGCGGGAAGACGCTAATTGAAACTTATTGTCAGTGAAGGAAACACAGAAGCAACAGCTTGGCGCTGATAATGTGGGCGGTTTGAAACTACTGCACACAACATGAAAAAGGCACAGTGGGAGGGAGTTCTGCTGAGGAAACAGCCAGATCCAGCTGGAAGAGCCGTAATAGGGCTTCCCTGGTGTGATGACGCTCCCACCACAAAATAATGCTACAACACAATGATTGGTGGGGCCCCATAGCAATAGATACATAGAGAGAGAGAGAGAGAGAGAGAGAGAGAGAGAGAGAGAGAGAGAGAGAGAGAGAGAGAGAGAGAGAGAGAGAGAGAGAGAGAGAGAGAGAGAGAGAGAGAGAGAGAGAGAGAGAGAGAGAGAGAGACGACAACAGGATGCCACATCATTGAGTGGAGATGGAAGTGAGGACCTACAGAAGACTGACGTCCAAGACCAAAACCCAAAGTCATGAAAATCTACAGCAGACTGATGTGGTTCCAGCAACTCCTGGTGATTGTCAGCAGTTTGCAGCCTGACAAGGTCAAGGGATGCTCCTGGTGAGATCCTCCCAGGTCTGGTCCAGGGCATCACGGATGGACCAGAACCTAATGTACCAGAGGGGTTCTATTGGGTTCAGGCTCAAAGTGAAAGTGGATCCGCATTCCACCCATCCTCAATTTCCTTCTGGACCAATAAAGTATCAATCAATCAATCAATCAATCAATCAATCAATCAATCCATCAATCAATCAATCAATCATCCCCTGAGCCGGCAGTAGCGATGCCGCACTGGAGAATCATTGGGTGATCCAACTCCACCCAAGTCCACAACAAACTACAGAGAGCCGAGTAGGGAGGCAACCGCTAGCATGGTGATAGTCTCTGGTACCCAGAGTCTGGAACCCACAACCTCCACCCCTAGACATTCTATCCCGAGACCAGTGGTCCGCAACCCCCGGGCCGCGGACCAGGTACCGGTCCACGGGTCATGTGGTACCGGGCCGCGGGACTTCAGCCCCATCTCCACATTTGTAATGGCTGAGAAGCGACGGCCGCGTTAAAACACGGCAGGCTCTCAGTCCACAGGGGAACCATGCGGTGGAGAAGCAGAGCAGGTCCAAAGCAGCCCTGCTAGGATCTCCACCACGCACACAGCGCGGCCACTCAGAGCCTTCCCTCGTCGGCAGCTGCTCCGCTAGCCTACATTCAAGCTAGCAGAAGCATCAATCATGCACGCACTTCTGAGGCCTTTTAAAACCCCTGAGAGGCTGAGACGAGCAAAGGTGGCCACAGGGACGCACACACACTCAGACAGTCGCACACACACACACACACAGGCGCACAGAACAGCCCAGCAGGCAGAGGAGATACATCCAGGAGTAAATTATTAATCACAAGCAGAGCGCAGGCGAGACCGGGCGAAGATCCCCAGAGCTTCTGCTGCACACAGACAATAATTAACAAACACCAATAACTTACCAATTCTACTTCATATGTGTGTGTGTGTGTGTGTGTGTGTGTGTGTGTGTGTGCATGCCATGCCTATGAATGTCCTATGCATGGCTGTCCTACTTTCTTACACACTTTCCTGCCTTTTCCCTGTCCTGATTATGTCTCATTTTCATTTGATGTTGTCTGTTGGGTATACAGGGTGCTTATATACAGCATGTGTGTGTGTGTGTGTGTGTGTGTGAGAGAGAGAGAGAGATAGATAGATAGAGAGATAGAGAGCGAGTGATTGAATGAGAGGAACACAGATTTGGAGAATTTGGTCAAATCCACGGTTTTTAAAAACTTATTGTTGCTAAACTGTTGGACATAAATACTTTAAATTGACACGGTTGTACAGGAAACTGGTTTGGCCGAGGGAGGGGAAGTGGAAGCATAAATGTGGGCGGGCAATGTGCCAAAAAAAAGAAAAAGAGAAACTCAGATAAAGTCAAATTGTGTGTAAAGTTAACATTTGGTTTGGTTGACCTGTGAATGTTTGCAATCTACAAAGATAAACTTTTGTGTTATTCTAGTTGTTGAGCTAAAATGGTTTCACAAGTGGTGCTACATCCAGCGCCATGGACAGTTGCCATGGAAACCATGCAGAAAACATTTCAGCATCTTGTTGGAAGAAAGCAAACCATCCCCAAACTACAGAAGCTGAGTCGATTTCTTCTCCTCCCTCTCCGCTGTCTTGTATTTAATATCACAACATACAGCAGAAGTCAGGACGTCTGAGGCGCTGCAATGTTTCTGGCAGTCTCACCAAAGCCATTTGTTTTCTTTGGTCCTGCAATATTGGTTGGAACAACTGGGCAGTGCTGTTGTTTCGTTCGTTTAATGATGCAATATTTGTGACTTCTTTGAAGGCAGAGAGTATACGCTGTGCATCTCAATGCATCTGTGTCAGGAGACATGAAGTGAAGAAGAGGCAACATGAAGCCCCCCACCCAGTGTCAGGCTGAAAGATTTAGGACCCATCTGTCTTTCAAAGTAATCCAATAAACCAGAACCCAGGGTCGCCTGTCTGCACACCGCTTATTATTTTTGTCTGAAAAAAACAACAAATACACAGAAAGTGACAAATAAATGAATGGTGTGAGATGTCAGTTGAATGCACACAGCTTGGTGGACTTCAGTCCTGACACAGATTTCACAGCGACTGCATGAGTAACTGTGTGCCACAGCCTTTCTAAGAAGGGTTGTGAGAGACTCTCACTGGGCTTTACAGTTGGAGCTTGCAACGCTCTTCTGCCCTCTACTGAGGTGTCTCCTGCCTCTCAGACAGAAACAGAAAATCTCACTGGCAACGAGCTGATAAAAGTCAGGAGGACTGCAGATGAAACCTAATGCTGAGCAGCAAACGCTGGGCTAAAGATAGAACTTAGCGCTGAGAATCTGAGCGTGGCGCCTCCCCTCGGGATCCCTGTGCTCCAGAAATACATCATCATGACATCAGTGCCTGCGGACCAACAATGAGCCTTTTGTTGGGAGAGCAGCTCTGAGGAAGCTCTCACTTTGCACTGTGGTCATTGAGACCCTGGTGAGTTACTACCTCTCAGGCCTCAGCCTCCTTCAAGTCTCCAAAACGCTCCTGGTCAACTGGAAGTGGATTCAGTGCAAGTGAATCCCTCAGGCCTGTGGCCCCAGTGGCAGAGTTTTGACATCTCCAGCGAGCCAGTGCCACTGTTGACTGTCGGCCCAGTGGCAGTGTTGACGTCTCCAGCGAGCCAGTGCCACTGTTGTTGGAGCGGCCCAGTGGCGGAGTGTTGACGTCTCCAGCGAGCCAGTGCCACTGTTGACTGTCGGCCCAGTGGCCGTCGCTATGAGCAAGAGATTATAGTAAGTAAATGGAACATCGGACATTTATGGATTACAGACATGCTGGTAAGAGCTGGCTGTGGTAAGAAGGTATACGTGTGTGTGTGTGTGTGTGTGTGTGTGTGTGTGTGTGTGTGTGTGTGTGTGTGTGTGTTGAACCAGGGATTTAGTTGCGATCTATAAACGTTAAATCGCTGACGGAGCCACTTTGAGTTTCACTTTCTGACTCCCCATCGATACCGTCACCTTTTACCCTCCAAGCATGAGCACACACACACACACACACACACACACACAGCTTAGCACTTTATTTTTCTTACTATGATCTATTTATCCCTACTGGGCCTGCAGTATTTGCGTGGTGTTCTCGCTCCTGGTATTATTTCTTGGTGATGCTGCGCTGCCAGTTTGTTTCTCTGAGGTTCATTTCTGCAGGTCAACTGCTGGGTCAAAGCCCAGGGGAGAAGGTCAAGCACATGCAGAGTGCATGAGTTGATCTGGATTGGACGGAGGTGTTGGAACGACTTCATTCATCCACACGGTGGTGGTGAGCTGCATGTGCAGGCCTGGGGGGGGGCAGTGACGGAAGTGTGGCTGCCAACAAGCACCAACCCGGCCCCTCCCACCACCAGCAAACATCCAACGGCACGCTCACAGAGCCAGGCTGGTAAAGTGCCTTGCCCAAGGACACAGTGGCAGAGACTGGGATGCAAAGCGCCAACCTCTCTACCTCCTGGGCTGGAGAGCATTCTTTACCGCCACTGGTTTGATTGATTGGCAAGAACTGGAGATGAAAGTGACTGTTTGAATTTCCTTGTTTGTGTTTCCATGAGGACCATCATAGTTTTATCATCTTTAAAATGACTTGAATGGTTTTTAAACTCATGTACACTGAGTGTCTGTGGTGAACTGCACTGAAGCCAGTCCTCAACCCCAATGACAAAGCAGCTCAAGGGCGTTGATGAGGGGTGGGACTGGAAGAGTCCAGCACTTCTTCCTCCTCCTTTCCAGCATATTTAAGTTGTGGACATTTGTTGTTGTTGTTGTTGTTGTTGTTGTTTTCCTTGAGTAATAGGCTGACATATTTTTTTTTTACTATTGCATCTTTTTATTTCTTTTCCTTCGTTTTATGCTCGACTAAAGAATGAAATAAATAAATCAAAATCCGGATTGCCACACCTCAACATCTGAAACCTAGGAAGGAAATATTTCCATGACTCATTAGGGTTCACTCAACCAATTCTAATATAATAGTACTTGGAAGAAAATAGATTTTTGTCAAACGGGTGCTAAAAATAGTGACGGCAGCGACACGGCGCGGGCGTGGAACTGAGAGCGTGCGTGCGCTACAGCACACCCACGCTTCCCATGAAGAAAACCTGACACTAGTAACATCACCGTCTCCCAATTCCAACAATATGGTCTTTGAAATGTTCCACACTGCCAAAGCAGCATGTTTGTGAAACTGTACACCGCAGCGCGGGAAGCACTGGCCATCCAGTGGGTGATCTCATCTGAGGCTGCGGAGCTCCCGCTGCAGTCTGTTGTACGGACTCATTAACACTCGTCTCACGTCTCCTCTTGTTTCCACACGGAACCTGCGGTGACGCCACCATCCCGACCCAAAAACCCCAAAGAGCATTGAGTGCCCGGCCCGGTCCTCGGGATCTGCTTTCACCTGGCTGATGGCTACGGATGTGGCTTTGAAGGACTTCCCCTCCCCAGGGATCTCCTCCATGGTCATCTGTGTTTACTTTCGGCTGGTTGGGGGGGGGTGAGACTGACATCATGGCGCCTGAAGCTGCTTGGGAAGCAAGAAGTGGATCACACTCGTCAGGTTTCAGGGAAAGCCAAGCCGCGCTCTGCTGCCGTGCGTCACGCTCAGGATGGGAATGCCAGAGACAATCAGAGCCGGGAAGGCATCCAAGCAGCAGGATCGAAGCTGATCAAACTCCTCCCAGGAGTCTTTTCTGGAGTCCATTCATCTCCAGCAAAGAGGAAGGAGCCTCTTCGTTCTGCGAGCTGTGTTCCCTAGCAGAGGTGCAGGGGTCTGCGATGAACTGGCGACTGGTCCAGGGTGTCACCCTGCCTTCGCCCTGAGACAGCTGGGAGAGGCTGCAGCAGACCCCCAGGACCCTGAATAGGAATAAGCGGGTACAGAAGATGGAGGGATGGATGGATGGATGAAAGGTACAGGGCCCTCAGCCGTCACGGATCAAAGCAACAACAAACAGAATGCTCCTTTCCAGTCCGCTCCTCAAATATGCAAATACACAACTGCATCTACTGAAGACTCACTGCAGCTCCCAGCTCTACCACCGCTGAAGAGAAGCTCACACCTGTATGGAAGAGAATTAGTTGAAGACACCTGGAGATGGGCCAACAGTAGATGAACGCGAGCGGTCCACTCGGCGTTGAAATGAAGACGGCAGCAAAAAAAACACAAACAATGTGGCTAATGGAAACATTCAGGATGGGCCACCGTTCCCACTGCTGAGTGGGACAGAAGAGCGAGCGAGGAATCGAGAAGAACCAACGCTGCTGGGACTCAAAGAGTGTTTTCTGACGGTTCACTTCCACGGACTGCCTGAAAATCACTGTTGGGAGATGAATAATAATAATAATGATAGCTTAATTCACATGAAAGTCCAATTCCATTAAACTATGTAAAATGACAAAGTTGAAATTTGTCTGAGAATGTAGAACTTGTTTATTGTTATACTTGTTTGTTGATGAGTAGCAGCCTTCAGGAGAGCTGCTCATTCTGAAGGTAGGCCGGCTCGCGCTCAGTGACAGCTACTCGAGACAGGAAATGTTGCTTTGTATTGAAGAAAGAATTGAGATGAAGTGTAGATGCAGAGGCACCAAAGTCCAGATCATCTGTGACTTAGTTTGTGCTGCAGTCTTAATTAGTCGTCACAGATGACAACTTTTACTTAGTATTTTAATAAACTACTCAAACACAAACACAAAACATTACAACAGTTAGTTGTTGTGCGTTGTGGCTGTGAAGGGAGGAGCAGAATTTTGAATTATTTTCAAAGAAAACTGAAATGAAACGTTATTTCATTTTTGTTTTAAAAGTGTAAATGTAAGCACACACTGTGCGTGTGTTTACATGAAGGTTTGACCGACAGCTTTTCCACCAACCCAAACAAACAACTCAATGAGGTGGTCAGCGTGTTTGATGTTATTCAACCACGTGAAACAATGATGTTGTCGACAAACGTTATCTTCCAGTCGGTGTTTTTCTGGAGCACCGCCCCCACGCCGTGGCAGCGTCTGCGTTCTCTTTATGACGACGTCAACGCAGGCCCAGAGCACTAGCTTCAAGCTAGCCACACCATTTCAAAGCATCGCGTCGGGCTTGTTTATCACCTCCGCTGCCTTAATCCTTCGCAGCACAAATACGTACTGCGTTTGACATCAAAGCCAAAAAGCATGAGACACACAGATGAATGTGCCAGGATGCTAATCTGTCTCGACAGGTGGAACCTCCGCAATATCAAGCGGCCTTTGCAGATTCACCGGCGCTCTTACATCAGCCCACAAACAGCCTCAGTCGCCCCACACCAGCCAGCAAACACTTAACAAACGCACAAGTAGCTAATTAGCAACGGCCTGCACACATTCCCAACTCAGGGAAGCGTCTTTGTCTCTGACGTCTGTTGCAGTCTGGACCTGCTACACATGGAACTTGCTCCAGTGCAACTCTATCAGTCAGTGCAGTACAAATCATTTCCATTTGAATTTATATATTTTCAACTTCAGATGCAAACTGTGGATGCAGTCACACGTCTCCCATCTTTCAAAGTGATCCGGGTCAATCAAGTCGATGAGGTTGCAGAGAAAACATGAAATGCAGTGGGAGTCAGTGGTCACCTGGTGGCAGATATAAAGTGAATGAAGCCCCCAAGACTGAACTGAGGGCTGCGTCAGCATTAAAGTGGCCCTCAGAGGGCTGCTTGGAAGTGGAAGACTGCAGCTTGAGTCTGTTAATAAAATAAATCTAATCTAAGACTGCGCAGGTTAGGATGAACAGTCAGAACTGGCTCGCTCCGTATTATTAGCATCTTGATGCCTTGGTTCTACCAATACTGTGCATGCAGCTGCACTCTAGACTCCCCCTGTACTTCATACTGGTATTGTTGCGCTATGCTATGTTGCCTTTACAGAAGTACGTGCAGCCAGTGAAACATTTCAACACAGAACTGGATTCTTTTTTTTTTTAACCACATTCCTGGAATAACATTTGCTCCTTTCTTTTTATTCCATATGAAAATGCGCTCCTATTGGGCGGTGCAGTGCACACACACACACACACACACTGATCCACCACGTCTTGCTTTACAACTGCTGGCGAGCTGCCACGCATTGTGGTGGAGATCCACGCTCCCAGAGGAGGACTCGCAACGACCCACAGTCTTTCACCTTCAACCATCTGGCTCCACATTCCTCCTCAACAATGGCCTTGTGTATGGACAGAGATGGCCGCACTTTCTGGTGCCATACACAACGCTGCGAGCATTGTGTTGGCATGAAAAAGAACCCCCCCCCTCCTCCTCCCTCCCTCCAAAAATGAAAAAACAAAACAAAATCCATCCATCTATCTGCATATATACATATATACATACACATATGTATATATATATGCACACATATATATGTATATATAACAATTTCTATCTTATATAAAACTAAACATTATGTCTGCATATATATACACACGCACACACACACACATATGTATTTGTACAAATATAGAGAGAGATCTATTAACGTAAAGTGAACACTGTATTGAAGCACAGAACGGTTAAACACACACACACACACACACACACTATTTTTATATCTACACTAAGCAGTGGTTTGGTGATCATTGTGTGCAAGTCAAACGCACACAAAGGTTGTGCGTTTGTTCCTTCTGCTGTGTGTAACTGTTGATGTTCCACCTCCTTCCCCTGCAGTCAGTGGCCACACACTGCAGCCACAGTCAGTCAGTGCAAGCAGCACTCAGTCAGGTCTACACGCATCTCATGTCAGGAAAACATCAAAAGTCTTCTGTTGTAGCCACATAATAAATAATCTCATTTTCATTGATGTGAAAAATGTTTTATATATTGGATATTAAAACAACCTGTCATATTGACGTGACAAAATATAAGGTTGTTATCAGACAAGAACTTTATTTCAAGATAATAAAACAACAAGCGGTGGTGAGGAAACATCAGTAGAATAAAAACACACACAAGTTCTTCAGCGTCTGAGAAACTGCACCAAAAATGACTTTTATTCTGAATTATTTTAGTCATCTCCCAAGTTGGTATTCATTCTTACTTTGGTGTCATCTGGTGGCACTTGCTAGAATTACAATAATTATTCCAAAGACATTTTTTCACGTCTTTAAGTCAAATGTGTTTATCATTGACTGTCCATGCAAAAGCCCCTCCCCCCTGTGTGTTTTAGGAGCAATTTCAAAAGTCTGTCTGTGCATCCTGGCTGGATGCGCCGGGTCAAAATCAAACTGCACTGAAACCAAAGACTTCTTTGACCCAGCAGCTCTCCAGCAATTCTTTTGATTTATTTATTTATTTATTTATTGCAAGGCAACAATCTCGCATTCAAGTCTTCATTGAGTCCACTGTGCATCCACGTCTCAACAAAAGCCGTCCTAGATGGTTGTGTCATTTCCAAGAACCTACTGAAGTCCCCCATCACCCCCCCCCCTCCATGACCTGCAGCTTTGTGCTCTGACCAAAAGCATCAAAAGCATTTTCAGAACTATTTTCGCAGCGCTCACGTCATCGCTATACAATTGTTCTGCATTTGCTGCCTGTGCGTATTCACTTTGAGGGAGCACAACAACAACTCTGGACAATAATATATATATATTTCTTTTTTTTCCAGCAGAGCAGCAGCAGCAGCAGCAGCAGAAATACCTCAGCGGCGCTCGCTCAAGATAACTTGTCTGCGGATGAAACGCTGGTAAATATTTAATTGTCCTCCTCTGTCACCTCTCATCTGCTTCCTACGGCTGAACTGTGTGTAACCCACCAGACAGACTGGCACCCATTAAATCCGAGTGCTGCGGATCCTCTGATGCTGCTGCTGTTCCATTAACTGAGAGATAAGGGTGGAAGATGGAAGAGAGAGAGCGAGAGAGAGAGCCAGTGGTGGATGGTGGACAACAAAGAGCTAACTAAGCTGTTCACACACAGAGTCTTTGCACACAGTGAACAGCCTACTAGCAGTAACTCAGTTCAAGACAAATAGAAAGCCTGACTGGAGATTTTATTTATGTTTTGTTTTTTTTAGTTTGAACTGAAATGAAAGCAACATGCAGCACAATAACTGGATTTAACAGAAAAAAAAAAACTTAGCCGTTGTTGCTCATTTAGGCGCGGAAATGCCCTTCAAGATAAAAGGCGCAGTTCGTATAGCGGCACATGTGGTTGTTTACGGCGCTAATGAGAACAACTGGACCATTTAAAGATCATCACTCGACAAGGACGGGAAGCTCCAGTCGGTGGGTGTTTACCAAAGTGACTGAAGGCGCGAATAAGGGAGGTTGGGAGGAGGAGGAGGAGGAGGAGGTGGTGGGAACGAAGCTCCCTTTGTCCCTCTGCAGCTCCCCTCCTCCTCCTCCCCTTCCTCCCCCTCCAGCATGACAGGAGCCCCGCTCGCTCGGTGGGAGCAAAAACATCTTAGCGCCGTTTATTCGCCCCAACTAGCCAGCCAGCTAGCCAGCTAGCTAGCTAGTTAGTTAGCACAGCGGCTCATTTAGAGCAAGTGTGGCGGCGTTAACGAACACCCACGAAACGCGGATAACCTTCGGTAGGTAAAGTCAACATGACGTCACTCAAATTAATAACAAAGCACACACAATGAAGCAGATTAGCCAAACGTACTCAAACAAAGCACTTTCAGCTCGCGCGTGGGGGGGTTCTGTACGCCCCTCCGTCTTAAGAAGCGGCTTAAATCCGTAGAAAGCCCCAGAACACTTTACATTCACCACCAAGTCACTGACTAACTGACTAACTGACCAACTAACTAGCGGCGGCAGCATCAGCACCAACACCTCCGCCGTGTCACAAGTGCAACACCGCGCAGGAATAGTAATAATAAGCGGGGGGTCGTCGGGGGGGTAGAACGGCGTGCGTGGTGAAAGCGAGTTCCGTGAACGCAGCACCGCCACTATGTCCACACAGGGCTCGTCGGAACAAGGGGGATGAAAAGCCATTCACAGCAGATTAAGTCGGACGCAAATCCAAAGTGTTGCCCACGGCGTCCTGCTGCAACCTGCTCCATGTGCTAAACACTGGCTCGCGTATCAATATTATTATTATTGTTATCATCATCATCATCATCATCATCATCAATACTATCATGCTGGTAGTAAGGTAGGAAACCGACTCACCCGTTGTTCCTGCTCGTCTTTTCTCCACTTTCCTCTCAAAAACAGGCGTGAGTCCACATCGCCGTTCTTCTTCTTCTTCTTCTTCTTCTTCTTCTTCTTCTTTGTTTTTTTGCTGCCCTCCTTCACTCTCAACCTGTCGCTTTTAATTGAGCGCGGAGATCAGACGCCGTGTGTGAAACACGAGTCCGAGTGCGCGAGGATGAAACGCCTTTTTTCCTCCGCTCCTCTCCTCTCTACGAGCTGCATTGTTGACATTGCCTTCCTGACGTCATGCTGGCCCCCATTCACAACAACGGCCAAGCCCCCCTCACTCCCGGCGGCACGGATCCCCCTCCCCGCAATCCGCTTGACGCTGCATCCGACTGTCACACTGCTACACACTGCTACTCACAACAACAACCACGACCACGACGACGACGACGACGACCAGGGCAAAACGCTGCGTCGTTCAATAAGCATACAAAGCATACACAGCATACAAGTATACACATTAGAAGAAGAAGCAGCCTTTATTAATGCCACACTGGGCACATGTGCATAATTACAGCAAGAAGAATGAAAATCATATCAATAAAAAAGACAATAAAGAAAGAAAAATGGAAATATTTACACATTAAGAAAGGGAAAAACAACAAGATATTTGCATTAAATTGAAAGTTATAAAATAGAATAAAATGCCTTTATTATTACCAATTTACATAGTCACAGCAACAATATTGCACAAAGAGAAGAAAAATGATATTAATTTCAAAGAAATAAAGAAAAATCAAACAAGAGAAAAAAAAGGAAAAAAAACATCTAACAAGATGTTTACATTTTATGGATAGTTGGACTGTTTACAACTTATCTACTTTATATTGACCGAATATAATATTTAGTTTAACATCTAATAGTAATTTATGAACCAATCGTGTTCACAGCCTCACAATGTGAGAGGTGAAAGTAGTGTACATAAAAATATTAATATTAAAGTAAATGGAGAATCTCACCTACCATTTGTACACAATCTATAGTGTGTGTGTGTGTGTGTGTGTGCGCTCGTGTGTACGATGCAATGCCAATTTAAAGTTGATAAACTGAACAAATAGACTCTGATATTTAACAAAAACGCTGTTGTTAAAAACAGGTTTATGCAAATTCTGCTGCTTATAATGATACATTTATTCATTTGTTCTGGAAGAATCATCAGAATGCAACAAGCAATAATAAAAATGACACAGTAAAAACTATATAGCTCATACAGTCGTCCAGTTGCCCTCCTGTGGCATCAAGCTGTCTTGATAAACTGTGAGGTCACAAGATTGGTTCATTCTGATTAAATCACACATGTAAGATAAATAAATCTTGAAAATATTAGCTGTTATGTTAAACATCTGTAGGATGAATGTGTAACTATTTTGTGCTTCGTACCTAAAAATGTTGACTAACTAAATGAATGAATAACTTGCCTGACATGTTTACCTTGTCAGTGCTATAATTATGAGATCTAAGGCAACTTGCACCTTTACTTATTGCATGTGACCATACATAGGAAAGGATATACAGTGAGAAAGGTTTGCTCTAAAATTACCAACTCACTGGCCAACACCACCAATCAAAAACAATAATCAACTCTTGGGATACGAATAATTTCCTAGTCTTAAGTATGTAGTTTGAAGTTAAAGCGACAGTGAGGATATATTCAGTATTTATAGAGTCATGATACTCATGATGATGTAGTTCCTCTAACAGCATCGGACACCCTCAGCTAAATAGACTGTGGTGTCATGTTGTGATACTACTGATACTTGAAAGGGTCCGAATCCCTGCAGACTCAGAGAGCTTGGATTTACTGCAGGCAGGTCAGTGCTGGTACTGCATGCAACGAGCTGGCCAGGTGACGACACATTCACAACAGACACACACATGTCTTGTTGCTGTTCCCTGCCTGCCGCTTAAAGCAGTGAACCCCTTACCAGCTCAGTGGTCTAGTGGTAGACTGGTAGGTTGTGGGTTCGATCCCCGGCCGAGTCAGACCAAAGACTGTAAAAATGGTCTCCACTGCCTCCCTGCTTGGCACTCAGTATTCAGGGTTGGAATTGGGAGGTTGGATCAGCCAATGATTCCCGGGCGCGGCACTGTTGCTGCCCACCGCTCTCCACAATTGACCCATCATCTAGATGTCCTTCAAATGAAGGAGGAGGATGTGCTGAAGTTCCTGGCGGCAGGAACCCATTTGGGAGGCACCAACTTGGACTTCCAGATGGATCAGTACGTGTACAAGAGCAAAAGTGATGGTATTTACATCATCAACTTGAAGAAGACTGATGTTTCCTCACCATCGCTTGTCAATTGCGGAGGACACATTTTGCATCCTTTGGGATGTGACAGTCACTGGGACTTTAACCTTTAACCATCCTCACAGACCAAGGACATGCATGGTGGTCTCACATTCTCAGAACTCTTCAGCCTGTCTTCTTGGTACCGACCCGGCCTCTTCCAGACTCACCTGCTTTGTCTGCCTCTTGGGACATTGCCGCAGCCTTCTGTCCTTGACCACAAGTTCTACCTGTGTCCTTCTAGTTCCTGGTGGCCTGCAGTTGAGAGGCATTTTCCCCAGACAGTGATGTGTTTGAGAGTCCCTGTTCTCTGCCCTGTGTGTGTTCATGATCGAGTGGAGCTTCAGCCTCGCTGGCTTCGGGACGAGTTGCTTCTCCACCCCTTGCTCCCCAGATTGCCTCTCCAGTTTTGCTCATCCTGACCAAGTCTGCTGTGGTCCAGCCTGTGAACTGTTTGACTGCCAGAGACAACTTAACCAGATCATGTGCCTCTCTGTGCTGCTTTGGGGTTGGTACTACACCCATCACAGCATCAGGAAAAACACTTGTGAATGTATCTGGGGACAAGTAAAGAACTTACCCCAAAACTCTTCTGTTACTCAGAATGATGTCAAATCAACATCCAAACACCGGATTAATGACTTCAAATTCAAGATATGCATGGACCGACGTCTTTGCTGCGATAACAAGACTCACATGGCATTTACATTTATTTAAAGGCAGGTTACACCAGAAAATGGATTGAATGAGATCAAGTGCAATGCTACTGCCAGATGAATGGAAAATAGATAGCAGGGCTGCGAGAGCAAATTGGTTGTGCATAAGCCATTCCCAGCAACACATTAGGTGTGATATGGCTGTTGTAATCCTGTGGGAGCTGCTGAGGCTGTTACATTTTATCAGTTAACCACAGACAGACACCTCTTGGGCCTCAATCTGAGCGGCTGGATTCAGAGCAACCCACATCCTCAATGTCAAGATGTTATAAATAGCCGCTACTGATGCACAGCTCCTCTGGCATCTAAGATCACCTCAGCGGGAGGGCGGGGGTTGATATTCTCACCAATGAACCTACGGGTACTCTGGGCTTGGGACCAACAACAGGAAAGACCAGCGAGGTGTCTGTCTGTGTCCTGTGCCCTGACAGCAGAGGAGAAAAGTTTGTGCTCGACGTCGGATTTCTTGATTTTATTTCCATTGCTAGAAAAATTCCATAGACACCATGGTGTGACTGCTCAGCCATATCTCCAAAACATGTCTTCACTTCCCTTCGAGGACTATCAACAGCATTGCTATCAGGGAGTGGTCACCTCAAAACTGTTACGCTAGCAAAAATGTCATTAAATTAGCCATGAAATGCAGCCAGCTGTAATTTCATGGCTGAACCAAACCAAAGAAAGGCTTCTTTTCCAGGGTGTTTCAGTGTTTCTTATGGACTAGCGGTGAGTGCAGATTTTAACCCTTTGCTTTTGAAACCATGATAGTGTGACATCAACTTGTTTTGCTTGAAATAATTGTAAAACATTTCAAAACGAGCCCGGGGGCCTGAACAAAGTGTCTGATATGTAATGAAAGTGTCAGATTCCAGGGTTGATTTACTGCTTCGCATTCTGCACTCCGCCAAGTATTCAGTGTTCCTGAGTGCAGCAAGTTCACGGCCCTGGGCTGAATCAGGGGCCGTCTGTGTAAAACATTCTCAAGCAAAAGTTGCATAGGTTAGTGCATGCATATTCACTTCACTGGTCTGCGCTCGCACTCAGTGGGCGTCAGAAAATACAAAGAAAACAGTAACGTTTCACTGCTGTGATACGGAGAACTGCTGTTCAAAATGCTGGGAAAATATGCTCAGAGAAGGTTTGTGTTTTGTGTTTGTCAAATTGTTGCAGAGGCGTATTTGTATGAAAGAGGACGAGGGCCACAAGAAGAGAAAAAAATACATTACAGGAAGAAAAATTCTCTCTTGTGGCCCTCATCCTCTTCCGTAGTATTGACTTCTCTTCAAACCAGGCAACATTTTAAAAGGGTCGTGTTCATGGTAATTACCTTTAAATTACATTCCCCACACATCACCTGCTCTCAGCTGTTCAAAATTGCAGAAACTTTTGAAAACAATGAATACAAGACACATAATGTGAAACATATAAAGCCCTTTGCATTTTAATGGCAGCCTGGTTGACGCCGACCCTCCACGAGGCCGCGGTGTCCACGGCCGCACAAGGAAAAGATTTTTTAAAAATGTATTTTTTTTTTTTTTTAAGAACACAAAATAACTTTAGAACAGATTAAAGTTTCCACAGCGTACTCAGGGTTTCGGGGCACCTATACTGTATATATGTACATATTTAAGTCGACAGATGACACAGTGAGCTCTTTACTTCAGTTTCCTTTTAAAATTCACATCATTACAGTGGAGCTGAGAACCAGGAGGTCCCAAAGGCTACAAATGAAGAACAATTAAGGCAACTTGTGAACAACTGTTTGTTCATCACCACCACTACACAACGCACGGCAAGTGGGAGACCAGAGCAACACCATAACATCTCCAATAAAAACAATGAGTATATAAAATATAGCAAAAGGTTTTAAAACAGTCGCTTTCCAAACTCCCACTCGTCTGTGCCTCCTTTACATTCGTCATAAAAACACAACATATACAAATGTATAAACATAGAAACGTAAAGTTTATTTGAAGAGTTTGTGAGCAAAAAGTTGAAAGTTCAGGCGACTCTGGCAGGAGAATCTTTCTGGCCCGTGGGACCCAAAGCAGAGAATTACAGTGAGAATCAAATACAACAGCCACGCCTCTCACTCAACCAAACACTGCTTCACAAGCTGCAACACACTGCTGACCCCAGCTCATCAAAGGGCTGTTGCAGTGCAGCTACACAATAGTAACACTGCTGGACACTGCTGCTGCTGCTGCTGTTGTACCAGCAGCTTTATTTTGAAAAGGTTATTTGCAGTGCCGCTCATTGTGTAGCTGTATAAATTAGTTTGGTCAGAATGTAAAGGTTGAGCAGTGCGCAGTGCGCAGTGAGCAGTGCGCAGTGAGCAGTGAGCAGTGAGCAGATCCCCTGGCTGCTGCTTCTGGCTTCCTGCCAAAATAAAAACTGCACAACACACACACGCGCACACGCACACACACACACACACACACACACACACACACACACACACACACACACACACACACACACACACACACACACACACACACAGCTTCACTTCACTAAGTTAGCAGGAGTTTACTCTGTGTGTCTTTCAGACATTTTGCTGAAGTTCTTATTGATCTGAGCTCGGAGGTTTCTGACGGACAAACAGCAAACAAACAATTCCCAACCGCAGCCTCAGAAGGAAACGCAGTCAAATGCATTTACTGTACAAACTCTCAGGGGAAAAACCTCTTGATCTTTATATTACTTTACTACGCAAGCACATCGCTGCCATACTAGAAAAAAATAGTGCTCGGTATCACCATATAATGTGAAACTATCACGATATTTCCTGATGTTTTCATGTTACAATGCCGAGCTTTCATCAAATGTGAGTTTCGCGTTATAATGTAAAAAATATCACGTAAAAACGGGAGTTTGGTGTTGTAGTTTGATACCGAGCGCTGTGTTTTATTCTGGCGGGGCAGCAGTGCGCTTGCGTACGTGACCTTCTCATTGTCCTTTGCTGGGTGCGGCGCCCCCTAGCGGAGCCGCGCGCCCCCCAGCTGAGCGGCAGCGCCCCCTAGCTGAGCTGCGGGTTGTGGTGGCTCTTGATGAGGCCCAGCTTGGTCCTCAGACCCTGGCTGTGGCTCAGCAGGCCGCTGTGCTCCTCCAGCAGCCTGCTGTGCTCCTGCAGGCGCCTGGACGCCGTCTGCTGGTCGCGCTGCTCCTGCTCCAGCTCGCAGGCCAGGTCCTGTCTGAGGAGTCACACCAGCTGGGTCAGAACCGCACACTCAGCCGTGTTGGGCCATGAGCACAACGTAACACACGCTAGGGTCAAATGTGCAGATACATTAAAAACAACTTCATCAGGTAAATACCTCAAATCCACATGAATGTGACTGATATTATTATTATTATTATTATTATTGTTGTTGTTATTATTATTACCTGTGCGATGACTTCACGGGAAACCAAAACTCATTGACTGAGTTAAGATAGAAAACTAAACATTTGTTCAGGATAGTAAATTTAATTGAAAGCAGACTATCTAGCGATGGGATGGGCAAACTACGGCCCGGGGGCCATATGTGGCCCGTATGCTTGCAGTGTCTTCAGAGTCATTTCAATAAAGAGCCAAACACCCTGGTGGGGCTTCAGAGACACTGCTTTGGTTGCAGCTCTGCTGGACATTGAGGTTATTGGAGGAGTCTCACCAAGCAGATGATGAAGATACTGAAGCAGAGACGTTTCATAGCGTTAACCGCTTCCTGTTTGTCTACAAATTAAAGGCCCCACGTGAAGAAACGCAGGAGAGTGGAAGTGCAGTGGGTGGAACAGTAATGACAGCAGATGTTGGACTGACTTCCTGAGGACCAGCTGGGCGATGTCGGCCTGGACCTTCAGGAACTCCTGGGCCATGCGGATGTGCTGCTCAAACAGAGCCATGGACTCCTTGGAGTTGGGACACGGAGTCAGAGGCTGAGACACACACACACACACACACACACACACACACACACACTCAGTCAATCTGTGCGCTCAAACAGCGTTTCTCAACAGGTGGCTCGCCACCTGCTGGTGGGTCGCTGCCTTGTTTTCCAAACACTTGAGTTGAATGATTGCACTCATGTGTTGAGTGGGCGTGGCAGGAAGTGAATAGATTTAGGGTGTGACTTGATGATGATGATGATGATGATGATGATGATGATGATGATGAAGGTCCTGAGACCCACTGACTTACACCACTAAAAGATGATCAATCTGCCTACACAGTGCAGTCCTGCTCTTCATATTTTAAAGCCACAGTGAGAAATTTCTGAAAGTGAGTGAGGAGTGACGTGATTGGATGACATGAATCAAACAGCTGAGCACCTCTGAAGGTGTTGGTGAGGAAGGTGGATCAAGTGTTCTGCACTTCATGTGTCAGAGGACCAGGGCCTGAACCAGACTGCAGGAACTCATGACTGTCTGTGTTTTGTCTCAGAAGATCCACCAATCAAACGCAACCTCTGGCTACAACACCCAGACATGAGGCACTGCCACCACTGCAGCCCTGCACCTGCAGTGTGTGATGAGACGCAGTGGACTCACCTGCAGCTGGGGAGCCAGTTTCAGGTAGGACGTGGACATGGGGCCGTCGATGCCGTTGGTGGCTGAAACACAAACAGGACTCAGTCACTGACACCTGCGCTGCCTACCTGCCCCCTAGTGGCGGACAGAGATCATTGCAAGTCAACAGCTTCAGAGTCCCACAGACGGGGAAGTGATGAGGGGTCTTTGCTTCAGTGTTTGCTGAATGACTCCCTCTCTCCCCTCCTCTCTCTCTCCTCTCTCTCTCTCTCTCTCTCTCTCCCCCTCTCTCCCCTTCTGCCCCCTCTCTCCCCTCTCTCTGTAGGAGGCAGTTTTCAAAGACCTTAAGTCCATGTGTGAGGACTGCAGGCCTTCTATCCTCTCATCCTCACACTGACCCTCCCTCCACTCTGCAGTGGGAAACAGCAGGTTGCTAACGAGCAGGTTGCTAACGGGCAGGTTGCTAACGAGCAGGTTGCTAACGGGCAGGTTGCTAACGGGCAGCTTGCTAACGGGCAGGTTGCTAACGGGCAGGTTGCTAACGGGCAGGTTGCTAACGGGCAGGTTGCTAACAGGCTAACGGGCAGGTTGCTAACGCTAACGGGCAGGTTGCTAACGGGCAGGTTGCTAACTAACGGGCAGGTTGCTGCTCGAGGTTACTGTGGACTACTGAGCTGTGGCGGTTGCTGGGGTTGCCGCACTGAGCTGGCTGGTAGGTCATCCTCAGGTCATCTCAGCTCTGATTGGCCGGTGGTGCTGCTGCTGCTGCTGCTGGTGGCGACGGGACTGTTGGAATGTGTGGGACTGTGGGAGCGTCCAGCTTGACTCTCTGCACTGGATACCCGGGACAGGCCGGTGCGCAGGGTTGCAGTCTGGGAAAAATCAAACAATAATAATAATAGTAATAATAATGATGATAATAATGATGATACTGATGTTGATATACAGTGAGGTTGAGGAGGCGGTGCTCAGCTGCGTGCTTGACTTCACCTTGCAGGGTTTGAACTGCAGGGGGAATTTGGCCTCGAAGCTCTTGAGAGTTTCCTCTGCGCCCACAGAGTTCCTGTGATCGCTGCTGCTGCTGCTGCTGCTGTTCCTCTCGCTGCTCACCGTGCACTCGGAGTAGGAGGAGCCTGCAGCGACACGCACTGTCACCACCGCAACACAACAGCTGGACGACGCCGGGGGAGCCTGCGGGGCCGCTCCTTACCTGAGCCGGCGGCTGAAGACTGGTGAGGAAGCTTCAGCGGCTCGTCAGAACCTGGGAAGTACTGGATCAGAACACGACCAGCAGAGGAGATTATTTCAATAGAAATTCCAGATTATGGGGGAAAATGAACTTCTTCCTTTGAGCCAGGTTACCTGCATCAGGTGACTCATGGTGTTCTTCACCTCCTCCATGGAAGGTCTGAGGCTGGGTTCTTTGTCCCAGCAGCGGGTCATCAGCGTCTCGATGGGCCTGGGCAGATCTCGGATCAGCGGCGGCCGAGTTCCTGGAAAGCATCGCAGTCAGGTCAGCAATCAGGACCGAGCTCACGAGTCCCGACGCCCCCTGGTGGTGCTGGCAGGACCGGCGCCGGCCGCCTCACCTCGGTGGACGGCCCACATGATGCAGAAGGCGGAGCCGCCGATCTCGTCGTGGGGCTTCTTGCGGGTGATGACCTCCCAGAGGATGATGGCCCAGCTGAACACGTCGCACTTCTCACTGTAGTTGCTGCCTGCAGGGGACACAGTGCGGTCGGCTCACTGCACCAGTGACTGCAATAGCACTGCTGTCCCGAGTACCGAGTACTGAGTACCGAGCCAATGTCCCAGCATGGCTGAGTTCAAACAGCAGCACTAACAGCTGCTAGTATTCCACTCTTTACACTTATTGCTAATTTTTGCTGCTGGTTCACTGTTTGTGGAAACACACAAACAAAAAAAAACAGGTTGCACAGGAAATAAACGAGTGTGATTGCGATGTGGACCAGGATCAAACAACATCAGTCAGATTAGTTCTACTGGTTCTGGACTCTTCTGAGCGGCTCTTCTGTTATTCTTACTTAGTTTTTTTATATTTGTTTTACTCACACTGGTTTGAAATAAAACCTTCACTCATCTGCAGCTAGGAGATAAAAAGATAGAGCGATAGATAGAAGGATAGATAGAGACAGTAGATAGAATGATAGAATGATAGAGAGATAGATAGATAGATAGAAGGATAGAAGGATAAATGGATAGATTTGTGTTGGCAGCAGCTTGGAGTGGATCCATCCACTGCATGCACTGTGCACTGTGCACTGGCAGTGGCAGTGGACGGTGGTATCGGTGCTGCTTTCAGCACCACGCCAACACCGGTGGCTGACTGGGACCAAGGCTGCAGTACCTTCAAAGACCTCTGGTGCCATCCACGCCGCGCTGCCTTTGTTGTTGGTCATGTAGGTCTGAATGTCACACGCAGTTCCAAAGTCACAGATCTTCAGGACAGTACCGCGGGACACCAGCAGGAGGCTGGAGGGGCGGGGAGGACAAGGACTGGTGAGAAGGAACCTGAGCAGAGGAATCATCTCCTGCACTGTCACTGCAGCAGTGTCCACACTGCCTTCTCCATCCTAAACAGTGCAGGGCCATTTAGCACTTCCTCACACTCTTTATTTTCCTTTCTTACTCTAGAAATATTTCATTTGATTTTTCATTTTCATTAATACAATTTTCCTCATCTCTGCACTACAACACCGCTGTCATTCCGACAATTTCCCCAGTGTGGGATTCATCCAGACATTCTACTCTATTCTATTCTATTCTATTCTATTCTACTCTATTCCAAGTCCTCCCTCATGTTTGCAGTCTGCCTTCATCAGGACGTCTCTGCTGCGTTTTCATTCTCATTATAAAATGATTTTCCCGGTGCCTGGAGACTTTAAGGTGAAACACTTTAATTTGAAAGATCTCCAGTTAACTGCAACAGGAACCAACTGGATCTCATGCAGTTCTCTGCAACCATCATAAAAAGCACTCATTTCCGCTGTGAAGGTCGCCAGGGTCAGAGTCTTACTTTGGAGGTTTGAGGTCCCGGTGGATGAGGGCCTTGGGCTTCATGGCGTGCAGGTAGGCCACGCCCAGCGCACACTGCAGGCACCAGCTCATGGCGTGAGCTGCAGTGTAGTGGGGCTGAGGGTCTGCACTGTGCAACACTGGCCAATGAGAAGAGAGAGTCAGTCAGTCAGTGAGTCAGTGAGTCAGTGAGTCAGTCAGTCAGTCAGTGAGTGAGTCAGTCAGTCAGTCAGTGAGTCAGTCAGTCAGTCAGTCAGTCAGTGAGTCAGTCAGTCAGTCAGTCAGTCAGTCAGTCAGTCAGTTCAACTGCACTTTGCTTCAATGTCTTTTACAGCAAATCTCAAACTGCAGTGAGCACTGCGCTGTTTGTCTGACTCGGCATTAAAATACAGAGTTGACAGGATTCACTGCTTTAAATACATACAAAATAAAAGCTTCTGAGACTTCAGCCATAGAGTGAATGCATGACTTAGCAGCACCTGCTGTTGATGATGAAGACACAGCAGACTTACGGTTGTATAAAGAGCCACACTCTGCATATTCCATGACCAGGCACACCTGCCAAGCAGGAAGTCAGGTAAGAACTTTGACAGATACAAAATAAGATACATATTATATTGACATGTATGTAATTACGCTGTCATATTTTGTGATGATGGAAAAATTATGAAAATAAATCATCATTTTATAATCTAAGCAAATTCCCATTGAGTCATGATTAAACAACAACACTTGTTCAGCTCAGAGCTGAGGGTTGCGTTACTTACGGGGTTATTACAAGAGCCATACAACTGCACAATGTTGGGGTGATTCACTCGCGACAACTGGCGGAGCTGCAACACAAAGACACCGTGGTCAAAGTCACAGGGTGGTGGAGAGTTTGCAGTTACTGTCGCAAGACTGCAGAGGAAGGAACCAGGCATGACAGAAATAATGCTGCTGAATGAACTGATGGACATCTGGGAAACATGGTGGCTCACTGAAGAAGAAGAAGGAGAAGAAGAAGAAGAAGAAGGAGAAGAAGAAGAAGAAGAAGGAGAAGGAGAAGAAGGAGAAGAAGAAGGAGAAGAAGAAGGAGAAGAAGGAGGAGAAGAAGAAGGAGAAGGAGAAGAAGAAGAAGAAGAAGGAGAAGAAGAAGAAGAAGAGGAGGAAGAGGTAGAAGGCCTTGATTGATCCCACAGTGGAGAAATTGTTGTGCATTCACTCATGAAACAGTTGTGTGAATGAAAAAGTTGTTGCTGTAATTGTGTGCATTTCCCCAGTGTGGGATTGATGAAGTCGTTCTGCTCTGTGCTATGAAGTGGTGACTCGTCCAGAGTGTGAAACTGCTTCTGCCTCCAGACATCCTGGAGGACTCGGTGTATTTCATGGGCTCTGCGTGGGGTTAGAGGAACATCTGTCGACTCGCTACCTCCACCAGGAAGGCGTTCCTCTCGTTCTCGCTCTCAATGGTCTTGATGGCGACGTCCTTTCCTTTCCATACGGCCTTGAAGACCACTCCAAACGTTCCTCTTCCAACGGCCTGAAGCAAAACCAACACAACGTTGAGGGCTAAAAAGTTAGGAACAAAATAAAAGCACTGTGTTTTTAGGGTGCATCAGAGGTGCATTCTGCCCTGGTGACAGACTGGACGATGCCCCACATTTTACATCTGCTATCGGCTGGAACAATGATAAAACCTCACCGACAACGACAACACAAACACTACGATGACTTTAACAACGTGTTTTTTTTTTTTTTAGACACTGGGTACAACAGCAACAAAATAAGAGGAGCCTAAAATGTCCAAAGTCAAGGCACAAGCATTAAAACAGCAGCTGATTAATAAAAGCAGCAGCAGGCAAAGAAACTAATTACGAAAGACAAAATAAACAAATAAGTAAGGAGATAAAAAGTGACATGAAATCAACATTTCTACTGAGCGGCTTTGCAGTGGCAGCTAACTTTACCCTGCACAGCAACACTGGCACTGACCGAGTGCATCAGCACAGCAGTATCAGGACTAAACCGAGGTCTAGCAATCCACTTATCCACACACAGCACAATACAGAATACACACTCTGTGTTGAGAAATGAATGAAAATCAATCATTTTAACTGGCGTCACTTTCACCGCTGCTACATTCACGGTCGCCCAAAGCTTTGAGGTTTGGTGCTAAATGATCGATCGCTGTTCGTCACTCCAAGTTTACTTTCGCCCTCCGTATCAACACATTCTATTCTTGTCTTTCACACCGGGGAATTTGACCATCGACTCAACACAACTGGACATTTTCCCTGAAAGCTGAGCTTGTAAGTGTAGGAAAGTTTACCGCTTCAACTTCGATGTCCTCATATTGAATGTCCTCAAACAGGCCGCCGGCTGGAGTCTCCACCATCACGAAGAGCGACAGCACTAACACAACACCTGGACGGTGGCCAGCGACGGAAAGCCAACCGCGAAGATGATCTCGGTCTTATTTATTTGGTTAAAAGGGAAAACTGAGCGCTGTCCGCCGCTCGCATCTTAAGGGGAAAAAAAAAAAAAAAACAGGAAAAAAAGGCGTTTTTCATCGGTCGCTGTTACTTCAGGAAGTAAAAGAAATCAGCGCGACGGGACGCTCCTGAACGTCCCACGGTGTTTGTTTTTTTCTTTGTTTTGTTTTTTTAAGGATGATTTTCTTTTTAAAGCGGCGAAAACCAGCTAGTTAAATAGTGATTAACTAATGTTGTACTTATAATTGGCCTTAATTATTTCCTACATACTGGCAGTGATTCAATCTTGTTTTCGCACAAAATGAAACGGCTGTCTGAACAACAGCCTTGTCGTGTTCTTGAATGCAGCTTTGTTTTGTTTTCGTAACAAACTCAGCCACGAATCACAACTGAATTCTGACCGTTTTTTCACGGCATCATTTTTTTTTAAACAAATATCAATTCCCAAAGAATGTCTTTGGGAAGTTCGCTTTTAATGAAAAATAAAGACGTTCGTGCTACGTTTTTATTCGTTGTACGTAGTTGCGTCATCGGACGGCGCTACGTGGCAACCGGAAGTGGTAGAGGTAAACAGAAAGCACAGACACACACGTCTATGAACAAATCCAGCAGAAGTGTGGAGATAGTTGCAACAAATCACTGCATGGAAACACGACAGCTTTACAGCGGCGCCTCTGTTGGCATTTATTCAGAATTTAAACAGAAAAACGTTCAAAAGCGTCTTTTTATTGCTGGAGTTTTTATGGAAACTCAAACCATGTGCAGATTCTTGACATTCCCTCCACAGACGTCTTGTTTTTCCCCACTCTACTGGAAAATGTAATTGATGACGCGGAATTACTCATCCTAAATATTACGACAATGTTCTATTCTATAACTTTGCATGGCGTCGTGGCTGCCAAGTTGTGTCATTGGAATAAAGGTGTTGGTGTTGTATGCACAATTCTTTCAGTTAAACACCAGCTTTTCATTAACCAGAGGCAAAAACAGATAATAAATAGAATTGTAAAGGGTTAACAACATTAAGTACACTGCAGTGCTTGGAATTATTTTCATTAGCGATATCATATCTGTGACACGCAGGAGCTGCGTCTGTGCTGTTTTGCTCTTAGACAAAAGAAAAGATGTCAGCAACACAGGAAGTGGTGCGTGACCACCGCGCTGTTCAGTGCTGACACAAACAGATAAAAAGCTGCAGAACCTTTCATTGCATTCCAATAGATCAACATCTAAACACATTTCTCATACGATCATTGTGTTTTGTGAAACACAACAGGTTTTGGACGCAATAGAGTGGAGCCAACATGTGAGAGAAAAGGGTGAAGGGTGTGTAGTGCAAAAACAATCACTAGAATCCCGAGACATGAAGGAGAAGTTCAGGGTCCCAGGAGGATTCCTCTCACTGCTCCAGCCTCGCCGCCGGTCTCTCTCGGCTGCTGTCAAAGTCTGCCGCCTGCTGACGCTGTTTCCTGCGGTTGATCTTGGACAGGTCCTTGTCGAAGACCTCGCCGGAGCGCAGCGCCGACACCAGGTCGTCGAACTCACCGCGGTCCTCCTCAGCGGCTTTCTTGGCCCTCTGCTCCCTCTCTTTCTTTAGCTTCAGTCACGAAACACAGAAAATAAGAATGAGTGAATGCAGAATTGTGACGGGACCGCGTACGTTTGCCTCATCGCTCTGTCGTGCGTCCAACCTGGGCCTCCGCCAGGGCCCGCCTCTCCTCCTCCTCCTTCCTCTTGGCCATGTTCTTGTTGTCCTGCTTGGCCTCTGCGAAGGCGCTGATGAAGGTGTCGAAGATCCCAAAGAACACGTCAGGTTTCAGTTCCGACTTGTCCTCTCCAAAATGCTTCAGCGCCTTTTCAAACTTTAGAGGAGATGTGATCATTAATCTCCAGAATCTTTGAAAAACAAACAAACAAACAAAACATTTGTGTGTGGCCCAGTGTGTGAAGTATAGGATAAAAAATAAATAAATAAATCAATAATTGTCACTATTGACCTGTTTATATGTCAGTATGTAGATAGCTGTAATCCAACTCTTCGTAAGATGTAAATATTTTATTTTTATTTTATTTATTTCTTTTAATGAATGTAATCTTCTATCCTTGTTGGACTACACAGTTGCTGTAATTATGCAAATTTCCCCATTGTGGGATTAACAAAAGGCCTTCTATGCTACTGGTCACTGAAATATCTTTACGATCACCCTGTGTATTATTCAAATTTTTTCAAATATTTTCCACCACAGGGAAAAGGTAGCGCTGGGTTTCCCCCTGGCAGCAGAATGAATGAAAGGTGATGCCAGAAGCTCTGATGCAGAAGAAGAAGCTACACATCTGCTGCCACGACATCTTGTAACTTTTATTCTTGGCCTTCTGCATGTTCAGGATTAGACATCGCTACTGAGTAGTAGACCAAGACCGCAATATTAACGTGTTTTCGCACACCGCTCTGGCCAATGTGTATTTTTTGTCCACATGACGAGCGCCTCACCACTTGCTTTGCCTCGAGGAAGGACTCCTCCACCTCGGAGAAGCTGAAGGAAGCCACGGTGATGAAGTGGCTCACCACCGAGACGAACTTGTCTTTGGGAAGGTGAGAGGACTGCGTCTGCTGGAACTTCAGCTCCTGAAGGACGCAGCGCACGGTCGTTAAGCGTGGCAGTGGTCCTGTTGACAGCGTGTGTTTGTCTAGCTTAGGTTGCACTCACCGCCTCCACACTCTTCAGACCTGATCTCAGAGAGTTGACGTCCTTCTCCAACTCCAGCATGCTGGAGTAATAATGCATGGAAAAACAAAGGGAAAATTAAATCAGACACATTGGCTGGAGAAATACAGAGGGGTTCGGGGAGGGGGGGGGGGTCATCCTGTTGTCTAATATTCAGTTTTCAAGCTGCATTCAACCTGAATGCTGCATGTTGAGGATATTAGGTTGGCATTGAACATCAATCAGGAGGATGGTTGGATGGATTGATGGTTAATATTTTACATTGACAGGTATTTGGCGCTGCTGGAGATGTTTATTCACATACTTGATCTTGGCAGCGTCGGGCACGTTGTGGAGCTCCTCGCTGAACGTGGCCACCTTGGGATACTTCTTCTCTAGGACGGTGATGATGTAGTGGAGCAGAGTGATGTTTCTACAGCACACAGAACAACACGTCTGTCACTCAGTCCGACCGTCATGTTGTCCAGAAGATCAGATTTAAAGTAAAAGTCATTGAGTATTAATCAAAAATAAAATGTATCAACATTGACGGTGGACAAGCTTGCGTGTTTCTGTTCCGTTCTCGACTCGACATTCAAACAAACTTCTTCTGAAGAACCTCTGCCACACTGTCAGTGCTGATTGCAGGGTTCATAGCCTATACAAGGATGTTCAATTCAAATATAATAATAATAATAATGATGATGATGGTACTTGTCGATGCTGGACTTGGTGTCGGCGATCTTATTGAGACTGGACAGTTTGAACCCGAAGGCGTTGCCGCGCTGGCCCTTGTTCATGTAGTTCCCGAAGGCCAGGACCACCTCCAGGAGCTGAGGCAGGGTCCGACTCTGCACCACCTCCTGGGATGCCAGATTCAGAGCTGCAATGATGGTCAAGTGCAAACACACACTGAAAAACCCCCTTTTAAAGAGATTCAAAAAAAATGATTTTGGCAATTTTTCTATTTGATGGATTTTTACATTTGCTATAAATACACTGGCACACTTGAAGGTCCAGTCTGCATTCTAATGGAAGCCCGTCACAGTGACAGTGGATTTCAGATTAAGGGGTTGGTGTTCAAAAAAAGTGCTAAGCTAACTATTTGACTTTAATTGTTGTCAAGCACCTTGGGTTGCATGTTTTGTATGAAAGGTGCGATACAAATAAAATTTGATTTGACAATAATATTATGCTGCCACCAATACAAAAATCCTACATCAAGCCAAACTTCTTGCTTTTATTGATTACCTTTAATTTTAGGCTTCAGCTCGGCCACTCTCTCTGTAAACTTCTTTTTAAAGTAGAGGGACTGGAGCCTCTGCTGGTAGTGTTTAATGCTGGAACACAACAACAACACAATGACAGTAACTCAACGACAACACCTGAATCAGACACAAGAAAGACGTCAAGCGTCATTGATTGACCGCCCAATCAATTCCCACTTTTAACCAGTTTAGCTTCATGTGGAGAGCATTCCACCTTGAAACTTACAATCTATGTGCTGTATTGTGTGTGTGTGTGTGTGTGTGTGTGTGTGTGTGCACCAGCTACCTGCTCATGTCGTACAGGAAGCGGTCCGCCTTAGCCATTCGATCCAGCTCGTGCTTGTGTTCTTCCAAAAGTTCAACGTCACTTTTCTCAGGGACAAACTTCAGGAGCTACACGCACACAAAGAAACGCTAATAAATGTTTATTATGTCAGGAAAACTGTGCATCAAAATCAGCGTCCACGTATCTGCAAGACAACAAAGCCTTTGAAATCAGTTGTGCTACTTTTGCCTCCATCAACTCCAAAGTTTCCACAATCCATCGGATTTGTCGCTGGTATCCACATATTGTTTCATACTCACAGGGTCTGGACAGTTGTGTGTGTGTGTGTGTGTGTGTGTGTGTGTGTGTGTGTGTGTGTGTGTGTCACCTGCTCCAGCATGTCTTTGGGCAGCTCCTCCTGCTCATCCATGGACAGAACAGCGTGGCGGAGCTCCTCGTTGCTCATCTTCAGTCTGTGGCACACAAAGCACACATCACACAAAGTGTTGTGTTGTCTCACACACACACACACACACACACACACACTCACACACACACACTGACCGTGAGAGCAGGATGTTGCAGTTCTGTGCTCGCCGGCCATCAATGACCGACAGCTCCTTGACTTTCTTGGCGGCGATGTGGTCGTCCTCGCCGCTCTTCTGTTACACAAATAGCAGGGTTGGTGCACTGCAACACAACTGCGTGCTTGAAAGTTGAGGAAAGCACCAAAACCAATTAGAGACAATTCTCAGGATGCAGGTTCGACCGTGTTAATCCTCAATAGTCCAGGAATTTTGAACACCTGCATCCACTCCTGAAGGTTCAGAAGGCTATGATAGCACAGACATAGGCAAACTACGGCCCGGGGGCCCATATGTGGCCCGTTAAGCTTTTCAATCTGGCCCACCAATCTTTGAGAAATGATATTAATCCTGAGTCATTTCAATAAAGATCTTAAATGCCACATTTTGGTTGCAACTTTGCTTTGCTATGAAAGCAACGTATTTTAAGTACAGAGATTTGTTTCCTCCTGTGAGGTGGCTCCATCCATCTGCTGCTGCTCCAGTACCCCCCTCTGGCACATTTTACAACCCACTGTGGCCCCACCAGTCAGCCAGTCTGACCACCACCTGGTCTAGAATGTCAGTCGTGTGAGGCCTCGTACTCGGGACTAGCTTCGTTAAGATTGTGTAAATACTTCATGGTGAGTTACTTGAGGTTTCTGGTAGGCTGAGAAGGTCCTCTGGAGCTCCTCCAGGTCCAGAACTTTAAACACTTTGAGGTCATCAATCTCTTTCCACACGGTGCCTTCTGTCTGGTTCTGAAACAACCGATCATTCATGGATCAAAGTCAAGCTGGAGTATTTAGACATGAAGTAAAAGTATGAAAGGTTGCAGTAACATTGATGGTGTCAGTAGTGGCAGGTCCACCTCTGGGAGTTTGCTCCAGTTAAAAGACTTGAGTGGGTTGGAAGGTCGAGGTATGTTCTTCTGCTTCTGCGCAGCTACTAGCGGGGCTCCTGGAGGAGCTAGAGGAGGGAAACCTAAGGGTGGAGGAGGTGGAGGAGGAGGTGGAGGTGGGGGAGGTCCAGCAGGTGCAGAAAAAGGGATGGACGGGACGGGATCTGGGAGAGACAAGCCGGCGGTGGAAACAGGAGGTCCTCCTGGAACCTGGGAGGCCTGGAACACAGAGCAACATGATCATTGATGAGGGAAGACCAGCAGACACCAAGCTGAGGGATCTGGAGATGTTGGGTCGACGCACAGCGTTGGGCTGCTGCAGTCGAGCCAGAAGCTCCACCAGCTGCTGCTTGGCCTGCTTGTGTTCGCTGCTCTCGCGCTCCAGCTTGTCCTTCATCTTGTTGAGCATGGCCATCATGTCGTCCTTCTCCTTGTGCTTGGTCTCGCACTCCCTGTCTTTCTTCTCAAAGCGCTGCTGCAAGTTCTGATGATCTGCACAGAGCAAGAAACCCAAAGTGAAAGTAGGAATGGGAGGAGCCTCCGCTGAAGGAACTACAAGAGGTTTTAGTGCAGGATTGTGTGGAATTATTGTTTTCCCTCCAATTAATACTGAAACAATGCCATTGGTTTACAGTACAATTATAGATTGGATTAGATTCAGTTTATTGTCATTGCACATGTCACAAGTTCACAGCAACAAGTGATGACAAGTGTACAATATATACACATTATATAACAGATTATACTGTTGTTGATATTAGCCTGACTCTTGCTGTTAGCTTGTTTTTACCTTTTCTCATTTTATCAGCTTGTTCCTTCCATTTTTTCACCTCCTCCTCTTTGACCAACCTGACGGACCGACACACACACACACACACACACACACACACACACACACACACACACACACACACACACACACAAAACAAAGTGTGAAATCTTCATCATGCACACACAACACATGGTTTGTCTTGAACCCATTGGAAAAAAAACCTTTTTCAGAAAGAGAAACCACTGAGTAGTTTGTCCTCCTTCATCATCCAGACTGACTCAACATGTTTTGTTGTAGTTTGGTACATTAAAGGTCCAGTGTGTTTTTACTGATTCACAATTTTTATATTGGAAAAAGCTCAACATACTTCCCATAAATACATGAATGAAAGTCTATAATCACAGTGCAGTAGCAGTCATGTGGTTTCCCTCCCATGAGGATCTCCACAGACCAATCAGGGTCCCAGTGCTCCCAGTTAGCTGCCATCTGGCACCAGCATATTTCTAAGGAAGCCTGGTGTGGACAATCCAGCTGCCTGACAGCAGAGTGTTTAGTGGTATTTAGGCTGAACACTAGGGGCCTCAAATAAACCAACCAAGAAGAAGAAGAAGAAGGTGGAGCAGGTATCCAGGTTTGGGTGCACAGGGCCACCATAGTTCACTGGCAAGCTCAGGAGAGCGAGGGTACGGAGATCGCTGCAATCTAAAATGTGACCACTGGATGTCGCTGTTTCTTCTTGGAAATCTTCGACTATTCCACACTGGACCTTCAACACAACTGGACTAGAATTCAGGTATTTTAATTCAAAAAGCTGAGGTGAGAAACTTACATGGAAATAACATTCCTCACGTTGAAATCCTCCAGCGGCGCCACGTCGGGGTTTTGGCCCTTGTCTGTCTGCAGAACCAGCTGCTGAACGATCCGGTCCAACAGGACCCAGTAGTGCCGGGTGGTGCTGGTCTGTTTATCTGCAGACACACAGTCACAGTGAGGCTGCGGTTCTGATTGGCGGAGTTGAGGTCAATGAACGGAGGCAACATTACAGGGCAACATGAGGCAGTGCTGCAGGGCCGACAGGAGGTGCGGGTACGACTCCGTGTGCGCCAGCTTCTTCCTGAGCAGCTCAAACATCTGGCTGGCGCTCTTGGTTTCCACGTGAACCTGCATGGCAGAAGATAGCGTTAGCCACGGCTAACAGTCTTCTGTTAGCTGCGGTTTCTTTTTCTCAGTCATTTGGTTTTGACCAGTGTGCGAAACACCCGTCAATATTAGGAGGGGGTCCCACCCCATCCGCCCGATTGTTACTCAGGACCAATGCAAACAGGGTTAGGGTTATGCTGCGTGCATATTTTTAAAAACTGAATATTAGAGGATTATTTTCTAGACGATGATCTGAGATGAATGATTTTTAAGCTTCTTGAAAAAAATATGAGACCCCCTTAACTTTTGCTTTGGGGCTTTCAGGGGGTCTGGTAGCTGTGAGGCCACTTACACGATCAAAGCGTTTCGCCATCACGAGCTCGTCTTCATTCCGCAACATCTCAAAAAAGTCCAGATGTCTGGAAATAGAAGATAGAAGACAGAAAGTGTTTCCTTTATGTTTCCATCTGGCTTCCGCTAAGGTGAGTTGTCTGATGTGTTCATTCAATGCTGTTTGAAGCTAAGGCTCCGCCCCCCTCAGCACCTGTCCAGGGTGGCGTTCTCATGAGACTGCAGTTTGTCAATGATGGGTTGAATACCCAGCAGCAGGAACTCGTAGCGCAGATGGACACGGAACTCCAGGCTGGTCTGAAACAACACACACACACACACACACACACACACACACACACACACATTGTCAAGGTTCAATGAAACATGACATTGCGCAGCCATTGTTGGTTAGCAGTGATTTGAATGAGGGCGGAGCTTCTTTGAGGGCGGAGCTTCTTTGACTTGCCAGCAGCCAGTTCCTCATCAGAAGGTGATGGAGAAGCTGACCACTATTTTGGGACTGCAGGTCTGTTGAATTAAAAGTATCTGGGGAAGCTGATCTTCTACAGGAACAGTAGAGCTTTGTTCTTCTAGTAAAGACACCTCACTTCCACCATGACTGCTGTTTTTCCACCTTGAAAAGCTCCTGAAAAGCTTCTGGTGCTAGAGAAACAATTTGTGTCCCTTCAGTCGTTACAAAGCATCGATAAGAGGCCGAAAATAACAGGTGCTGCGAAAAGGAAATATTATTATTAAGCAACAAAGCTGCAAAAGTGTTCATAAACACTTTTGTATACATGGAAACAGGAAATGACACAGTGTATGGGAGCCTTCGAGGTCCAGTGTGTGATATTTGGTCAGAGTTATGTGGTAGGTGGAGCAGGTATCCAGGTTTGGGTGCGCAGGGCCACCGTAGTTCACTGGCAAACTCAGGACAGGGAGGGAGAGTGAAAGACACTGCAATCTATAATGTAGCCACTCGGTGTCGCTGTTTCTTCTTCAAACTCTCCAGATATTTACACACTGACCTTTCAGTGGAGGAAACCTTTGAGTTGCTTTCTGAAGGATGAAATGACGGCGACCTCGTGTGAACCTACCTCTCCTGCTCCCTGGCTGAGCACAGCATTGATGAAAGACATGATGGCAGTCTTCAGGTTCACTTCATCTCTGTAGCGACCCGTTGACTTGTCCAAGTCATTCAGCAGAGTCTAAACACGGAGCACAAAGTGAAAAACCAAACAATAAAATATCCAAAAATCCATTTTTTCTCCGACCGCCGTTGATGCTAACAGCAACCTTTCCTGTGTCTGTATCTCCAAGATCTTCAATGTCAACTAATCTGTCTTTGGCTGCTACTTGGACAGCTACAAGCTAGCGGTGTGGGTTTCAACGTGACAAAAAATAAGGTACGAATAATTATTATCAAGCAAAACATGCCCAAGAGGTCAAAACGACCTGTTCTGACCTCTGGGCCTGCACGTTTTCTTATTGGCTTTTACAAATGGAGATTGGAGAAACTTGTAGACCAGGGGGTGGGCAAACGTTTTGACTGGTGGGATGGAGTGTTTTGGTGAGCCCCACCAGGGTGTTTAGCTCTTAGAACCATCCAGAACCCCCAGAACCTCCTAGGACCACCAGGGTCTTCAGCTCTTTATTGAAATGACTCTTACGACACTGCAAACATGGAGGAGATGCAGCTGTTTGATGACTGACTGACTGTTCATATCATTTCTTCAAGTTCGGCTTAAGGGCCGGATTTAAAATCTTAACGGGCTGCAAACGGCCCCCAGGCCATAGTTTGCCCACGCCTGGTCTAGACAGTTCATACACGCACTAAAGCTCAGGGGGAAAAGAACCAACGTGGACCTGGAAGCGAGTTCTTTCCGAGGCAAACTTCTGGAAATGCTGCATGGCGTCCAGAACTTTCTTGTGACCTCCTGGAACCAAACAGACGGCGCCAGGATCTCCAGCACCGCAATCTGAGGAGAACACAGTGCAACAATAATCCCACAACACCCCACAACGTTGATGCTGTCTGGGAACCCAGTAGATTCAAGACACTGCCCCAAGAATACTCGACGTTACGGAGGGGAGAGAATGAATCAGTGTATGAATCATTTTAGTGAACTGATTCTAATGATTCGGTCTGAAGTGCTTTTGACATCACTACTGTGGGGTGAATAACGTCACTCTTCTACAGCTAGCGTCGCTCCTGTGCACCTTGGTCTTGATGTTCTCCGTCACCAGGCTCTGCGCGATGACGTTGATGCTCTCGCAGTGTCCCAGGACGTGGGCTCGGCCCTGGGAGTTGTTCATCAGGGCCTTGACGCAGCCGATCAGCGAAGTGTGCACCTGCGACTCGCTGGTTTCATGGTCCATGGAGCGGAGGAAGCTCAGGATGCAGGACAGGCCGTCCAGGTCGATGAACCGCGTCACAAACCTGTGCAGGCAGAGCGTAGTTTCCTGTCTGAGGTTAGAGAGCCATTGATCAAGACAGTCCAGGGGTGGTTCTAGGTGGTTCTGCTGGTGCTTTCAGGTGGTTCTGGGATGGTTTCAGGTGGTTCTAGGTGGTTCTGGGATGGTTTTGGGTGGTCTGAGTGGTTCTGCGGTGGTTCTAGGTGCTTTCAGGTGGTTCTGGGATGGTCTCAGGTGGTTCTAGGTGGTTCTGGGATGGTTTCAGGTGGTTCTGGGTGGTCTGAGTGGTTCTGGGTTGTTTCTGGGTGGTTGTAGGGTAGTTCTAGATGGTTCTGGGGTGGTTCTGTTTTGGACAAACTACAAAACAGAACCACCCTAGAACCATCAAACTACAAAACCGCAAACTCTATTGTTTCCTCCTACGAGGTGGCTCACCAGAACACTCCAACCATCTGCTGCTGCTCCGCTACCCCCCTCTGACCCACCAGTCAGAATGTTCAGCCCACCACCTGGTCTATAGAGGACCCTGGGGTACCTCATTGGCTGAGTCCTCAGCGCCGTCTTCAGGCCGTCAACCACCTTGTGTCGTCCTCGCTCTTCCTCCTCCTCCCCCGCCAGCAGAGTCTTCCTCTGCAGCCACAGTGAGGTCACACAGTTGGTTGAGTGAAGCTAAGTGAGGCTGAGCAGCAGTTTAGCGCTAGGCTACACGGTGCTACTCACTGCAGCCATGGACCTCAGCTGGTCTATGTAATACTCTGGCCACCGGGTGGCGCCTTTATTCTCCTCCGCCTCCTGGAGAAACAAATCACGTTGCAAACATTATTTATTTTCTACACATTGTCATTGTTGCGTTGTCGTGTGGTGTTGTTGGTGAGATGTGCTTGTGGGAATTTTCTTGATCCAATGTGAGTTTATTGAAATTTGTTTTAATATTTTAGATTTGATTTTTTTTTCTGTAAGACGGTTTTCAATGCATGAAAATGTTGTGTGACTTTAAAATTTGTCATTTAGTTTCTTTTTTCTGTTGTTACATTAACTGACTTCATTGATTATATTTGTACATCATGTTGTGCCAAGAATTTATTTTCAGAACCTCTGATTAACGTTCAAATAAAAACGACATTCTGCCATTGAAAGACGTTGGTACCATTTTCTTGCTGCAGTAGATCTGCCACTTCTTCTCTGCCGGCAGAGCGAACATGTTGGCCCGGTGCTCCTCGCTGAGGTCCAGCTCGTCCTGGAACAGAGACACACACACACACACACATAGACATCATATATACGCACACATGGTCCCACTTTTGTCCTGCAAATGGGGCAATAAAACATCCACAGAATGCAAAGTGAGGTGAAAAGCTTCATAACGTGCAATGCAAAAATCATGAGAGTGCATTTTTGTGTCTCATTTGAATTAGAAGCCCTCTGCTGGGCTGATGGTGAAGTGTGGATGGTACTGAAACATATTGGATCTTATTTCTATGGATGTTACATTCTTATCCATCCATCCATCCATCCGTCCGTCATCCATCCATCCCATCCGTCCATCCGTCCATCCATCCATCCATCCATCCATCCATCCATCCGTCTGTCCATCCATCCATCCATCATCATCTGTCTGTCCATCCCATCCATCCATCCATCCATCCATCCGTCAGTCCATCATCCCCTGTCCATCTCCATCCATCCATCCTGTCCGTCCATCCATCCCGTCCGTCCATCCATCCATCCATCTGTCCGTCCATCCATCCATCCATCCATCCATCCATCCATCCATCCATCCATCCATCCATCCATCCGTCCATCCATCCATCCATCCATCCATCCATCCATCCATCCATCCATCAACCAACTCCACATAGAGCGACCCCAGGAGACCCCGGGAATCAAACCCACAACCTTCTGACTGTGAGGCCACAGCGCTAAGCTAACTGCTGCACCACTCTGTGGCTGTGGCCCCAGAAGTTTGATGCTTGGACGTCCTACTGAGACGAGGCCGTGGGCCCCGCTGGTCTTTGAACTCACCACCAGCTCCGTGAACATGGAGTCCAGCTCCTGCGGCGGCGGCATGGGCAGGTGGGGCTCCAGCGCCACCACGTGGCTGCCGTTGTCGTGGCAGTAGGTGATCTCCGGCTGCTGGCTTCCCCTGAAGCAGCAGGAGAAGAGCGAGGACAGACTGCGGCCCTGCGGCTGCTGCTGCTGCTTCGCCCGAGAACTCATGGTCGCCGGAGGGAGAAGTTGACCAGCAGAACTGACTGGAGAGGAGAAAATACATCAAATATTTATTATTTATCAGCTGTGGATGTTGACCAAACCCTGAGAAAGGCGCAGAAAGTGATGATTGATTTAAAAAACTGTCCACTCAATCATTCCTTCAAGCTTCCTCACACACACACACACACACACACACAACTCCTTGAGACGCACCTTCAGCTGGGTGTGATGAACAAGCTGTAACTAGAAGCACTGACTCACCAGGTGGGTGTGGCTCAATGCTCAATGCACCTTTATGTCAGAGCCACTGCTGATCATTTATCTTCTGGCACATTGACAATGGAAACCACCTCTGCAATGCAGGCATGAGCCAGTCTGTCTGTCTGTCTGTCTGTCTGTCTGTCTATCTACCTGTCTGTCTAATTGCAAAGTCAGTTTTCAGATTGTGCAGTTTTTAATGCTGGCTTGCTGTTGCTTTCATTTAAAGGAGCTGCGTCCCTCAGCTTCCTCTCTTGAAAAACACGAGCACTTCTTCCAGTTGCACAACACGGATGCTCCCATCATGCACTGCTGCTCCCATCATGCTAACAGTTCACAGGCCACAGTGTCCTTGTGTGTCTGTTACACAGTGTTTGACGTGAATGTCAGGCGTGGCTGCAGGACTGTATTAATGATCTGTAGCGTGTGTGTGTGTGTGTGTGTGTGTGTGTGTGTGTTGGTGTTGTGTATGGATTGATGATGGGGCCCACAGCCGATGTCAGTGTGTGCAGTGAGTCTGTTGGGTTCAGTCGATACTCCATCGACCACCGGGGAAGGGGGGAGGGGGTCAAAGGTCGCGCTGCCTCACCCCCCCCGGACCCAGTTTTGCTTTCGATCTGTGTTGGCCATCATCAGGCTGCTCTCCCAGTCGGAAATAAAGCAGAGTTCCTGCAGTGTGTGTGTGTGTGTGTGTGTGTGTGTGTGTGCGTCTGCCCAGTGATTCTCTGCAGTCATATTTTTCATGACAATCGTCATCAGGGCGGATTTGCTTTGAAACGTCTTCCTTCACTTGTAGTATAAAACCCAGGTTAAAGCAACATTTGTGGTTCTTGTCAAGCGTAGCATAGCGCAACAACACAACATGAACCCTGCTGGACTGCTAGCTATGGACTGTAGCTATGGACTGTAGCTATGGACTGCTAGCTATGGACTGATAGCTATGGACTGTAGCTATGGACTGTAGCTATGGACTGCTAGCTATGGACTGTAGCTATGGACTGTAGCTATGGATTGCTAGCAGTGCTGTGGAAGTGAATGAGCACCACTTCCTTGGTTGGAAGCAGTGCTGCAGTGCTGCAGTGATCCACAGTGGTCTTCCATCCAGCTGCTGTCGTTTTACACTCTGGTGGTGACACCCAGAGTGACACCCTGGTCCTTTATTCCTCGTTCATTGATCTTTTTTCATTTTACGAAGCAAAGTTGTTGTTTTTGAAAATGGTTGAGAATAGCTGGCAAAGCAGCAAAATGTTCAAGTGAATGATTAAAGATTCCTTGCTGAAAGGAAAGGATGCTGTTTCAGAAGATTGTGGTCATTTGTTGTGGTTTGTTGTGTCAGTCTGTCTTGGTCTTGAAGCCCAGATGTCTTGGTCTGGTCTCCATCAACAAGGTGTCGGTCTCGGTTGGTACCGCCTTGACTACAACGCTAGCTGGAAGTAAGCATTGCCAGTCTAGCCTTGACTCTTCTCACTGTGTCTCCGACTTCCTGGTGTTGGGTTTCTGTCCACTCACACAACACAGTTTAAGAATGAGGATGTTGCTAACAATGATAGTGAGTGTTCCCTGTTGGAGACAGCATTTGGTAAGGTTATACAATGTGTGTGTGTGTGTGTGTGTGTGTGTGTGTGTGTGTGTGTGTGTGTGAATTATGAATTTGTTTTGTCTTTGTAAAGTGTCCTTCAGTGTTAAGAAAGGCGCTTATATATGAAATGTATTATTATTAAATATGCAGATGATATGTCGATTCTACTTAAGTTCAGTCTCAAATAGTCTAAATGAAGTCTTGAGACTTTTGACGCTTCACAGTGGGTTAAATGAATCAACTGTGCTGCCAATTTAAAATCACAAAGCCGCCATTCTGGTTCAATATCAAGAAGACAAAAACAAGAGCATTGAAAGATCTCCATTTGATGGTTTTAACATTCCAACCAGTGTTGAAACTATCCAAGATTTTTAACATAAAGAAATGATATTAATACTGAGCCAGTCGTAAAGTCGCTGTATTTTCCCCATGTTTGCAGTGTTTCCACAGTCATTTCAATAAAGAGCTGAACACCCTGGTGGTTCTGGATGGTTCTGGGTGGTTCTAAGAGCTAAACACCCTGGTGGTTCTGGGTGGTTCTGGGTGGTTCTGGGGTGGTTCTGGGTGGTTCTGGGTGGTTCTGGGTGGTTCTGGATGGTTCTAAGAGCTAAACCCCTGGGTGGTTCTGGATGGTTCTGGGTGGTTCAGAGACACTGATTTGGTTTTGCTTGATTTTCCACTGACATTCCAGCAACATGTTTTCTCCATGATATCCCAGGATAGATTGTTTCTTCCTCACCACAACACTCCAACCATCTGCTGCTGCTCCGCTACCCCCCTCTGGCAACACTGTAGACCCCAGTGTGGACCACCAGTCAACCAGTTTAGCCCACCACCTGCTGTAGCCTTTCTGATTGTGACAGTTTTAAATAAAGTAGTGATGTAAAGAGTAAACGCTGCTGACTTTATGTTTTACTATATGAAGTCATGCGTGTGTGCTGTCTTACCTTTGAGATTCTCTCCTACGTGATGCAGTTGGATGCCATGTTAAGTGTCAGCTGTGTGGTGTTACACCTGTCCCTCAAGCAAAAAACAAAAAAAAAACACAAATCACTTTTCTTGCTTGTAACAGGCGGTGATTGTTCCAGTGCAACTTCCTGCGATGTTTCACACCCTTCCACTCCTCCGGAAAGAAGAAGAAGAAATAAAAGAAGAGAAACTAGGATACTATTTCTTTTTCTTCTTTTTTTTTACCTTAAAAAATACAAAACCCAGAACAGAGTCACTGTGAGCTGAATCCAACAGGTGCTTCCAAGATCTCCAACATGAAACTTATCCCAAAGCTGAAAGAAAAGCGCTGGTCTCTCTTTCATTTCCTGGGCTGAGTCCAGTCAGTCACTCTGCATGTGAGCCGCTGTCAAACACAACGCAGGGAAACTGACAGATCAGCCAGCAGCCAAACAGACACTACTGCATTCCTGCAGCAGCCAGTCATGCCCAGACCTCACCCACTGCATTGTGTGTGTGTGTGTGTGTGTGTGTGTGTGTGCTGGGGGGTGAGGGGAGTGGCTTTCCACGCACGCTCACTTTGATGGTTAGCTGTACGAGATGTCACGGTGTCTGCCGAGAACTTTGTGTTGACGGGCAGCCGATCATTGATGTCGCCCCCCCGCCCCCCGCCCCCCACCTGCCCAGGGACTGAAACCTGTTCAGCTCACTTTTACTGCCCTCATTAGCATTGTTATTCCAACCATGTTTGAGTCACATGGCCGACGTTGCCGCGTCGAAAACCTCGATCGACGAGTGCAACTGGGTCACGGCAGTCTGGGAAATACAGGGGGGGCCCGGGGGGGGGGCTGGACCCCCCGTTAAAACCATGAGACCCCCTGAAAAGCCTCAAAGCAAAATTTTCAAGTTGGTCTCAGATTTTTTCAAAAAGATTATTATAATATATTAGATATTTTATTGCCACTAATGGCCACTAGGACGTCTCCAAGGTCGAATATTGAATTGTGAGAGTGAAGGCAGCGGTGAGCGGTGGGTTCACACCTGGCAGGAAGCTGATATTTTCTAGCTCTGACGCCAAATAAAAAGCTCCAAAGTTGCATCCCTGAAATATTGCAAGGTTATTGTGGGCCTCCCGCACCTTCAGCAGACTTAGACTGGTATTGCGTAATGTTGTGTTGTTTTTGTGATGTTTTTTTACTCCACATAAACAGGAAGTGAAAAAGTGACGCTGCAAAATTATCCAGACGAGTTGACGCCGCCCAGGTTGTATAAAATAATGACATAGTAAAGAATTGACAGGTGAAAGTGTTGCAGTGATTATCACTGACTGACAGCTTGAAGCAGTTGTTGTGTGTTTTATGACACGTTGGCCAATCTAATCCTCTCTGTCTACTACACTGGTTCATCTTACCAGGGTTCCCACAGTAATGGGCGGTATTATATGACAGTAAAGTAATAATAATAATAATAAACTTTTATTTGTACAGCGCTAAATCACAACCAATGGCCTCTCAAAGCGCTTTATACAATCAGAGAGAACCAACTGGGCCCCCGGAGCCAGCAAGATGCGACATGGCTGGGAAAAACTCCCCTGAGGGAAGAAACCTAGGGCAGAACCAGACTCCAGAGGGCCATCATCTGCCTAGGAGTAGTTGGGGTGAAATACAAAAATAGAGGAGAGACAGAGAAAGAGAGAAAGGAGTAGAGTGAGCCAGGGTGGCAGACAGGACAGAGTGGAAAACAGATACACCAACCAGGCATTCACAAAACGGATATAAACACAAAGAATAGGAAATAATTCAAGGCTGCTGTCCGTGTGGGCTGTAAGTGTCCATGCTTTGGAAGGCAAGAGCCTAGCTCGATGGACAATCTGCCGATAGGACAAGTCCAGGTCCTAGGCGTGGTGGTGGGACAAGCGATGACACCAAGACCCCCAGGACAGCACAGTCCAGCTCCTGGCGCAGTGGTCATCACCTGCCGGGGACACAGAGACTGCGGCAGTATCATGCATATCCAGCGTACTGTACACAGCATAATGCTATACCACAGTACTCTCATGGCATGACAGCTGTTATTTACCATGAAATATCTGCAGTAAAAGTGACTGTGAACGTAATGCAACTGGTAATTCACTGTCAATTTACAGCCCAGAATTTTACAGTTCTGCTTGTACTGCTGCTGCCAGCCACTGGGGGGCAATCAAGACTCACACAGGCGTGTACAAACAAGGAAAGGGTTGACAACAAGCAGTCTTTGTATTTATCTGTTGAGCAAATAAGTCAGAAAGTTGTGAAAATTCACCAAGCTTGAAAAAAGCATTACACGTTGAATTTAATTTCACTGTATTTTATGTTTATTTTCACCTGCACCTCAAACTTTTGCCCTGATTGGTCACACACAGGTTTACTGACAATGTTGAGAAATATTCAGATGTTTGATGGTTGCCAATTCAAATGAATTATGACTGACACGTAACACCGAAGAGCAACTTCTGAACACAAATCAAAGTGTAGTGTTTGGTGGCTCGATGTCAACCACACAGGAAGTATCTTCAATTAGCTCATGAGAAAATAAATCTGTTACTACTGTTATGTTTGACACAGCTGTTGGTTAATTATTAAGACTGACTGTGGTAGCAGCCACCTCCTCGTTAGCTTAGCGTGAAACAACAGAAGATGAGTGACAATCCCATTATTTGCTTTGTAGTAGGATCACTTTTTATTCCTTGTGTGCTCTGTTTTTCAACTTTTGTGCAGACAACCAGCTGGGTGCTGTATAGGAAAGGAAATACATACTGAATGTGTCTGCATGCTACAAACACATATAAAACATGTGGCCCACAGTCCAGACTACTGAGTCAGAGAGTCAGAGGGAAGGAAGAAACAAACTGCAACCCAGCTCAATTCCGACTTCAACACAAAGACAGACCAAACAAAACAAAACAAACAAACTGGTCCAAAGCAATAACTGTTCACTCAGTAGGGGGCGCCTTCAGGGCCAGCTGGTCCTTCTCTGCTGGTCTTAGCATATTTAGAAAAGTAAATTTTAACTATGACAATAAAGTTATTCTCCATAGTCTGTTCTTTTCCACTGGGTTGCGCTGCCTCCATTGTGGTATATTACGGTAGAGTTTTAATCCAATCATATTTCAGCTGGCTGCTGTTGTCAGGTTCCATCAAATCTGCCTGAGGCCTTTGGAAGCGACACTGCAGGCTCCCGTCGGCTGTCAGTGAACGCACCACCGTCAGCGGACAGCCGATCAAATGTGGAGTCTGCGTGCCGGGCCAGCTAGCGGCTTTACGCTGAACTTCCCACGTAGGAGGCGTCCTGTGGTTGGAGAAGAAGCCCTGAGAAGCTCGAAGGCTGAACTCAACCTGGAGATCCAGCTGCCACCACGACGAACCCACGACGGTCGAAGTAGAAGATGGAGATTTGGTTGCAGAATCATCTGAAATTTTAAATGTAAATACTGTGGCGCATTGTAGCAGTAGCAGCTGCACCCACATGTTCAATTGTTGAGTAACTTGGTAGTTCAATAGTTTGTTCTGTTATCGTCTCGTTGCTCTCATACCAATCTGTGACAGTGCTCAGTTTATTGGAGCAATTTGAGTTGAAGCTCACTGTAGTTTTGCTGGACTTCTCTTCAAAATGTATTTGTAAGTCCTGACAGTATCAGTCTGTTTCTCTCTGGAAACTGGGTTTTGCTCAACCAGGCCCCCTACAGGAAGGCGATGTGATGTGCAAGTGTGATTCTGCATGGATTCTGGAGCTGCGGTGTCACATTGAGGGCATAATGAGGTATATCAATTTAGGGTGGACTAAATATGAGGTCACTGAGGGTCCAGATGTGAAATGCACGGCCCGCCACTGCGTTCACTGGTGGGTCGGTCGCTCACAGGCTGGTGTCGGCCGTCTTGATCTTCGGCACGCTGACGCAGCGAGGCAGCGTCGCCGTGTCCGGCTGGGCGTCTCTGCAGAAGAACACCGCCGGGTTCTTACAGGCCCACATGGCCACCTCTCCCCCTCCGGCTCCCTTCCCAGGACTGGAGCTGGACAGCCGGCTGTTGTTGTTGTTGGTCACCCCGACCCGACTGACGTACCGGTCCCTGATCCGCTCGGTCTGGTTGAGTCTCATCTCGCGGTTGTGGCCGTGACCGGAGAGGTAAGCCGCAATGTTTCTGGTCCGATAGCCCTCCTCCCTGCTCCGGCCCAGCAGCATGGATATGTTGGGGTTCCTCAGGGCGTAGATCAGCGGGTTGATGGCCCCGTTGGCCCAGGCCAACCATATGGCTGCCGCGTCCATGGCCGGGTTGAACTTGTAGTTCCCCACGGCCGTGACCAGACCCATCAGGCAGTACGGCCCCCAGCAGAAGATGACAAAGACGATCATGATGAGAACGGTGGTGGCCGTCCGCATCTCGCTGTAGAAGCGGAGCAGGTACGCGTACGTGGTCACGGGCCGCACTCGGATTTCCGAGAGCCGCACGGTCTTGCAGATGTTGTAGTGGCAGAAGCACATGAGGGCGAAGGGGAGCAGGTAGCACACCAGGATGAGGCAGACGCTGTAGGCCGCGCCCACGCGCGAGGTCCCCGAGTGGAACACGTACATGCAGTGGTAGAAGCCTCGCTTGTGGATCTGCATGGCGGGGGTCCTGAAGAGCAGGTACCACGGCAGGGAGACCACCACGGCGGTTAGCCACACGGCCGCCAGCAGCTGCGTCGCCTTCTGCCGCCCGATTTTGGCCTGGGGCTGCCGCACGATGGCGTAGTACCTGTCGAAGGAGATGAGCGTCATGGTGAGCGTGGAGACGATGCCGAAGCAGGTGTTGAAGAAGCCGTTGGCCACGCAGAAGCGCTCGCCGAACATCCAGGCGCCGTCCTTGCTGAAGAGCATGAGGAAGGAGAAGGGCAGGCAGAGGACGGCGGCCAGGAAGTCGGAGAGCGACAGCGACATGATGAAGGCGTTGGTCACCGTCCGCAGCTGCCGGTGCTTGACGATGACCACCACCACGGCCGAGTTCCCCAAGCTGGACAGGAGGAAGATGGCCAGGAGGACCAGGGCCTGGGCGGCTACCGAGACGCCGTGCAGCACCGAGTTGCTCTCCGTGGCGCTGAGGACAGACGGCGTGGATGCCTCGCGGAGCGGCTCCGGCTCATCCTCTCTGCGGCCCCCAAACAAGGAGAGACTTCTGGCCGTTTGCGCTGCCGCGGTGCTGGACACCAGGCCGCTCGCTAGAGATACCACCCTACAGGAAGCAAACAGTCATCATTAGCAGGGATGCACCAATACCGATACCAGTATCCATACTGGTATCTGTGCTGATATTGATACTGGTATCGGCACTGATATCGACACTGGTATCGGTGATATCGACACTGGTATCGGTGCTGATACCGGGTCGAGTACTCTACTCGTACTCTCGTAAAATAGGTGCCAATACCATGATACAGATGTACATGTTTATATAAAAATCATACATCCAGCCAAATTTTACACACTGGACGTTTTGAATCAATGAGCAGCAGTATTTGTTTTTCTTTCTGATTGCTTGATTGTATATTTGTGAGTCTTGTGTTTGATTGCTTTGCACTGTGTTGGTATCAGCATGGTGTCATGACCTTACAGTGTATTCTAGGAAGGACAAAACCATCAAGAGCTGGGAAAATTTAAGTTGATGCGAGAACACCTGCACCAACCAAGACTGAGGAAAAACATTCAGATAAAAGTGTAACTTGGTCTACAAACTACGTTCCAAATTAATTCAATAACACTGGAAATTTATCCAGGGTACAATGAAAAACTAGCATTAGCAAAAAGTGGACTGGCATTTTTTTTGAGAGAAGCGTTTGTGACGATAAACTGGAACTGAATCAGTACATTATTCAAACTGCAGTCGCACCATCACCCGAGGAAAGTTGGGACGGTGAAGGAGAACTGACCTTGGCACAACAGGTGAGAGGGTGATCAGCTGGTCGCTGTAGCTCCAGGTGGAGGTGAGAGCCGTGAGGTTGCTGCCACTGCTGCCCTGCAGGGTTGTCCTAACAGACGACTCCATCGACAGAGCGCACGCACGGCACCAGAAGACTCATCTCCTGGCACACACGCTTCCATGCAGACTCTGTCTGCGCCGGCTCTGCTCTGGGATTCAAGGGGAGCCACTCATGGTTTCATCCAGTCGGAGTTCTGAAGCCCCGCCTCCAAACACACTGGCAGGAAAACAAAACAGAACAAATACAACACATACACACAATGAGACTAAAACTGAACATCTGTGCTGGTTTCACAAGCATTAGTAAATATTACATCATATAATTATGACCTGATAACTGTTGCAGAGCAAGATAGCTTCAGCCTGTTACAGCAATTAATGGCCCTCTGAGTAATTATGTGCAACAATAAACACGCCTGACCATATAGGCATCACATGAAGAATGAGGACCTTCTACTGCTACTGACCCCCAGCTGATAAGAGTCAACGTCAACGTTCAGATGTGAACATTTTAGCAGATATGTACCTGGAATTAAATACAGCATTTCAATAAACAGAGCTTTCAACTTTCTACAGTGTCTTTAAAGCAGACAGTGCTTAATTTGATGGCTTCACAATTACACTGATGAATTCTGACTTTATATTTGGTAAAGATATCTTCGCTGAATCATTTCACACCAACTTTGAGATGTAGGTTATTCTAAAAAAAAAAAAAAAAAAAGCCCCATTACCTCTGGATTAAAAACACCACAAACTGAGGGTTTGTACAACACCTGGTTGTGGTTTAGTTCCACACAGCAGACACACTGATGACCCAGGGACTCATTTGTTTACATTGCCTTGCCAAATCACAAACAAGGTCGTTATTAGGTTTTTGAACCATAACATATTCATTTTTCTCCCCAACCTGAGATCTTACAGATGAACGCGTTTTGAAAGACCCCACAACGATAGAAAGAAACAACAACAACGAGAACAACGACGGCAGCACACGTTCACTTTTCTTGTTTTTCCTCCTCCAGCGTCGATTAACAAACAAACTACGCACGCATCAGACCGTGAAACGCTTTTCACGCAAAACAACCGCGTCAGTTCGTCTGGACGTTGTGTTCACACCTGGCCAGAGATGATCCGGAATAAAAGTGGAATTACGGTCCGTCGGTTCCCTGACAGCTTTAGCCTCGCCGGAGAGGAAGAGGAAGAGGAAGAGGAAGAGGAAGAGCAGAGCAGAGACGGTGGTCCACCCTGTTGATTTCTCACTGGAACATTACCAAGGCATCGAACTCCCGAACTCCCGAACCTGGACCTACGAACCTGCGTGGAAAACTAGCAGAACCCGATGCAGATGACGCGAAATTGTACACTTGTTAACGTTTCTCTCGCGCTCTCTCTCTCACCCCCATTCATTCTTCATTGGTCTCTCTCTCTCTCTCTCTCTACCTGCCAACAGTTCCCCGAGACCCCGCCTTCAAGCCCCGAGTGACGTAAGCCGCAGTTGCCATGGTAACTGGCTATAGATTTTGTATCATTTTTGCCCCCCCCCCCCCCTTCTTGTAAAACGGCATAATTAGGTGTGTTGTGATTCCATGAGCTCCTCCTGTGTGTGTGTGTGTGTGTGTGTGTGTGTCTGAAGATTCTGCTGCAGCTTCATCATCACTGATGAAGCTGATGTTGAAACATTTTGTCTCCTGCTGCACCATAAAGATTCATCAATGAAGAGCAAATATGAAAACCCCATGAATCCTGCTGTCCTTTACTTTTGCTGGACAGTACATTAAATAAATAAATAAATAAATGGATGGATGCAACAGAACTGTGCACCTAATCACTAGCACCTCTATTCGAGGTTTAATTCTATTCCAGGCATGGCCAAACTATGGCCCGGGGGCCATGTGTGGACCGTTAAGCTTTTTAATCCTGGCCGGCGAACTTGAAGAAAGGATGTTAATGGTCAGTAAATAATAAAACAGATGTATTTCAGAGTTATGTCAATAAAGAGCTAAATACCATCAAGCTACACGTCATGTTTTCTCCATAACATCCCTGGATACCTTGTTTCCTCCACCAGAACACTCCATCCATCTGCTGCTGCTCCGCTACCCCCCTCTGGCACACTGTAGAACCCACTGTGACCCCACCTGTCAAAAAGTTGGACCACCTCCAGTTCGGTTCTGTTCTGCTCTGTTTGTTTTGCCCTGCAGCAGCTTCACCAGGCTGCAATTCTATGAATTAGATATAATTTTAGCTATAGGACATTATAATAATAATACATATAACAGATATATAGTATTGATATCGAAATATATATAGACATATCTACAGTACTAATTTTGAATCTATATCTAATATCAATATCTTGAATTAGATTGGTGTATCGTAAGCAGGAAGGAACTGAAGTGACGCAACGTGATGGCACGAGGCTAAAAAAAATAAATTAATGTCAAATGATAAACATATTAAAAAAAGAAAAGAAAAAAGAAGCTAAAATCTTTTTTTTTTAATCTTTTCCACGTTTTTTGCGCTTCCGTCATCTTTACGTCACGTCCGAGCTTAACATGTAAACTTCCGGGTTGAATGCAGTACGGTGGCCAGTCGAGTCCATATCCGGTACTGGTGACGCTACTGGTAGCTAATGGAAGTACGCTAGCGGTAAAACCAGTAAACTAAACATTTTATCACTCTTTCGACGCGATGGGTGAGTCTCGCGGACTTGTTTTTGTTGTTTAGGTTGTCATGAGACCGTCGTGAGTTTGGCTCCGTGTTGACGGTCACCTCCGTAAGATAAACATCCTGCTCAAAAGGCCTTTAAAAGGCAAATACAATGTCCGATATATTTACGATATTTTTACAGTGAACCTGGTTTGGGGGCCGTTAAGATTCGCCTGGATGAAAATACACATAAAATACATAAAATACATATTAAAGTACTCTTATCATTGCTCTGTTTTACTCGCATGGGATGGATTGACTTTCCTCGTCCCCTTTAAGAGATGAATTATTCTTTCAATCTCGCTGTAATCAGTCTCTATAGTTGCAGCGCTTCATTCTATTCTGGTGTAATGCAGTAACTAATGTGGGTTTTAAGCCAGAGATGGATTTGAATGTCATGTTTGCAGCTGTGGCCATGAGCTCGACGTGTCCAGGCCTGTACTGCGGCAGGGTGATGGTCAACGGATCAGCTGATGGAGAATGTGGCGTGAGTAGAGAAGGAGGGAAATATCGGTGAATGACTGACTGGTGTGACTGATTAATGGCAGACTGCTGCTGGACGGCAGATTGTCATGGAAAGTTGCGTCGCCAGGCAACTTTGCGTTACAGTTGAATTGTTCAGCCCTGTGGATGTAGAGTGTGGATGATAGCTGATAAACAGCAAACAATACCAGTGTCAGGTATCAGTGCCGATACCAGTGTTGACTACGATACCACGCCACCCATACCAGTTGTTTACGTATGCATGTGACGGTTTAGTTCAGTGTGTGTTTGTACTGCAGTGAAATGAAAAATCAGTGTAATTCTATCGTGCGACGGCCTTGCCAAGCACCGAGTATCGGCTGAGGTGCAGGCACTGGCCCTCCTCTGGGGTCTGGACTGACCTGACTGCGTGGTCCTGCCAGGTGTGTCCTCGTGGAGAGAGAAGCAACCTTCAGAAAGTGTGTGAGCGCTGCACCGAGTCGCCCGAGCTGTACGACTGGCTGTACCTGGGCTTCATGGCCATGCTGCCACTGGTGCTGCACTGGTTCTTCATCGAGTGGTACTCTGGCAAGAAGAGGTGGGTGCTGCTGGTGCTGCTGGTGCTGATGATGATGATGATGATGATGATGATGATGATGATGATGATGATGATGATGTGTGCAGCTCCAGTGCCCTGCTGCAGCACCTGACGGCGCTGCTGGAGTGCGGAGTGTCGGCCGTGGTCACTCTGCTGCTCACCGAGCCGCTGGGAGTTCTGGGAATCCGCTCCTGCCGGGTCCAGATGCTGTCCGACTGGTACACCATGCTGTACAACCCCAGCCCGGACTACATCAACACCTTGCACTGCACCCAGGAGGCCGTCTACCCACTGTGAGGGCACCACTGCACACTGCAACACACACACACACACACACACAGCAACACATCTGCAGTGTTGTCTGTCTGTCTGTCTGTCTGTCTGTCTGTCTACATTATTAGATAGAATTGTTTTTAATTCAGTTCAGTTAGTTTATTTTTGTGTTTGATGAATTTTTTCTTTCTTTATTATTTCAAGTGAAGGAATGTAACATAATATTGTTTTAGTTTGATTTTGCTTTGCCGTCTTATCGCTTCCTCATTGGATGAAGTTCATCATTATCATGATTTGTGTGTCGGTGCCGCCCTGCAGCTACACCATCGTGCTGATCTACTATGCCTTCTGCTTGGTGCTGATGATGCTGCTGCGCCCCCTGCTGGTGAAGAAGATAGCGTGCGGTCTGGGCAAGTCGGAGCGCTTCAGGAGTGTTTACGCCGCGCTCTACTTCTTCCCCATCCTGACGGTGCTGCAGGCGGTGGGAGGGGGTCTGCTCTGTGAGTGCAGCCCAGCATCACACTGGGACCACTGGGGTCACTGGGAGCACTGGGAGCACTGGGGTCACTGGGTCACTGGGATCACTGGGAGCACTGGGGTCACTGGGAGCACTGGGAGCACTGGGAGCACTGGGTCACTGGGGGTCACTGGGAGCACTGGGAGCACTGGGAGCACTGGAACCACTGGGTCACTGGTCTTCATTCTGTCGTTTCAGATTACGCCTTTCCATACATCATCCTGGTCCTGTCGCTGGTCACACTGGCTGTTTACATGTCGGCCTCAGAGATCCAGGTAACAACACACACACACACACACACACACACACACACACAACCATACACACACATATACAGGTACTACCCAGAAAATTAGAATATCCAGTAAAAGTTGTTTTATTTTGGCAGTTTAACACAAAAGATGAAAGCAACACATTTTATTGAGCCATTCCACGCAAATTGACATCTCAAGCAGTTCCTTGTTGTAACTTTGCTGATTAAGATTTTCAGCTTATTAAAACCACAAACCCACAAACTCAGAAAATTATTATAAAATTTGAGGGTTTTTTTTAAGCTGCAAGACCTGATCAGCAAAATCCAAAGAAATAAAAACTTGAAATATATTGATTTGCATATTATTCCTTTATATAATATGTCACCTTTTAAGTTGAATTGCAGAAATACAGCAACCTTTTCAGGATATTGTAGTTTTCTGGGTAGTACTGTACATATATATGTGTGTATATGTATTTATATATATTCTCACATCATGCTGCTGCTGCTGCTGCTGCTGCTCAGAAGATGTTTCAATGTGAAGAACACACTCGCGTTAAACGACAGCCTGCTCATCGTTTGCCGGCTTCTCATGAACAACGCGGTGCACTAGAGAACAAACTCCCGCGTGCGGTAGTTTCTCACCGCTCTGTCGTCCCTCCGCAGTCCTTCAAGAACCTGGTGGCCAAGAAGAAGCGTCTGGTGGTTCTGCTCAGCCACTGGCTGCTGCACGCCTACGGCATCGTGTCCATCTCCCGGCTGGACAAGCTGGAGCAGGACCTGCCGCTGCTGGCGCTGGTGCCGGGCCCCGCCCTCTTCTACATGGCCACGGCCAAGTTCACCGAGCCCAGCCGCATCCTGGCCGAGGGCGGCAGCGGACACTGACGCCCGCTCGCTCGCTCGCTCGGCCCGAGCAGTCAGTGGAGGTCACCACACTGCGTCCTGCAGCGGTGCTGATGGTCCTCGTCAGCTGCTGCTGGAGTCTGGAGCTCCTCGCCGCCACCAAACAAACCCAACGAGGAGCTTCAAGTCGCTTGTGTTTAGCTTTTTAAGGTCCAGAGTTGTTTAGAGATTCAGTTCACTTCCAGTTTGTGGGTCTGAGCCCAACAAAAGTCAGACTCAAACAAACTTGGAGTCAATCTGACTTCAATCTTCTTCTTCTTCTTCTTCTTCTTCTTTCTTCTTCTCCTTCTTCTTCTTCTTCTTCTTCTTCTCATCCCCTCATTTTGACCCCTTCACATCCTCCCAAAATCAGCTAAATTCAGCATACGGATCAGAACCGGCAACAAAATTGAATCTATTAAAAAAAACAAAAAAAAACAATAGCGCCCCCTACAAACTTTTAAATCCCCCCTAGTGCCCTCTGGGAAGGTTGTAGAGACACGGGACCAAAAACCCAAATCTTCCCTCCTTCCTTCCTTCCTTCCTCCCCTCCTTCCTTCCTTCCTTCCTCTCTTCTTCTTTTCCCTTCACTACCTCGGCCTCACTGCTCTCCAGACCCTGCAGGGTGGATTGCTGACTGTGTGTGTAAATATGACACAGTGTGTCCACGCTCCAGCTGCTGAGATCATCCTGGGACTTCACCACCGTGGCTTGAAGGCCGTCCCAGTTCAGCCAATCAGGGGCTTGAATGGTTTGAACCAATCCGGATCCCTCATGTCTCGTGTGCAGTGACACGCTGGCTGTTTGCAGTGAACGCATCATTAGCATCCATGAGCTGTGGGAATAAACGGAGCAGAATGCATCAGCGCTAATGTTGCTAATGTAAACGCTCAGTCCTGTAACTCTGCCAGGCTGGCAATAGAAACGTTGAGTCGCATTTAAAAGCAGCTGGAGTCTCACACTCTGGCCTCACTCCCAGTGTGTGTGTGTGTGTGTGTGTGTGTGTGTGTGTGTGTGTGTGTGTGTGTGTGTGTGTGTGTGTGTGTGTGTGTGTGTGTGTGTGTGTGTGTGTGTGTGTGTGTGTGTGTGTGTGTGTGTGTGTTCCACTATATTGGTCAGGTGTCAGGCCAGAGTGTGAAGCTGCCATCAGCTGTGCTGTTAATGCAGCATCGCTGTGGTGGACTTGTGTGGGAACGCCCGACAACTGTAAATTATTAAAAAGTCATTTTAATACACAAACATTGTTGGACACTTTTTCCACTTAAGCTCATTTTTTTCTTTTAAATTATTTCTGATCTGTAATGAATTGAATGATTTTTTTTTGTACTCTTGCAATTCATGTGTTTAAATTGTGTGTGTGTGGAACATGATATCCATGTGTGTGTGTGTGTGTGTGTGTGTAGACTGCCTGATTTTCCACATTAGTTTCCTCTGTAACAATAAAAAGTCTGACTGTAAAAATGTTTTGTCACAAAATGAATGCAACGTCAGCCACTGCTCTTCTGACGCTATTGCAACATTTCAGAGCAGCTCCACTCTATAGCAGATATGTATTAATATACAAGGCCAATCAAATTCATGCCGATGCATACTGGCTACTTGGTCTCACCACTAGGTGTCCCTAGACCCGCAGTATTCTAACACTCATCGGCCTCATGGAGCGCCAAACATCACTGACAGACACACAACATCTCAACAAGTTGCCATTTTATTCATAGAAACAACAACGCCTCGCACTCCTCATATTTTCTGGTGAGCATAAAATCTTGAAATAAAACTTTGAAAATAATTTATGAGATTTTACAGTCACTTGAAGCCGTTATAAAAGAAGCAGCATCTCCACAGGGAGTCTTTGATGAACCATCTGTGCTTCGACATCCAAACCTTTGACAGTCGGTGGGAAATATAGACATCACCTCGAGGACCACGGCCCTTCTGAGCATCTGAGAACAATCTGTGGTTATTTAACCCGGACACAAAACACATTCCTAAATTCATTGGCCAGAATTTTACAGTAACAGAGTAAACTACGCTGAATAGGAAACCACCTGAGACTAAAAACCAGCTAGAGATCATAAAAATAATGATAATAATGATAATAATGATAATAATAATAATAATAATGATAAAATTAATCTTGGGTGCCCCAAAGGTGCTTTTTGGTAGATATGTCAAAGACTGAAACCTGTGAAAATTAGTAAATCCAAAATCCAAAAGTCCATTTTTCCGAGCATGGGAAGCTATCACAAAATTTAAGTTTGAACTTTATATAAAGCAGAATTGAAGTAGAACTTTGTGCAGTGATGACATCACATGTGTAAAAGGACAAATGTTCTTTTAAAGCAGAACGACAGGAGTGTCTATCTTTCATGTCAAGAGCGTTTAAACAGCAAAGAATGAGAGAATGACGAGTCAAACACAGGGTTGTTGCTTTGTGTTGTTGTTGTTGTTGGAGCCAATTTGTCCACGTCAGTTTAAACTACTTTCATGTTGCTGAGGAGTTTTCTCTCATGGAGTTTGTCAGACCAGGTGAGCAGCAGCTGCTAAAGCTAAAGCTAAACCTCTGGGTCTGTTTAAGTTAAGTTAAGATTTACTAAATATCAGTTTCTAAAAGTCATAATAATTTCCTTTCACAGTGGAATAGCCAATTAGCATTACGGGCTAACATTTTTTTGACTGAGTCGTAGTGATTCTTGTACTCCTTTAGCTAACTAGCCATGAGCACATACGTAGCATCACTTGTTGCTACTTGCACATTGTTAAATAGTTTCTCTCATGGTGTTTATAGGACAAGGTAAGCAGTAGCTGCTAAAGCTAAAGCTAAAGCCTCTGAGTTTGTAACCTCACTGAGTGAAGTTAAGATTCCCTAAATAGCAACTTTCAAAAGTGAACACTGTCTAAAATAAGAACAAATTCCTCTAACAATCAATAGAATAGCCAATTAGCATAACAAGCTAACATTTGTTAGATGAGTCACAGTGATTTTTGTACGACAGAGTAAACATCAACAAGCAACGTTAGCTGTGACATGCTAACAATGCTTGGCTTTAGAGGCCACACACTTTTTGACAATGATATACTTTGATACTTTAAAATGATGGCAGAATGTAACCTTAATGTAAAGTAACAGTATTTAAGGTGTCGCAACAGAATTCCTGCGGTGTGCATAGCTAACGTGTTGCGTATCCAGTGCATAAGTACTTTAAATTGCAGTTACTTCAACTGTTGGTTGCAGAAAGGCCAAATTACCAGCTTTACTGCAATACACTAATTATTAGGGACGCACTGATACCACTTTTTTTTTTTCCAGAGTCGAGTACGAGTACTTGCATTTCGGTACGCATCAATACCCAGTACTTGATGAGGCCGTTTTCTACAGATGTTGTATTATTTGAACAACATTCCTCAGCATGTTTTTTAGAACAAGTTTCACTGCAGTACAAACACACATTTAACAAGATTGTCATATACATGCATATACAACTGGTATCAGTGTCATGGTGTCGGCACATGTTTCATGAGTATGAGTAGAAGACTCAAACACAGTAATGGCACCGATAACCAATACTGTATTGGTACCAATATGACACTGAATATATTGGTACATATATTAAATAGCAATGTGTGTGTGTGTGTGTGTGTGTGTGTGTGTGTATATATATATATATATATATATATATATATATATATATATATATTGGTATATAGTGGTATCGGCACCAATAGTGATAGTTATCTGTACCAATACAGTATCCGATACATTATCTGCATCCGATACAGTATCCGATACAGATAACGGTTGCATCCTGCACATTGATTATATTGAAGAAAGTTTGGCTTATTGTCCTATTGGGATCCTTCTGCTCAAACCGATAACCAATAAGCGATACCAGTGCTGATAACCGATACTGGTATCGATGCCAATACATTATCAGTTATCGATACCGGAATCGGTATCGGCAACTGATACTGTCAGATACTGAATCATACCGATAGCCAATACTGTATCGGTACTGATACCGGTATTGGTACCGATAACTGATACTGTATCGGTACTGATACCGGTACCACTAACTGATATCAATAGCGGTATTGGTACTGATAACTGATACCATTATTGATAAGCAATACTGTATGGGATACTGTGTCAGTACTGATAACCCTTCTATGCTGCAGTACATGAGCAGAGGCACTAACCCAGCTGCACCGTTCACCTGATGGCGGTCAGCTGATCTTCTGCTGAAACATTAAACCCGCTTGGTTGCAGGTTGCACCACAACCACACCGCTTCCAAATCAAAGCCACGCAAGAAGCCACCACCACAGCAGCAGTGTGTGCGGTCGGTTCCTTCCTTAGTCCTTCTGGATGTAGATGATGATGATGCACAGCGCCCCCACTAGGCCCAGCGCCTGCACGCCCAGGAACCAGAGCAGCAGCCAGAAGAGCAGCACCACCACCGGCTCCACCGTCCGGTCTGCAAACTGCATCTGGCTGAAGCCCAGGCCTCGCAGACACTTGTTGATCATCCCGAACAGAGTGCCCATCTTCTCGCAGTCGTCCAGCAGGGGGCGCTGGGGCGCTCTGGTTGAGTCATCCACGCCAGCAGGGGGAGGTCCGGCTGGGATCCAGCTGCCTTCCAGCTGTGGAGGAGACCAGGTTACAATGGTTTGTGTGAGAAAAGGAACAAGCGTGTTAAGGATTATATCTTAAACTACTAGTAGTACAAGTACTAGTAGTAGTACAAGTACTAGTAGTACTACTACTACTACTGCTTAATCCCAAAACCATAAAATAGACATCGGACCAATCAATTCTTTTAAAGCTCCAGTGTGTTTTGAAGAAGAAACAGCGACACCTGGTGGTGACATTTTAGATTGCAGCGTCTTTCACTCTCCCTCCCTCTCCTGAGCTTGCCGGTGAACTACGGTGGCCCTGTGCTCCCAAACCTGGACACCGCTTTGCTGTCAGGCAGCTGGATTGTCCACACCAGGCTTCCTTAGAAACATGCTGGTGCCAGATGGCAGCTCACTGGGAGCACTGGGAGCACTGGAACCCTGACTGGTCTGTGGAGATCCTCATAGAGTCGCCCAAAATAATGCACACAGGTCAGGAGGAGGAAAGGAAAAAGAAATAAATATATAATATAATATATCACAATATGTATGTGAGCTGTTGTATGGGTGGGAAAACTGAATGACTTTTATTGCACTGCCAGTTGGCTTTCATTAATGTATTCAGGGCAGCGCATTCAGCTTTTAGATATACAAACTGCAAATCAGGCCAAATTTGACACACTGGACCTCTAACAGGGCCAATCAGTGGCCTAATAATTATCTTTCAGCAACGCTCATGAGGTCAGTGGGGAAAAACAACCTCAGCACTGCAACCGCAAGCAGAGTCCACAGCACAGACAGTTACACACAGTGAAGGAATGTGTTAAAAAATATGCATCTTTACACTGGAGCGAGTCAGAAAGTGTCTGAGAGGGAACCCAGCAGCTGCACTGCACTGCACTGCACTGCACTGCACTGCCGGTCTCGAGTCTCTGTGGCTAAACTGGCGAAACCAGCTGGAAAGCAAACTCTGGGGTTTCGGGCAGCTGTGAAAAATCTTTTGTGGGTTTTTGGTTTCCAGTTTTACCAGCTCAGTACTGCAGCACTGCCAAGACAAGGAGCTCACTGTCACACACACACACACACACACACACACACACACACAGAACCTACTTCCCCTCTGTGATCTCAGTGAAGAGAAACACCCAGAGGTCACTGCAGGGCCACTGAATAATAACCAGTGCAGTGATACTCTGTGAATACAGTTGGAGACTTCCTGCGTGCAGTTTGCTTTAGAACAGGGCTGTCAAACTCCTACACTCAGTGGGGTCAAAGGTCAGAGTGTGATGTGCAGTCTCAGTGGAACATCAACCAGCAGCTCTGCCAGTCATTTTCTATTTGGCCTTGTGGGCCCAATCTGGCCCGCGGACCAGAGTTTGAGAGCTGTTTAATGACCATCACTTCTAAATGCTAAGATGATGATGATGATGATGATGATGATGCTTGTTTCATTTTACACACCATTTGGTCAATAAGGTTTTTTTTGTCACTGTTGTCCACTGTATAATGATGATTATGAGCTAGTATAGCAGTGGAAGTGATGGATGGTGTACTTGTACTGCTATTACGACCGACCTACTCGCTAACTGTGCAGCGGCTGGACTTGAAGTCAAAACTACAACTCAGAACGACGCCTTGAAAAGTGTAAATACTGAACAGGAGGAGCGACGGAGACAAATCTGACTCGCCGGTGGGTTTGTTTTCCTCCTTTCTGCCTTGAAGAAAACAGAGAGAGGAAACGACGAACTCCACTTCCACACTGGAGTCTTTCCTCCTGACCTGCACGAGGGCCTCACAACTCACTGCCATAGCACGAGGACACGGAAGAGGACGGAAAACAGCAAGTGACCACGCAGGATATAGCAAGCTTTCAGGACCTTCAGGACCTATCTGTCGATATCTATCTGTCGATATCTATCCATCTATCTATCTATCTATCTATCTATCCTTCTGTCGACGAATAGACAGATAGACAGATAGACAGATAGATACTCCAGATAGATAGATGGATAGATAGATACTCTCAAACTCTCAGGACCTATCTATCTATCTATCTATCTATCAGTTGATATCTATCTGTCGATATCTATCTATCCATAGATAGATAGCGGCAGATAGATAGACAGATACTCTCAAACTCTCAGGATCTATCTATCTATCTATCCACTGCAACTAAACTACACAGGAAGTGTAGTCTGGTCTCAGTGTGTTCTGGTGCAGCTTGCCGGCAAACGACTCTTGGTTTCAGCTCAGTGAGTGGCTAAACTCTACCCTGGCGGTGGTGTTTATTATATTAGTCAGTGTTGTCTTTCAGAAGCGAGTCAACCTTCACCTGCTGCTGCTGCTGCTGCTGCTGCCGCCGCCGCCTCCTGGGTGACAGCGGCGCCTCCAGCGACTCACGAGCAGGGAGAACATGCTGGTTGTTCACCTCCGAACGAGTGGCAGCAGACATTTTCTTTTCCTCTTCCTCTTCCTCTTCCTCCTCCTCCAAACTTCCGGACAGCCAACCCAACTCCTCGGGAATTAAACTCCGCAGTCGCCAGCTCGGTAACGCCGTCTCATCTGCCGCTGGTCGTTTCAAACTCACAGGCGACTGTTTGTGGGCGACATCTTCCTCTTTTCTTCTTTGGATTTCACACGCGGCTCGCACATCAGGCGGCGAGGCGCGCGATCACCACCTAGTGGCGCTAAGTCTGCTACGACAACTAAACAGCCGTTACTGTGCGGTTCAAAATACAAAAACATAGGAAAGGTAGAAAAAAAAGTACTAATAGTGCCACCTAG